>SJYX01022948.1:62482-85360 GCA_006410675.1 Oreotragus oreotragus
TGTAAAGAGTCTGCCTCTAATGTGGGAGACCCGAGTCCGATCCCTGGGTCAGGAAGATCCCCTGGAGGAGGAAATGGCAACCCACTCCAGTAATCTTGCCTGGAGAATCCCATGGACAGAGGGGCCTGGCGGGCTAGAGTCCATGGGGTCACAAAGAGTTGGACATGACTCAGCGACTAACACACATGCACACATAGTTGATTCATAACGTGTTAATGTCTGCTGTACAGCAATCATATACATACTTTTTCATATTCTCTTCCATTATGGTTTATCACAGGATATTGAATATATTCCCCTGTGCTATATACAATAGGACCTTTTATTACAACTATCCCATGTGTAATAGTTTGCATCTGCTAATCCCAAACTCCCAATCCTCCCCTTCCCCAAGCCCCTTCTGCCCTTGGCAACCACCACCAACCAAGTCTGTTCTCTGTGTCTGAGTCTTTTCTGTTGCACAGATAGGTTCATTTGTAGTTTAGATTCCACACATAAGTGATATCATGTGGTATTTGTCTTTTCTGACTTGCTTAGTTTGCTAATCTCTAGGTCCATCCATGTTGCTGCAAATGGCATTATTTCTGAATGTCCCTTCATTTTCTGTGGTTATCAGGAGAAATGTCTTCCCCATACTGTCAGTAGTTGGATCTGAACTCTGAGTAATTAGGAGGTTGCTCACTTTCAAGAGGTCTAATAATTAGAGGACTATTCGTAGTTAGGTATCTGGACATGTGACAGCTCACTGAGTCACCTGGCAAGGAAATGACATCAGTTTCCAATCCTACAATGTGGCAATCTAAGACAGTTTCCTAACGAGCTGAGTGGTGGCTCCTCTGTGACATATTTAGCCAGAATTGAAATAAATCCTGATTCCTTTTACTGAATCATAGCTCTTCCCTTGCCTTTCTGGCAGCCCAGCTACAAAAGGAGAGGTTAACTGATAATGTCTATTAGCTGCTCTGCGCTCGGCCAGTGCCGGGGGGCTGAAAACTTAGTGCCAAATTAGCATCTCCATGTAAGGTCAATGAGGGCTTGTTCCCAAAGTAGGTCCCTGGACCTGCAGCATCCATATCACCTGGGACCTTGTTTAAAATGCAGAATCTCAGACCACAGGCCCAGTGACTGAAGCTGTTTAAACAAGCGTTTCAGGTGGTTCCAACACTGGCTGATGTCCCCTGATCTCTCATATTTAACACTCTAAACAACTAAGGGTTATTCTTAGGCCTGCTTTGATTTAGAAAATAACAGATTACAGATTAACCTGAATTTCTAAACTTCAACAAACCCAAATCAAATTTCTTGTGTTCTTAAGAACTTCAATGCTTTGCCTAATGTGGGCCATCATTCTAGAGGTGGGGGTGGGGCAACTTTAGTTCATATGAGTCACTGTTCATAGCCCAAGCGCCTGCTTCATATAAAGTACAGTGTGTGTGTTGTGGGGGGTGGGGAGGAAGTGTGAAGGAATATGACAACCTTTTTCCTTCCAGGGTTTTACAATTGATTGGGGGTATTCATCTTTTAATTTTTATTTTATGTTGGAGTATAGTTGATTTCCCAGGTGGCTCAGTGGTAAAGAATCCGCCTGCTAATGCAGGAGATGTGGATTTAATCCCTGGCTCGGGAAGACCTCCTGCAGATGGAAATAGCAACCCACTCCAATATTCTTGTCTGGGAAATCCCGTGGACAGAGGAGCCTGGGAGCTACAGTCCATGGGGGTCCCAGAGTCTGACACAACTGAGCAGTCATAGTTGATTTACAGTGTTGTTACTTCCAAGTGTATTGCAAAGTGATTCAATTATAAATGGACAGAAACCTATATAAATACATGAACACATAAAGCAAATACACAGCATCACATAATTGCCCTGGGGAGGAGCCGGTGGGGGACAAAGGGTGAACTCAAACAGAAACGGGTTGTGTTGTGGGAGGCAGGTGAGCCCGGCTAAGCCAAGGTGAGTCCCCTTTCTGTGCCCCTGTCTCCTTGCTTCTAGAAGAGTTGGAGGTGGGGCTAGAACCGGGATTGAGAAAGGCCCTTTGCTGACTTGGAAGGCTGGAAGAAACCAAGATGGGTAAAGTCTGTATCTTCTGCTTCAACCAGAACATCAATTTGTGTCTCTTTGTTAGGCCCCTGTGTAAATTTTTGTTTGGAAAAAGTTTCATGGCTAAATTAAAAACCAGTTCCTGGACTCGATGATGTCAGGCTTGTTTCAGCTCTGCGGGCCAGTGGCCTCTACTTCTCTGTAAGGTTCTGGAAGGATTCATCGGTAGGAAGAGAGACCTTGAACTATTTGGGGGGAATTGTTCTGGCACTATGAGGTGAAATAATATTCCTGTCAAACACAGCTGCTATTTGTTACTCAGTGGGATATAAAAATAGTGAATTCCTGTATTTTCCTTAAGAGGAATATAATTCTCTTTCCTGTTCATCTATCCTGATCTGAGAGCAGAGAACAATTTCTGTGGCAGAACTGAAATACAAACCCTTTTGGACTTGGACCAAAATTTCAAAAGAGATCAAAATCTCGACAGAATAAAAATCTCCGAGACTTCAGGTTCTCATTATTCTTGCTCCTTAAACTAAATTCCCCTCTTCAGTGAGTCTATTCATGAATAATCAGTGTCTGAAATCATGTTCCCTCCTTAATTCACTGCCATATGTCTCGCTAACTTCAAAACATTACAATAAAGATGACATTTTTTGCCCCAAGCAGAAACCAAGAGAGTAGTACTCAAATCAGTGACAAATGGGAACCCTATAGCTAGTTTGGGTTGGAAAACGATCCTGTTTTACTTTCATAGTAATGTACCAATTCAGCCTTAGTTAAAAGCACGTCCAATAGTCACCATGGCTTCCTTTAAAATGAATTTTAACAGTTTTACTGTGAGCCGAGTTTAATGAGCTCGGCTGTGACAATTATGCACAAGAGGAAGTGAGAATACAGAGAGCACGTGAAATGAGCCACAGGCAGAGGTCTTGGAAGTGAATCTCATGGAGATTTAAGGTGGTAGGTGACCCGGTAGAAAGGTGTCAACTCGATGCACCAGAGCCCAGGGAAGGAGTAAAGCCCCAGTAGGACCTAAAGTGGTGGTTAAGATTAAAAAGGAACTGGCAGATGAATGGATAGATATGGTACATATATACAATGGAATATTACTCAGCCATAAAACGGAACAAAATAAGGTCATTTGTAGAGATGTGGATGGACTTAGAATCTGTCATGCAGAGTGAAAAATAAATACTGTATATGAATGCATATATGTGGAATCTGGAAAGATGTGCAGATGAAACTATTTGCAGGGCAGGAATAGAGATGAAGATGTAGAAAGTGCACATGGATACAGGGCAGGAAGGGGAGGGTGGGACAGAATGGGAGAAATACACCACCATATGTAAAATAGGTAACTAGTGGAAAGCTGCTGTATAACACAGAGAGCTCAGCTTGGTGCTCTGTGAAGATCTAGAGGGGTGGGATGGGAGGGAGGATCAAGAGGGAGGGGATATAAGTGTACATATGGTGGTTCACGTCAAAAAAACAAGCTGGAAAGGAAAAGAAAGATGGAAACTGCTAGTTGTCACTAACAAGGGCATTGTAGAACCAAATCTCAAACAAAAGATGTAATTGATCTGTTCCTGGGAATCCTTTTGTAAGCTTATTTTAAAAAAAGATAAGGAAAACAGTGTACCCAGCCCCAAAACAGGTTATTTCTGAAATACCAGTTGCACTTGGATATAGAATGCACAAATTCCGTTGGAAGAATGTTACTGCCTTAAAGATGAGTGAACTCTGACAAGTCTGAGACCTTTGATGAGAATAAAAGTCACTGAAAACTGAAGATTCTCTGCTCTCTCCGGCTAGCCAGATGCCCAACAGCCTGTAGAAATGATGCTATGCCAAACAGTATCACCCCTGTTCAACTGAGCTGATTGGAAACCCCAGACACCTCCATAGACTTACAGGACTTACAGCCCAACATCTCAAAGCCTGACTGGCAATGAAATATGTCCAACCTGCTGGAGACCCGCGTGGTGCTAAATAGCCCGAGGACAGAGATGCTGCTAGAGAGACACCCACGGGCATGGCTGCACCAGCCAAATCTGCAAGCGTGCCCGTGCCTTCCCGGAGAACAGAGCAGCATATGGAAGGTTCGGGCTCACTGCCATCTGTCGAGAGTGGGCAGGCCTGCACATGCATCCCCAGTCGGCACCCAGGCTTGGGAGATGATCATTTCCATAGTGAGAGGTGTGCTGCTTTTGGATAAGAATGGGGATCAGGAGAAGCCACTCAGCAGAAACAGCTTGGTTATTCCCCCAGATACACCCCAAGCTCTCAGAGGTTAATCGATATAGATCTGGGGGGAGAGAATCCTTACCCCTGTCTAGTATGTCCTGAGCTTGTTCATTCATATGCTATAGAATATCATCATCACCATTATTGTAAAAATAACTGCTGCTTAGAAACTCTTCCCTTCAACCTCTAAGAACTTGCACCATGTTAGACCTTCATCCATGAAACTGAGACCCAGATACCACTCTCTTCCATTTCCACCTGTGCTCCTAACCAGGACGTAGGAAAATGACAGTGGGAACTAATTATAATAAAAACCTGAAATTCTGATTTTTCTAGCATTCTCTTTTGTTACCCTGAAAATCTGACCCTTCCTTCTAACTTGGACCAACATGTATAAGATGAAATAATACAAGCCATAGTTAATATGACTCCCCTATGTAAGGAAATGAATGGCCCAACAAGGTTATCATGATGGTTTCTTTTCAAAGCTTGTCCTGACTTACTGCTATGAAACTCTTGAGTTATTCCTCCAACCTGTCTGCCAGCAGTTTACTTACTGAGTAGGACACACCCAAAGACTAAACATGTGTTTCAAATGCCCTGTTCTTTATATATTCCAGCTCATCAAATCCTATTAAGAATTCTACAGTGCATGTACTATTAAAGTCTCCCGTTTACAAATGAGACAAGTGTGGCACAAAGAAACAGGATAACTCACCCCCAGTACTACAGTCAGGGGTATGGTGAGGGCCAGGAGGCCAGTGAAGAAAAGCTGGCTCTGGGGTCCGTCTGTAACCATTAAGCATCACTGCCTCCCACCTAATCTAAGGGCGGATGCTGGAGGTCAGTGAAAGAGTGATGACTGCAGTTTCTTTTTTTAAAAATACATAAAAAAAATACATTATCTTTGACTAGGTCTTCGTTGCTTTGTGTGGGCTTTCTGTAGTTTCGGAGAAGGGGAGCTACTCTTTGTTGCGGTGTGCGGACTTCTCATTGAGGTGGCTCTCGCTGTGGACAGTGGGCTCCAGTTGGCTCTAGTTGTGGCTCCCAGGCTCCAGCGCACAGGCTCAGCAGTTCTGGTGCATGGGCTTAGTTGCTCGGCAGCATGTAGGATCTTCCAGCACCAGGGATCAAACTCGCCTCTCTTGCATTGGTGGGTGGATACTTGACCACTGAGCCACCAGGGAAGCCCCAAGGAGCTTAGTATTTTTCTCCATCAGTTTTTTTGTCTTTATGTCCTCAAATATATTTACATATCGTGTAATAGAGTAACAAGTGACATGTTCAGTCGCTCTGTTGTGTCCGACTCTTTGTGACCCCACGGACTACAGCACCCCAGGCTTCCCTGCCTTCATGATCTCCTCGAATTTGCTCAAAGTCTTGTCCATTGAGTCAGTGATGCTGTCTAAACATCTCATCCTATGCTGCCCTCTTCTCCTTTTGCCTTCAATCCTTTCTAGTACCAGAGTCTTTTCCAATGAGTCGGAAGCGAGTGATACTAGTATTGATAAATGTGGAGACTGTCAAGTCATTAGACATATGGCCAACCTTAAGAGTCTGCCCCATTCACCCATTATTTGTTACTAAGTAAATAGCATAAGAGAAGACTTGGGCTTTGACAATCATTGAGCATATTTTGAGTGGGTTTTTTTTTTTTTTTTTTAGTTTCTAAGTTTTTATTTAAAATCAGCAAAATGAAAAAAATTACCAAAATGAAAACTTAAGTGAAATCCCAATATTTTTTAAATAATTGTTTTCAATTAATTTATTTTAATTGGATAATTAATTACAATATTGTGATGGCTTCTTGGTATACATCAACATGAATCAGCCACAGGTACACACGTGTCTCCCCAGCCCCCGCTGGGCTCCCACCTCCCAACCCCATCCCTCTGGGCTGTCCCAGAGCACTGGCTTCGGGTGTCGTGCTTCATGCGTGGAACTGGCACTGGTCATCTATTTTACATATGGTAATGCACATGTTTCAATGCTATTCTCTCAAATCATCCCATTTTGCGTGGTTCTTAATGCAGCATTCTGTAAGATATAGAGTGAATACTCTGCTAGAGTAAATAATAAACATACTAAAATTACATTCTGAAAACTATATATGGGAAAGTCAGTACCTGGAGGAAAAGGGAAAATGTCAGATAATAAGATCACAAGGAACAAAAAACACATCTTCCCTCAGACTGAAGATGTGGTGTGGTGATGGTAGCATGGATTTTAGGAAGGAGGTTAAAAAGAATAAGTGAATCCGGTTCAAGGAGCTCACCTTCCCTACCCCCTCTGTTAATCTGCGTTAAAGAAAAAAGAAAGGGAAGACTTCTCCAGGTTTCCTTGTGTCTGAGAGAGGGGAGAGGGTCTGGTAGAGAAGGAAGTGCTGGGAGGTTAACATTCTGAAGGGTGGAGATGCTGGGGGCGCGTCTGTGTTGTTCTTGTTCCTTATAATCATCTCTATTCAAGCTGAGCTCTGAAACACTCCCTACCTGTTATTACCCAACTCGTGCACTGGCTGAGTGCCTTGTTGTTGTTGCTAAAATATCGTGTCTGTTACTATGAAAACGAAGTGCTCCTGACAAAAGTTTGACATAAACGTGCTGACTACGGGAGACATAGCCACGCAGAACATTTCTCACTTTTAATGCACCTACGCCAAAGCAGTCCCTTCACCTTTCTGAGTCTCCCTTTCTTTGAAACAAGGAACGCCCTGTTTGATGTTTTCCAGGCTCTGTTTAGCCACTGAGAGTTGGTGGAAAGTGACAAACAGCCAACTAACAAAGGGGGGAGAAGCAATCAGGTGACATTCAGGGGACTGAAGCTCAGAAATTTTGATTCAAGAACTAGAGGTTCTTGAATGGCCTAACAGGCCATTAAATCTTGTTTCTGGAGCCTTTCTGCACATGTTTTCTCTGCTGAAAGTGTGATTTCTACAGCATTATCTGTTGCTCTGGGGACTGTCTCCTGAGTGGGGGATGGAGGGCAATGGCAGTCATGGAATGTGGAAAGAGGAGAACTGGGGATGATGATTGAAATAGAAGGAGCAGTGATGGAACCCTGAACTGGAGATCCAGTGATGGAGGACTGGAAAGGGAGGGGCGGATGGAAAGAAAATGGAGAGGCTGAGTTGCAGAAGCAGCAGAGCTCAGGAGAGGACCTGCGCTGACCAGCAGCAATGGGTGTCCCAGGTCTCCAGTGCAGGTGCCTACAGGTTCCCAAGAGTGAAGCACAGGCCCAGGGAAGCTCTGCAAAGGGATGAGGGGAACATCTGGATAATCTAAGACATGCACAGCCCATGAGAGTGCGGCCAAGATAACACACCTGCTGTGTCAGAGATTCCTGAACGTGGACACAGCTGATCCACTAGAAAGCTTGGTGAACGGTTTGCCCCCTTCTCAGGCACTCTCTTTCACAGGCATCTTGAGTAATTTTAATCTCCTTGGTAGGCACTTGGGGAAGACCTGTAATCCCCATATCCCTGGTTCTTAGCTTTGTGGGAAGTTTCCTGGGAGTTAATTAAAGGACCTTGGCACCATTCACTGATGTTGCCAGGTCCTCACTTGCAAGGGCAGCTCACCATCATGCATCAGGAGAGGACCACAAAGACCCCCGATGGCCCTAACTGGGAGATAAGGCAGGAAGGTTAGGTCAAGGCTAGACTGTGGAAGACTGTTTTTTAATTCGCTGGGTTGACAAGAAGGAGCTAATGATGGTCTTTGCACATGAGAGTACCACAGTCATCATTCCGGCTTACCAAATTAACATGGTGGCCATGGAAAAATGGATCCATCAAGTAGGATTCTTGAGCCAAGCTATCAAATATGAACCTGCTGAAATGTACGCGGTGTAGGGCAATACAACTGTAGTGGCCACTGCGCTATGCCAGGCATGTGCTGAAAAGTGCTTGACCTGTATAATCTCATTCCTTATAGGATGTTGCAGTGGTATCACTTTCATTTAACGATGAGTACACAGAAGCTCAAAGAATTCAGGGCCTTCGCTCAAGGCCACAGAGCTAGTAAGTGGCAAAGATCTGAACAAAGATCCACCTGATTTCAAACCTCTGCTCTGAACCAGTAAAGGAAGAAAATGACACCAATAACGAAGAGCTGGTGCAAGACACACTGTGAAATAGAGGCCATGTGGTTAGACAAAGCTGCCTGGGAGGGGAGAGTCATTGCCTGATGATTTTCTGCAGACAGTATGAGCCTGGGAAAAGAAGGCTTCTTTTTTATATCAGCCACTTTGAACGTTTAAGAAAGACTTGACAAATGCTTGGAGGCAGAACTAGTAGGATGGGGTCGATCTGCCATGGTGGTTGCTCTCACCATGCCTCTGATGGGTTGGTTCTAAGCCAGGACGCCACTGAGTTCACTAAGACTGTAGTGCATCACTTCTAAGCTCCTGCCTTCCCTCTGGTCCCAGCTGGCATGACCAGTCTAGGCCTCATTTCTTTTGCAGAGTGTATTGAGTGTTGCTTACTGCCTTCAGTTTGTCCCTGATAGCTATGAGGTGAACGTCTGTGTTGTGTTGGATTGCACTGGACTTGGAGCCAGAGCACAGCTTGCTCTCCCATCCTACTCCACCCCACCCAAGGATACATGGCAAGGTATCCATGAAGCAATGTCTACTGATGTACAAGGTCTGGTTGACCAGACAGCAATCAATAGTCATGTCTTCTTTCAAGGACAAGATCACTTCTTGTCAATTGCTTCCCCTCCCCAACAGTTTTCCTGAACAGTCAAGTGCTACATTCTGATTCACACAAGTAATTTTATGCCAGTTTTCTACGTTCTTCTGGCAAAAGTGAAACTTTCAATGCTGATAACTGCTAGAAAGGATGATTTATCTTTTGCCTTTGCAACGACAGTCCTAGCCATTAAAAATTCAACTTGTACGTTTATCAAATTGTAGTTCTGCTGCACTTATAATCACTATGTAGTAAAAGGGATTATTTAATTTCCTAATGCACTGATGCAATTTGGGTTGATTCTGTAGCTCAACAGGAGCAGAAAGCATTTTTCAGGGAAGCATTCTTTTATGATCCACAAATGTAAAGAAAATTAGGAACTCAGACATCTGCAGTCTTGCCATATGCAACCTGGGTAATACTGGGCAAGATCATGCCATGTTCTCAGCGACAGTTTCCCCAATTATTATATTATTACGGGAAGACTACTTCAAAGTAACATAAGAGTTTGAGGGGAAAAGTATGAATATGTGTGTGCATATGTTTCTCTGTGTAGAATGAAAACATCTCCAGCGAGAAACTTACATAGTATCTGCAATTCCTACACAATTGAGAAAACAGGAACTGGTAGAAAGAATACACTTTTGAGTCAGAGATAGTTTTGAAGCTTGGCCCCATCCATGTCTATGAATGTGCATTTAAGAATGTTATTAAATTTCTTGCATTTAAAAAAAGGCAGGGGGATAGTAGGAGAGGACTATCAAGATGATCGAATAAAAATGTTGATCAGACCACATTGTAAATTGTAAAGTAATATGTAAATGTCTGGATAAATAGAACAGCTCAAAGACATCTTTCTTAAGGGTCATAAGGACATGCTGCTAGTAAATTAAATAGATTTGAGGTGACTACTTCCTTACCTAATTTCTGAGCCCTGCTACAGAGATGAGCAGTTCCAGGTCACTGGTCAGCATCAAAGTAGCTCATCTGCAAGCAATAAGCAGAATTACCTGTAATAAAATCTACTCTGGACTTGATAAAGGTAGGTGACTATGGGGCCATAGAAGGAAGTAGATACCCAGCAAAGAGTTGGACTCGAGGTTCTAGACCTCAGAAGAATGCTCTATGGAGAGATCTAGATTTGGAAACGGACACCTTGTGACTGGTTTTGGTTTTATTTTGATTGCCTTTTGATTACATTCTATAGTATCATCTAAAAATCTGCTCTCGAGTTGTAAATGGGAGTTCACACTGTATCATCCTTGAATAAAATGGCCTGGTAGCATTACTTTACATAAATCTGTTTTTGTTTTATTTCCATTTAGTAACAGACTCGTAGGACTTTTTTTTTTTTTTTAAGATTTCAAAAAATGTGTCATCTCCAAATGCAGAAATTTTAGTTTGCACTACCTCTATTGCCGCTGCTAACAGTAGTGCATCTATGCTGAGACTGACCCATCTATCTCTAACTTAGATATGAAGGCTGAGCACTGTTTTTTAACCCTGAGCAAATCCCTTCCAGGCCCTGGTCCCTCCTGTCACAGCCCTGGCATCCCTGTGTTGTCATAACCCAAATTTTAACCTGCTCTTTTAAGGCTAATGTGTAATAAAAAACCAATATTCTGAAAATAACCTCTTTTGGTATAAGAAATTGAGCCAGAAAATCACACAGGCCAATAGAACGAATACATTTAAAGACTTTCATATGCCAGGACTTATGGACCTAAGTAAAATAGTTTATTTTCAAAGCTGCAAGCGTAGAGACGAACAAACCAGTAAAGCTCGGGTGGTTCTCCTGCATTCAGTAGACTCAGGAAAACAGCCCAAGCAGGCTGGGAACACAGCACTTTCACTCTGCTCAGGCTCTCTGTGCTTAGTTGCTCAGTCCTGTCTGACTCTTTGCGACCCCAGGGACTGGAGCCCACCAGGCTCCTTTGGCCATGGAATTCTTCAGGCAAGAATACTGGAGTGGGGAGCCATTTCTTTCTCCAGCGGATCTTCCTGACCCAGGGATGGAACCCAGGGCCTCTTGCATCGCAGGCGGACTCTTCACCGTCTGCGCCACCAGGGAAGCCCCAAGACCAAAAAAGAAAAAAAAAAAAAAAAATCCAAAATCCCATCCTGACAAATCCTATTTTAGTACGTTCATAGGTTTGTTTTTCTGCAGAGAGATGGGACAATATGTCAGAAATACACTTTCTGTGTATTTGAGGATTACTCCCATAAGTAAGCATACTGTGGCTGGAGGTGGTTCTGTTTCTCACTGTTACAGGAAATATAGGAACCACCACTGGTGGTGGATTGAGATTCAAGATAACCTTATAGTCAGGACTTCTCAACTTCAGCACTACTGACATTTTGGATCTGATAATCCTTCATCGTGGGGGCTGTCCTGTACTTTGTAGGATATTTAGCATCTTTGGCTTCTACTTAGTAAATGGGAGAGGTAACCAGCTCTGTCCTCCAACCCCCGAGCACTAACAACCAGAATTATCTGTTCAGTTCAGGTCAGTCACTCAGTCATGTCCAACTCTTTGCGACCCCATGAACCACAGCACACCAGACCTCCCTGTCCATCACCAATTCCCAGAGTTTAACCAAACTCATGTCCACTGAGTCAGTGATGCCATCCCACCATCTCATCCTATGTCATCCCCTTCTCCTCCCGCCTTCAATCTTTCCCAACATCTGGGTCTTTTCAAACGAGTCAGCTCTTAGCATCAGGTGGCAAAAATACTGGAGTTTCAGCTTCACCATCAGTCCTTCCAATGAACACCCAGGACTGATTTCCTTTAGGATGGACTCTGCCTCCAATCCCTCCCAGCATCAGAGTCTTTTCCAATGAGTCAACTCTTCACATGAGGTGGCCAAAGTACTGGAGCTTCAGCTTTAGCATCATTTCTTCCAAAGAAATCCCAGGGTTGATCTCCTTCAGGATGGACTGGTTGGATCTCCTTGCAGTCCAAGGGACTCTCAAGAGTCTTCTCCAACACCACAGTTCAAAAGCATCAATTCTTTGGCATTCAGCCTTCTTCACAGTCCAACTCTCACATCCATACATGACTACTGGAAAAACCATAGCCTTGACTAGACGGACCTTAGTTGGCAAAGTATATATATATATCTCAGGAAGAGGAAGAATCAGGCACTATCTACTTCAGTCTAGGAATTTTCTGGAGTAGTTTCTAGTGACCGTTGCTTGAGCAACCTTATGTGGAAGTATTTAAAGATTAAGGAAGAGGATCCCTCCTAGATGGCAGTCACCTTCCAGCTCTGCCCAGTATTTGGTTTGGTTAGCATGAGAAAAAAAAAACACAAACAACATTGAAATGTGAAGCTCCCTCCAGTTCGCACTTATTTGTGTGATGAGCTGGAATTAAATGGCACCTCTAGGGCTACCCTGAAATGGTGCTGCCCCAGCTGGATCTCAGCTTGTTGGCTCGTTTGGGGCCATTTTTCACACTGCTGTCTCTCCTCCCCAGATTTAAGGGAAACAAAAGGGAGAGGGGTCAGTGTTCCATCCATGACTACTGGAAAAACCATAGCCTTGACTAGACGGACCTTTGTTGACAAAGTAATGTCTCTTATTTTTAATATGTCTGTAGACATCACCAAATGTCTGTTGGGGGCAAAATCTCCACAGTGGAGAACCACCGGTCTAAGCAAATGATTTTTAATAGGTGTAGATAAAGATATATGTGTGTGCATGCGCTGCACATGAGCACACACATACATATATTTCCTAGTTCTATTGAGAGGAGCTGGAAGCAACGACACTGTCATAGCTATGAGTACATTTATCACCCAGGTCTTGGGTTCTAACTACCATTCTTGACTAAAAGGAAGCAGAGTTCCTTGGGGAAATGGCTTCTCTATAAAATCCAATACTGGGGCCTCGAAAATATAAGATGACCCTGGAACTTCTTGTTATGTCATGAAGTAAGGAAAAGCTCAAGAAATGCTGGGAAATATGAACATGACATAAGGGTTTGCCTGAAGGTACTCCCTCTGACCAAATATGGGGCAAAAGATTCAGAAAATTTCAGCAGCAACATAAATAGAATTGAATAAAATAAGAATATATAGTCAATATTAAATAAGTTTTTTTAAATGGTAGAATATCAATCAGTGAGCCTAGAAATGATGATTCTATCATTAGAAGATAACACAGGTTGGTTAATAATTGATTCAGGCAAGAATAACTAATAGATGCTAAAACCAGGGGGTGAGAGTGGATGAATAACAGTATGTTTACATCTTAAAATTTTTGGAAAGTCAATGTCTTGATTGAAGGGCACATTATTCTTGTATAAATGCCTTTATTGAAAGAAATCTAAATTATGGTACATTTCATATTCAAATGAGCATATATAATTATACTAATCAGCATCAATGCCTGGAAAAATAAATATTTGTTGAATGAATGATGCATCCTTACTAAGCATGATAAATGGCTGTTGCATTGGTCTAAGAATCAGAAATGTGCCATTGTGACATATGAGAATAGCAGTCAGTTGCAATTGCCTTAGCCTAAACAGATGTTTATTACATCATGAGAGAAGTTTTAAATGTTAGGCTTCAGCTATGCATATGATTTAGTGTTTTGATGCTGAAAGAAACATTCCTATGGAATAAGTAAGACAAGACTGAATTGTTCTTTTATATTCATTATATTTTATTTTTTTCACATTTGAAAATTGACTTTCTATATTTTCCTTATGGAGTTCATACGATAGTATGTTGGAGTGTCTTAATTTACTTTTCCTGTTTCTTTTTTTAAAAAATTTTATTGGAGTATAGTTGCTTTACAATATTATGTTTCTACTGCAGAGCAAAATGAATCGGCCATACATAGACATAACGCCTCCCTTTTGGATTTCCTTCCCATTCAGGTCACCATTGTGCATTAAGCAGAGCTCTTCTGCAGTCAAAGGGGTAAGGTAAAATCCCACAAGACCAGATAAATGAAGCTATTAATGTCTTGTCTTTTAATATGAAGTCCACTGGAGTAAATTGATAGGGATACCAGCAGGTGAATTTAAGGAAGGCACACTAGGTCATTAAGCAGTATGTATACATTTTAAAAATGTAATGTTAGAGAATCATGTAGGTTTGTACTTGTACATCAATAAAGTTTCTCCCCGTGAGGATATTTTCACAAAGCTGAGATGATCTGACTTGTAAACCAGTGACATACAGAAGACAAACCTTGAAGATAGACCTGCTTAAGGATTTTCCACTCCTCCATGGCCTTCCCATCATTCACAGTGTCTCCTTACATCCTCACTGAGCAGCTCATGGTCCTCTGCGTGGCATTTGTGGACCTTCTTCCCTCCTTCCCTCCCCATCCACATCACTACTTTCCCTGCTTCTTCACAGCATCTGTCTGTACCATCTACTTGTTCCCAGCACAGCATCTGGCTCCCAAAAAGTTTGTTGAGGTTAACTGATTATAAGGACATAGTGCAGTTTTTCATTACTAAGAAGCGAGGTATCCAGTTTTTGGAATGAGACCTCTTGACATCCCCTTGGGCAGTTGTTGAGCTTGAGCATTTCTTCTTGGTGGAACATTTGAACACAGAGGCATGTTGCTCACATCAGTCATAGGCTAAAGGTCCATTGTGCTCCTTAAAAATATTCTTAAAGAGGCAGGAAAGGAGTTTGGAATTAAGTGCTCTAATTTATTACTTTCGACAAAAATGAATATAGAAGTAAAAGTGAAAGTATTAGTCGCTCAGTTGTATTGACTCTTTGTAACCCAATGGACTATAGCCCACCAGGCTTCTCTGTCCATGGGATTTCCCAGGCAAGAATACTGGAGTGGGTTGCCATTCCTTTCTCCAGGAGATCCTCCCAACTCAGNTCTAATTTATTACTTTCGACAAAAATGAATATAGAAGTAAAAGTGAAAGTATTAGTCGCTCAGTTGTATTGACTCTTTGTAACCCAATGGACTATAGCCCACCAGGCTTCTCTGTCCATGGGATTTCCCAGGCAAGAATACTGGAGTGGGTTGCCATTCCTTTCTCCAGGAGATCCTCCCAACTCAGGGACTGAACCTGGGTCTCCCGCATTTCAGCGGGATTTTTTTACCTCCTAAGTCACCAGGGAAGCCCCATAGAAAAAAATGAATACATTAATAATAATTGTGATGATGATCATAATTGGCTTATATATTGACCTTACTATATGCCAGGCATGGTTCCAAGTCCTTTAGATTAGCTCATTGACACTTGACAACAATAGTGTGAAGCAGATACAGTGATCCTTCCCACTTTTAAGATGAAGAGATGGAAAGGTTAAATAATTTGTTCAACATAAGAAAGCTGGTAAATCTTGGAAACAGGGCCAAATACAAGGGTCTGGTACCAGAGTGCGGGGCCTCACCCGCTCCCCCAACTCTGCCCCTCTTCTGCCTTATGATTGCCATATACAGTTGTCTTTTCTTGCCCTTTTGGATGATTCATTTAAAAATGTTAAAAAGTTGTTACCATAAATATTTAATAATTCATTTTACACATTAGTATGTATTCTGTTTTTGAGATAAACATGAAAATAATTACAGAAGGAATCCTTTTTTATCTGCCCACTTTGTGTTTTTTATTTTCTATTGCAGTATAGATGATTTACAATGTTGGGTTAGTTTCAGGTGTACAGCAAAGGGATTCAGTTATGCATGTTCTTCTTTTTCAGATTCTTTTCCCATTTAGGTTATTACAAAGTAATGAGTATAGTTCACTGTGACACACAGTAGGTCTTTACTGGTTATCACTTCATTTATACTAGTGTGTATATGTTAATTCCAAACTTCTCATTTATCCTCCCCTTTCCCCTTTGGTAACCGTAAGTTCGTTTTCTAGGTCTGCGAGTCTTTTTCTGTTTTGTAAATAAGTTCATTTGCATCATGTTTTTTTTTTTTTTTTTATTAGTTGTATATGTGTTTGTTTCTCCACTAAATTTGTAAATAACTTTAAGGACAGGGACTATGGTTTTGTATATAAAGCACTTAGCGTGAGACACTCAATAAACTATTAGCCACTCAGTAAATGCAGAAGGAAGGGAGAAAGGAAGGGAGAAAGGAAGAAAGAAAGGAAGGAAGGGTACATCTCAGGATTTTATGTTATTATACAAACTATGAAACAATGCTCCCTGCATTCTAAATTGAAAGACAAGCTGGAGCATTAAAAGCAAATAGTGATACAAGTTATCTTAAAAATAAAATGGATAAGAAGTTCTGCTTTATTTAAATCAAAGAGGCAGTTGAAGTGGGGCACAAAGACTTCATGAAGAAAATGGGAGTTTTTTGGATGAGACAAGTGGAAAAATCTTTCCCAATAAAGAGAAGAAAAATGTGAGCAATAAATATTAGCTTTCTGATGCTGCTGTAACAAATTACCACAAACTTAATGCTTAAAACAAACACAAATGTTTTATCTTACAGTTTTGGAGTTTAGAAGTCTAAAATGAGTCCCTTTAGGCCAAAATCAAAGTATCTGCATTCTTTTCTGATGGCTCTAAAGAGAATGCAGTCTTTCCCTTTTCTTTCTTTGAGAGGTTGCCCTCATTCCTTGGCTTGAAGGTTCTTGTCTTCAAAGCTAACATTGGCTAGTTGAATCTCTATCACATCTTATCAGTCTGACACTGCCTCCCTTGTCCACTTGTAAGAACCCCTTGTGATTACACTGCATCCATGTAGACAATCCGGAAGAGTCTCCCTATCTTAACATCAGATGATTAGCAACCTTAATTCCTTTTGCTACAGTAATTCCTCTTTTCCATGTAAACTAATTTATTCACAGGTTCTAGGGATTAGGATGTTGACATCTTCAGGAGGTCATTATTCTGCCTACCACATAGATCATTGTGCATCTAGCACAGATGGGAAACAATATGATTCCACAGGAATTTTGAGTGTTAAATGTATGCTTGAGTGAGTTTACAAGGCTCAGCTAGTGCGAGCATGGTTTTGAAATGCTGAATGCCCAACAAAGGGATTTAGACTATTTCTTTAGGTAATAATTCTCTCTGTGTTGTGTTACTAATATCTCCATCACTTTTTATTTGTTGCACATTAGAAAATGATATGCAATGTATGCCAAAAGAGTACTGTAAAGTAAAATGTATGCCAATAGAGTACTGTAAGTAAAATAAAATAAAGTAAAGTAACTGTAAAGTAAAATAAAGTAAAATGGAAGCTCTAAAAAAATAAAAATTAAATAAATAAAAATTAAAAAAAAAGAAAATGATATGCACATTAGGAAATATCCTAACTTTTAAAGATAATTAAGACTTCACTGAATTTTTTTGAATGACTAATGAGAAACTTAAAAATACATTTTATTTTATTTTATTTTTAATCTTTACTTTTACTTTATTTTACTTTACGGTACTGTATTGATTTTGGCATACATTGACATGAATCCACCATGGGTGTACATGAACTCCCAAACATGAACCCTCCTCCCACCTCCCACCCCACATCATCCCTCCGGATCATAGAAGTAGCTCAATCAATTTACTCCTCAAACTTTGAAAGCAAAGAAGTAATAAAACATAAAAAAGTATTTTTAAAAGCCTAGTTGCAGATGGTTCTGGAGTTGACTCCTTATATTCTAATCCAGACACACAGATATAAGAGCAGCAAGATATGTCATGCAAGTCAAAGGTAAGTATTTTTGCCTTGCATTCAAAATAGGCAACAGAACATGAATGTCCCAAGCAAAAATGTGTAAGAGGACAAAGAATGCAAGAAATCTCATGGTCAGAGTGTTGAATGGATACAGGGAGAAGATCATGGAGGACAGAAAGTAACAGGTCCCAGCGGCCCAGAGAAGAAAATAGAGCAGAACCCATGATAACCGCCTCTTAGAGACAGAAGGATGTGCAATCATTTCAGATACTTTATGAAATAGAGCAAATTTTAGTTAGAATTTAAATGTGGGATGGAAAAGAAGGTTACGAAGAAACTCTTTGAGACTCTTTAGATGGTAAAGATTCCATACATGCATCAGAGTTGCCAATTATTCTAGTGTGTTGGGCTTTCTTTCCTTGATGATGCTACTGTTATTTTCTAGCAACACTACATACCACAAAAGGGGGTGGGGGGTTCAGCTGATTTCCCATACCATACTACACAGAGAGTGTGTTGTATATTGTTTATATACATTAAATAGTCTCACTTTATTTTTTTATGACTACTTTCTGTCAAGCCATTTCCCTGAGTACTTTTCTAATTCCTTTTTATTTTTTCTTATTAAAAAAAATGGTTTTGTTTGTTTGTTTTGGTTGCACTGCATGGCAACCCTTGCCCCATTCAGTGGAAGTGTGGAGTCTTCACCACCGGGCCTCCAGGGAAGCTGCATCTCATCTTTCCTTTTTCCCCTTGATTCTCCAGAGGAGAAGAGGTTCTAAAATTACCTTTAAAATTACCATGATATATATTCACTTTTAATCCATTATCTCCCAGCTTTCCCTTTCTTGTTTCTTAGTTACTCCTGTATATGATAGGAAATATAGGCATTCATCAAGGTAGAAAGCACTTAGCATTAGAAAGAATCAGGAAAGACAAAGGGAAAAAAATACAACCACCTGTGTTTCCAATTACCAGCAGATGCTTCCATTTATTCTAAGTGTTCTTATTCAGTTAACTGTACAAATTCTTAATCATATAAATGTGATAGTATTCCAACCTCATGCTCTTGATTACCCTTGTCTTCCAGTTGATTTCACATGCCTCTTGCTTCTGGTATCACTTTCCCATGAATGCTATGTCTGGAGCTGCCTGAAATCCAGGTGATACCTGATAAAGAACATAGCCTGTTGCAGAGTTTATCCTTTTTGTTTTGTTTTATATTTCACTGTGACATTGCAGTAATTTCTCTGAGTCAGCAGCACCGTAGGCTACTTGCTGGTTATAGCTCCATGAATGCCTACTTTCTTTCCATCTTGCTTTGTGGAGTCATCTGGTCACCATTCATTCATGCCTGGAGTATTACAGTGAGAAAGATTACCAGACTTCATCTGAAGTCTGCTTTACATAGACCTTTCATAAATTAAATGAAGGAGTACGTCTTGGTGAGAATATCCATGATGATGAAGATCGAAGACTCAGAGCCTTGCCTGTATTTCAATCATTCTGAAAATAACTATAGTCACTGGTGATTCAGTGGTCAAGAATCTGCCTGCCAATGCAGGCAACTCAGGAGACACAAGTTCAGTCCCTGGGTCAGGAAGATCCCTGGGAGAAGAAAACGGCAACCTATTTCAGTATTCTTGCCTGGGAAATTCCATGGCTAGAGGAAGCTGGTAGTCTACAGTCCATGGGGTCACAAAGAATCAGATACAACTGAGACAGCACACACACACAGCACAACAAAATGCTGGAAAGGGGGAAGGGTGGCAAAATTAGGCTTAAGTAAATTTTGCTTGAAATTTCAAAAACAGCCATTTGTCTTTGAAGTTGACTCCATTGTACATATATTCTTTCTCACAGTGGCCCATACTGTTTAGTCAACCTTATTTTTTTAAGTTAATTAATAAGGGAAAAGAAATGAATGAAACAAAATTTAAAAACCAAGTAGTGATTCAATATTATGAATGCCCCCAGACATAACCCTTACTCTTATATTGCAACTCTAGTTGCTTATTTCCAGTTGAGAGTAGTTATCCTGAGCCACGACTGATTGTTTTCAAAAGTCTTAATACATGTTCCTGTAAAGAAGGGTACTTTTGCTTCATTTTCTTTCATAACTAACATGGAAGAGGCAGAAAATATCTGCCACTTAGTAGGCCTCTCACCTTGCATCCCAGTGTGGACCACAGACCTTGTCATCCCCATGGAACTTCCTAGAAATGCAGGGTCTCAGGCCCCACCCAGACCTGCCCAAACCAAATCTTCATTTTAATAGAATCTCCAAGTGATCTGTGGGCACACTAACATCTGAGAAGAATTGCTGTAGGACAGGATCTGAGAGACACCTTTTGGCGTAGATGTTTAATGTAATTCATAATCACCAGGAGGTAATATGTGAAAGAGGGAAAAATAAATAACAATTTGAGGAGGCAGTAGGATTACACTTCATACACATATAGTTGAAACGTCCTTCTTCCAAATTGACTTTGAACTCTGTAAACAAAAACATAACTGAATGCCAAAGGGAAAAAAAAATAAATGCTCTTAGAAGGTTTTATTCCTTACCATTTTCTCACTTTCCTTTTATGTTGTTTGTACTAATAATATTTCTATATCTTATTAGTGGTCTAGTTTATTTTGATTACATTAAGAGGGGAAAAAAAGTCTCACTCGGGCATTTCCCAGCAGGCCTTTGAGGATGTCTGGACAATCTTCCCTCCAGCCTTCTTGAGGTCTTCTTAGTTCTTGAGAGCTCTTAGTCTTAGCTGAGAGATCTTAGTCTTCCCAGTTCCTGATAGCTTCCAGAATCCATGTATCTCACTTGCAAAAAAGAAGTGAAGCATATTTCAGACTTGGTTTAAACCACTTTTGAAACATTCTACTTGGTTTTATGTACTATACTACCTTGAAAAACATTGAATTCAACGGAGATGAGCTAGGAGCTATCAAAATTATTAAAATATTTGAGGATTATAGACTCCCAAGAAAAAGATTGGAAGCCCATATGGTTTGTTTAGAGAAACAAAGCCAGGGGGAGGCCTGAGACACATGTTCATCACCACAGCCTACAACACAAAGCTTTACAGCTCATGAACATCAAACACAACCATTAGTCACTGTGGCCGGAAATTGAAAGTCTAATCACAGAAACGGATACAGTATTACCCAGAACACTAAATAACCCTTGGTAAAGATGGCGCAGGCTTACACTCTAGACATGATTCATAACTGTTATCACACCTCCCAAATGCAGTTACAGTGAATATTTATCCTACTGAGTTTCTTTTAACACATATTTTGTCATTCATCTATGCTCATTCACATTGCAATCATTTTTCCCACTTCTCCCCACCTTTGTATCATTAAATCTCTGACTATCTCTCCCCTGGGGCCACTCTCCAATACTCTTTCCAATACCCTGTCTCTGACTTCCTCTACTCCTGCATCCTCATGCAAAGCATGAATTTCCAGAGTGGGACCTAATTTAAGGATGGGGAGTTTGACTTTTCAATTTTTCTTGTAGATCTCAGGAAAGTAGAACCAAAATTTCAGTTTAGATAAATCATCAATTATGATTTCTTATAGCTTAAAAATATCATTTAAAAATTTTTAGCACATTATTGCTTATTTAATCTTTTTTTAATCTTATTTTATCCTACAAATAAGATAAAAGGCATGGTGGATAAGGTTGTTATTGGTACCATACCCTTTTGTAAATGGGCTTCCCTGGTGGCTCAGATGGTAAAGAATATGCTTGCAATGCAGAAGACCTGGGTTCTGTTCCTGGGTTGGGAAGATCCCCTGGAGGAGAACATGGCAACCCACTCCAGTATTCTTGCCTGGAGAATCCACATGGACAGAGGACCCTAGCAAGCTACAGTCCATAGGATCACAAAGAGTTGGACATGACTGAGTGACTAAGCACACATCATTTGTAGATAAATCTCTAAGTTTGAGGCAAAGCTCAGTAGTGAAACTGAAATACAGTTTTTGTAACCCTAAGGCATTAATAGCAGTCTTGAAGGACTTCTTGGATATTTCATCATTATAGTTATTTTTGAAGAAGGTGACACACCTGCAAACATGAAATTATGAAAAGTGTACCACCACTTACAATCTTTGAAATCAGTAATAAGTGTCCCTGTTAGTCCAGTGGTTAAGACTCTGCACTCCAAATGCAGGAGGCATGGATTTGAGCCCTGGTTGGGGAGCTAAGATCTTGCATGTGGCATAGGATTACAAAAAAAAAGAAAGAAAGAAAGAAGTTCTGAAATCCCAGAAAGGTTTCAGCCAGAGGATGCCATGGTCACATAGCAAAACATCAGGAGAGAGCAGGGAGGGGAAGTCAGGTGGAGAAAATCAAATCTTCCAGTCATTTTGTTCTCAACCCCTGTGTTATTGGACTTTTTTTTTTTTTTTTTTTTTNAAGTTCTGAAATCCCAGAAAGGTTTCAGCCAGAGGATGCCATGGTCACATAGCAAAACATCAGGAGAGAGCAGGGAGGGGAAGTCAGGTGGAGAAAATCAAATCTTCCAGTCATTTTGTTCTCAACCCCTGTGTTATTGGATTTTTTTTTTTTTTTTTTTTTTTGCAGGTTAACTGTCAGAGACAGGAAACTTAGCATTAGCTAGATATCTGAGAACCAGGATAGAGGTCTGATGATGCCAGCTGAAACCCTGGTTTCTCTCTTTAAATATCCAAAGGAAAGTAATAGAAGACATCGTAATGCAGAGTGAAAACTCAAAACGAGGTGGGAAAGGCCAGATAGGTTCCAGTGCCTGAGAAAGGACCCAGGGGCTGGTAAAGAGATCCTCTCCTCTGCTCTTCCTCTGGCTGCTAATACATATTTGCAGAGTGAATAAGGGAATGATGGGTTGTAGTTTAGAAACCTGTTGTGAAGTCACACTATCAATCTGTCAGCTCAGCCTCCTTCTACCTCCCCCCACCTCGCCTCTCCTCTCTCCTCCCTTTCCACGTGATGGTGGAAATATGTGCTGCCTTCTATGGTCGGTCTGTAGACCAAGTCCTTTTCCCTACTTGCTGGCATGATTCCTCAAGATTAGTTAAGGCCAAAGTTATTACATTTCTATGTCTCCTGAAGGACACTGTAAATTGTTAGAGCTTCTTCTACTTAGACTACCTTAAACAAAGTTGAAAGACTTGTTTTTCCTCCTTTGCTCATTGTGAATTGCATTTGAATTGCATTTGTGAAACCCTGGGTGGTCGTGTGTGTGTGTGTGTGTGTGTGTGTGTGTGTGTGTGT
>SJYX01022948.1:85472-142469 GCA_006410675.1 Oreotragus oreotragus
GGTGTGTGTGTGTGTGTGTGTGTGTGTGTGTGTGTGTGTGTGTGTTTATACATCCTATATCCGTATTTGAACTGATGGAGAGAATAGCCCAGGACAAAATGAATAAATTCCCTCAACAGTCTCAAATTTTTCTTCAAATATAGAAACAGGGTGGGAGTTAATAAGTATTTAAAGTACTTGCAAAATACCTTTGTGAGAAGATTTTGATTAACTAAAATGAAGCTTTGTGAGAATCTAATCTAAAATTGAAATGAATGCGTATTTCTGTTTCTATTTTTAATGTATATTCTCTAGAATTATTAGAAATATTTAATATTGTTAATATTGTTTAAGTCATGTATAATAAAGGCTTATCAGCCTATCAACTAGATCAGCCATAAATCCACAAGATTTTTACAGAGCCCCCAGAATACTAGAAAGTCTTCAATATGATCCAGGTTCTAAAACAATATGTTTCCAAATCTTTTTTCTTGGTCGTATACTTCAGCATTGTGGTTATCAGTTCTTTTCTTTATAGCTGCAAACACACAACAAAGTTTGATATTTTAGGAATCCATTGGAACAAGCTCTTTTGATTTTGTTAATTCTCAAGACATTTCTTTCATACAAGAAGAGAACTATGCTACTTTCCTCTTCATGGGAAGTTGGGTTGACTCACATGCTTGAAAAAAAAAAAAAAACAAACAAAAAAAGAGAGCTTATTTTGTAAGTCTATCTTATAATTTCCTCTTTGTAGCATATTATGTACTGATATTAAGACTTAGAAGAATCCTTACAAATCACACAGATGAGACCTCTTTGCTCTATGAGTCCTCTGGGCACAGATCCTCCCCATTAGCCCCTTTTCCCCTTCCTTGGTATAGTAATCGGTGAATGTAAGAGGAAAATCATAGGTTTAAAGGCATGCTCTCCTACAAAATGGAACACAGCCACCTTTTAGAAGATTTGTGAGGGATAGTAGTTTTAGTCCAAGTGCTAGCATCTCATCAGTTTGTCCCAATCTCTTGAACCTGTAGTTGAGCCAAAACTCTCCTGAGCCAAGCCTTCTCGCAAGATTTCCTGTACTTCCTGTTTCTATGTGAGCCAGAAATACCATGAGAATGACCTTCCTTGTGGTATTTCTGCACTTCTGTGGTGGAATGAAGATAATCCCATATTGGGGAGAATTTTTGTTTTTAATTGTACAGTATTTTTAATTTCCAAATATTCTAATGAAGAAGATTCCTTTCGAGGATGAAAACTTGAGATGACATTTTCCTGGCCTTAATTTATATTGACTATGAAGTATTCATGTTCAAGGATTCAACATTTTGTAACTTCTCTGAGGTATTTTTACATGGAAATATGTAAAATTATATAGAGAATACAGTGGAAACCTATATCCTAGGATTTTTTTAAAAAGTCATTCTGAAAGAAATGTGCGATGAAGAGTTATATTCTTAATACATTAGTGTATGTAACATATTATATCATATATTTGTTTTCTTTGTTCTTAACCCCTTTGTTCCAAGGGTCAGGATATCCTGATGCTAAGTACTATTACAAAATAACTGAACAAAAATAAAAATAGTCGAACACTTAGGAAACTCTTCGGTTGTTATGTCAAGGAAGTTTGTGACTGAGGAGTGAGTATAAGACACTATTCAGGAAATATGCTAATAGAGGACAGCAGCCTACATGTGCTTATTAAATAAAATTGTCTCAATTCTAGAGAGCTTGAATGCCCCCAACCTGATGGAAGGCTAAGATAAGAACTGGGAGAGCTGTCAAAAGTGGTAGAACTGTCAGACTGAGCCTTAAATCCCGTCATCTCTTAACAAAGAAGGAAGTTAAAAAAGGCACATCTTTCTCATAAGTGGGTCATTGATTCCTAATTGGGTTGTATGAATATCTAGTTGTTACAGGAAGATCTGCTTGATCAATATTTTAATCATGAAACTCACAAGCAGCAGTGTCCTAAATGTGTTTTATTGTTTCTTGTCCTTAAAGATGTTGACCCTTCTTCACCTGTTACGAAAAGTTTGCCAGTGTACTTTTCCATCCAGAAAAAAGAAAAGCCACTTAATTCACTGTAGAAAACTAAACTTCTCACCCATGGGTTTAGAGGAATAATCATAATAACAATAACAACATGACAGTAGCTTTTGCTAGTTTCAACTTTTAAAACATGAGGTGAGGGTGATGAAAATAATACACACTCCTACAGTGGTCCTTATCCTCTCCCCTAAAGAAACAGCAAATGACTGTGCGATAAAACAGCCCCCAAAGGAAAGAACAGGAGCAACAGATTGTACATCAACAAAATAAAATGCCAAACAAAATAAAGCCCTTTGCAATGCTGAGACATGAAAAGGAAAGATGGGATTGTTACAGTGACCTCCCCAAGAAAACAGAAGTTAGCCACATGAATGTCCAAGTTCAAATTGCTCCTACCAACCCAATTTGCTGGCAAAATACCACTTCACTTTCATTTGTGTCAGGGCTTTTCACACTAGCTCCAGGGGACAACCCCTCTGCTGTGCGAGTTCTCACTTCTAGGCTGAGCGCCTTCATCTCTGAACCTCAGGATCCAAGACAGGCAGCCCCTGATTGTCCTCAACTCAACCACTGTCAGGTGTGGGGGGGTGCCATTTGTGGCCCAAATGTCATGTCCCCAGTGCTCTATCTCTGGAAAGCGAATCTTCAACACTTTCTTTTTGCTGTCATTTATGTCTCCAATGGATCTGCTTTAAAATTATTATTCCATCCCAAATAACGTGTCCAGACTTTGCAACCTCACCGCACGTTTGCATGAGGATCTGGATGCTTCCCCAAGTCACTTCTTTCAAAGTTAGCTCTGAAGTGTGATTCACTGTTATTTCCCTTCCAGCCGAAGGGCAGCTGAGGTTACAAAGGGATTGGACTAATAGTCCAAACTTCAGTTAAGTTTGCTGAGAACCAAGTGACAGCGGAGAGAGAGTTATGGAGGAGGGGAGTGTGTGAACTGTGGTCCTGGGGAGCAACCCAAGACCTTTCGAATAACCCCAGCTCAGTGCAGAGTGGTGGACCGGCAAGGTGGCCCCCAGCCAGACCTTCCAGAAAGGAGCAGCTGCGAATCGGTCCTGCCAGCGCTCAGCCTCCCCTGTTTCCTCCTGGAGGGCTGGAGCCACGGAAACGTGTAGGTTTCCTGCGCTACGAGGCTGACTCCTTACCTGACACCTTCAGGTGACTGGCCTCCGGAGTACCCCACTGAGAGGCGGGCAAAGGGGAGCCCCCCACCTCTTGGCGTGAAGTCCTTAAGGGCGAGACAAGCCACTTGACAAACTTTGACAAGCACCAAAAGAAAACTGAGAACAAATAAATCGGAAGAAGATAAAAAGCAAAGGCTAAAACCTCCATGGCTTTTTCCCCCCCTCTGCTGTCGTTCCAGCTGTAGCCTGGGATTAATTAAGTGCTGCGAAGTCAGTGCCTGAGAGAGAAGAGGGGGGAAATGCTTTCTCTCTCTAAGGAAGGAGGACAGGAACCGTTCTCACCAGTGAGAAACCTTGGGAAGTGAGTCGCTCTCGTCGTCAGTGTTTGTGGAGGGACTGGAAGGACAGGGNTTTTTTTTTTTTTTTTTAAGATTCCACATATGTTATGCTGTCTGTCTTTCTCGGCGTGGCTCAGTTCACTTAGTGTGATAATCTCCAGGTCCGCCCATGTTGCTCTAAATGGCAGTATTTCTTTCTTTCTCTATGGTTGATTAGTATTCCACTGTGTATATATGTACCGAAGCCTTTTTACTCATTCATCTGTCAGTGGACATTTAGGTTGCTCGTATGTCTTGGCTATTGGCAGTGGTGCTGCAGTGAACTCTGGGGGCGCATATATCTTTTTGAATTCTAGTTTTCTCCAGATATATGCCCAGGAGTGGGTTTACAGGGTCATATGGTAGCTCTATGTTCAGTTTTTTCATTTTTATATGGAAGGAACTTTAAGGTTGCTTACCTAATCTAATCACTCTCTAAGCCCAGACCTTGAAAATCTGAAGTATATTCTCCCATGGCTTTGCAGGTGAATCTGAATAAGTTGGCAAAGCAAATCCCACTGTCCGACAGTCTCAGTGATGGCTTTGGGTCACTGCGTCTCTGTGGGAAGAGAGGAGGCCCTGAAGGGTGAAGGTGTGTGATTCATCTGAGTCAAGGCTACATCTGTGGTTTTCTGCTAAAGTGCAAGCACTCATGCTCTACTAACCGCCTCTCATCCAGTGGTAGCATTCAGAGGCCGAGCAGGACCCCACTGCATGCCACTTGGAGGCCCCCTCCAGAACTGTCTGGGCTCTGGTGTATGCTGAGAAACGAGTCCATTGATTGCTCCCTGGGGGCAGATAAATCCACTAAAACATTGTCTAACTCTATGATATGTGTATTTTCGCAGAAGCAGCCATAATGTGGACTAGATTTATATCTCCTACTGAACTTTAAATTCTCTGCTATGGGTTTTTGTTGTCTCCTTCTAGCAAAGCTGCCTTGCTGTGTTTGTCAAAGTTTTCTGTGAAGGGCAGGTGTTCAGTGGGTAAGGAAGGCCTCAGCCAGGGTCTGGGGTGGCAAGTTCTTTTAAAACTGCAGAAGAAACAAACCAGTGAGCCCAGGAGACAGGATATAGACCAGGAGGTGCATAGATCATGCAGCTTCTAATGAATCAGAAGACTTTACAGAGGCCAAGTAGCAACAAGATTTCTCCCCAGAAAGAGTTTGAGGGTAATCATACTGAATGGAAGAAGGGTTGGGGGAATACCTAAATTTAGCCAAAACCCTGGATCTTTAGGAAGTTAGAAGGATAGCTGAAGCCTAGCAGCAGTATCAGAAGGCTTCCCAGGTGGCTTAGTGATAGAGAATCCACTTGCCAATGGAGGAGACTCAGGTTCAATCCCTGGGTCAGGAAGATTCCCTAGAGTAGGAAATGACAACCTACTCCAGTATTCTTGCCTGGGAAATCCCATGGACAGGGAAGCCTGGTGGGCTACAGCCCATGGAGTCACAAAGAGTTGGACACAATCGAGCATGCATGCACACAGGCACGCAGCAGTATCTTGACTTGATAGAAACATACATCTATCAAGGATCAAATACTGGCAGCTGAGAAACAGAGCATGTGACCCACCGAATCATGGAAGGGGATCAGCTCAACTCCAGTCCTGCTGACCCTGGACCTCTTCCCCACAGAGCAAGGAACATTAGCACAGAGCAAATCTCATCCGGGAGCTCTGAGTCAAGTTTGGGGTCCTCAGCACAGCTTACAAGGCTTCCTGCTTCTGACTGTCCCCTCCTGCTCCCTCCCCACCTAACCCCAGCCTACAGCCTCAGGGTCTTTGCAGTGCAACTCTTAGTGAATTTCTTTGCTGGGGCTGTTCCTTCTGCTAGCAACACAGGCCCCTTCCTTTTCCTTAGGAGCCCCCTTGGCTTAAACTATAATTACCCCTTCCTTCAGGAAGCTCTCTTTTCTAAGTCTTGGTTAGCGGTCCCTCCTATATTTCCCTGTGCTGAAACATATCAGTACCATCCTCCAATGACTTGTTTACATTTCTACACTCACTCCCCTACTAATACTGATCTGTAGACTAGTACCGATGCTGATAATCATGTTAATAGTAAAACAAGTACTAGCCGATAGTTAACAGCTAACAATAAGCTTGTCTTTGCAGCACCAGCAGAGCCTGGCATATATAAGGTCTCTATAAATATTAGTGAGATGAGAAGGGATCCCAGATTAGACATGCATTTACCTCTTGGACTATGCCCTGAAGTCATAAAAGTCAAGATTGTTTATTGCTTTTCTCAATATAGGAGCAATGTTTATGCACTACAGAAAAATTAGAAAATGCTATGAAGCAGAACAAAACAATACATTTATAATTCCACCACACATAGGCAGCCACTGTTAGCACACCTTGTATTTTTCTCACCTTAATAAATTAAGGTTTTGCAAGCTCCCTTTCCCAATACAGTAAATTCTCTACCTATGCAACTAAGTTGCAAACTTTCGAATATGTGAACATACATTTGTATGTCCGATCATGTAAGTTAACTCATGTGTCTGGTGTAGATCGTCATGTGCCTGCATCCTCCACAAGTGGTTGTACTTTTATGTACTTTATTGTACAGTATTACTTTTGAGTATGGTAGTGCAGTATCTTTATTTCAAGCCCAGGATGTCCAGAAGCAAGCGTAAAAGCAGTAGTGATAACAGCCGGCACAGAACTACCTAGACATCACTGCACCTTTTTCTCAAGAGGGTCAATAGAATTGAATTTAGCAAGGAACCACAACCTGTGCCATCAGCATCAGGCATGAATGAACCGGCAGCTTGATCTCTGTCTCCTACTGCTGATGATCCTTCAGCTCCACCATCTCCCACCTCCTCTCCCTCCTCCAGTCAGTAACTCTTCTTGCCTGTTCACTCGATGCCAGCCCCTGGTATGCCAGCTGCTGTACCATACTACTGTATTTCTCAAGTTACTGTTGCAGTGTTCAGTCGCTAAGTCATGTCCAGCTCTTTGCAGCCCCAGGGACTACAGCACGCCAGGCTCCTCTGTCTGTCACTGTCTCCCAGAGTTTGTGCAAGTTCATGTCCATTGAGTCAGTGATGCTGTCTAACCATCTCATCAAGTTACTGTACTGTAAGGGTTAAAAATGTTTATTTTTTGTGTTTTTTTAAAATGTATTATTTCTGTGAAAAGTATTGCAACATGTTACAATACAGTACTATATAGCTGATTGTATTAGTTGGGTACCTAGGTGAACTTTGTTGGACTCACAAATTGGGTTTACAAATATTCTCTTGGAATGGAACTCATTCATATGTAGGGGACCTACAGTATTAGCTACCCTGACCATCTTTGCATGGTAACAAAGATAGTCTGCAACATCATTTGTGCCTCTGAATATCTTTACATTGAACGGTGATCTCTTTAGCTAAACATCTTTTGTTAAATATTTAGATAAGTCCTACCTTTTTACATTAATAAATGTATGAGGAACATTGTATAGATAAGTATTTGTCCATGTTCTTAGAATGAATTCCCTACATGTAGAATTACTGTATCAAAGTACATACAAATATTTCCAAAGTCTGTAATCTTGTTAGATGAATTGGCAGGTCACTTTTCGGAAAGCTTATGAGTGTTGAACTGCAATGAACTGGGCATTGTCTTAAAATACAACAAACAGAAAAGCAAATTTTGTAAATTCAGTGTATGGGGAAGAGTTGTTTTATTATTTGATTTTTAACGAGGTAGAGATTTTATGCACTTTGTGGGCTGTCTGAACCTCGCCGTTTGTGAACTGTCTGCTGTGGGCACTTCTTTTTCTATCAGCTTGTAGAAAGCTCTGTTTTAATGACAGTGACAGTTACAACTTATCACGCAGTTACTGTGTCTGGTGCTGGGTTGAGCCCACCACTGCCGAATACACAGCAGATATTTTCCCAAGCAGTTTGCATTTTAAAATACTTTCCTAATGAAGCCATTGCTCCTATTTCTCGAGGCGGCTTTTGGAGTGGTCTGTTTTAGAAGTCTGCGTTAGTTCATTTTTAGCATTTAGCATCATGAGTGAGGGACAGAGGCTCAGAGTTTGTGTAGGGTGCCCTTGAGACTTTGCAGCTCTGAGCCCATTCTTCATCAGAAAGGCCCCACCCTGCTGGGGTGTCCACAGGGTCGCTACCCCAGATGCTCTGGCCTGGGACTCTGGGTGGTAACCTCAGAGTGTGGTCCCCAGGACTCAGTGGGGGTCCCTCTGTTCCCCTGCTCCCTCTCTGCACCAATTCCTAAGAGGCAGAACCATGAGAGTAGGTGTGATGAGGTGACAATGACACCACTGTCCAGTGACACTAAAACATGGGATCAGAACAGCCTGGAGAGCTCGTGGACATCGATCCAAGCACCTGTAGGAAACCAGCCAGTGTCACGACCAAGGGAGAACACCAGGGACCCACTGGCTCTCAAAACATCCTGAAACAGACACATCCCTCTTGTGCACTTGGGCACTGTTTACCCTGTCACTGTTAGTGGAAGCTGGTCTAAAATGGTCCTAAGGTAGCTTCTCCCAGTGGCTCAGACAGTAAATAATCTGCTTGCAATGCAGGAGACCTGGGTTCGATCCCTGGGTTGGAAAGATCCCCCGGAGAAGGAAATGGCAACCCATTTCAGTATTCTTGCCTGAAGAATCCCATGGACAGAGGAGCATGGGGGGCTACAGTCCATAGGGTCAGAAAAGTGTAGGATACAATTGAACAACTAATACTTTCACTTTCAAGGTAGCTTCTGAGTAGGGCCTAAGTACTGTCTCCACCGTTTTCTCTACTATCTGCCCCTTCTCTTCCCTAAGAAGGCCCGAGGGATATAGCATCCTTATGGTTGCAGAGGCTGTGCCCACCTGAAGGGGAATAGCCCTTCTGAGTGTTCCCCACTCCCCTTGTCTGCTTGGTGGCAAATACACCCTCACTTGTGCTCCCTTCATCCTCTGACCAGCTTCTGCCTGGTCATCCTCACTTCCCCTGCATGGAGAGGTGAGATGCAGGCTTCAGGCTTGGAAGCTAGGGATGGAATAGGGCAAAGTGGTCTTTCCATTGACTTTGGCTCCAGCGCTTTAGGCTGATGGACTTGGGCAAGGAGCACTCCAGGCTGTCCTGCTCTGCCTCTCACCCCTACTGCCTTGGATCTGGGCCTGGGAACCAGATGTTATTGGTTTCCTCTCTGGGCACCTGCCTGCCTTGGGGACTGGAGGCGAGGGGCAGGACCAGACAGTAGTTTGGTAGTAGTTTTCATATCTGTATAAAATGCGAGGAAAAAACAGATGGCCTCTCCCTTCTTGTAGCTTCCTGTCTGGTGAGGCAGACAGACATGAATCAATTACTAAATAAGTATATGCTTTGGGTCAGAATCTACAGTCAAAATTCTGGGGTCAGAGACAGAACGTTCTCTGTTCTGTATCTGAACTCTATTTGTTCTCTAGACCCCACGTCTGCTAAGAGCCTGAAGGAGTCTTGTTCATACCTTTTTTGGTAATTTCACGGTCAATTTAGAAAGCAGGCTTGATTGATTCAGAATTTCAGCTCCATGATTGGGTCTCCTTCATTGTCCGTGGTTGATTTTCCTAAGTTTATATACTGGAACAGAGACAGCAGCAAAAAGGAGCAGGAAGCACAGCCCTGGGCAGGGGGCTGCTGCTCCCGACTGCTTGTTCTCTTTCTGAAAGCCTGGTGCTCCCGGTCGTCGGCCAGCAGCCTTGACCACAGCCTGCTCAGCTTGTGTCCAGTCATGGTGTGGATACTCCCCACTCACACCCTAACTGGTTTGGGACCTGATCTGTTCAGACAGAATTGAGGGACATGGGGAAGGCCTTGGGTTAACAGAACAGGATCTGGGATAGTGCCTTCCAGTGGCCACACCCACAGCAAACATTATCCTCGATGGTGAAAAACTGAAAGCATTTCCCCTAAAGTCAGGAACAAGACAAGGATGTCCACTTTCACCGCTACTATTCAACATAGTTCTGGAAGTTTTGGCCACAGCAATCAGAGCAGAAAAAGAAATAAAAGGAATCCAAATTGGAAAAGAAGAAGTAAAACTCTCACTGTTTGCAGATGACATGATCCTCTACATAGAAAACCCTAAAGACTCCACCAGAAAATTACTAGAGCTAATCAATGAATATAGTAAAGTTGCAGGATATAAAATCAACACACAGAAATCCCTTGCATTCCTATACACTAATAATGAGAAAGTAGAAAACGAAATTAAGGAAACAATTCCATTCACCATTGCAACGAAAAGAATAAAATACTTAGGAATATATCTACCTAAAGAAACTAAAGACTTATATATAGAAAACTATAAAACACTGATGAAAGAAATCAAAGAGGACACTAATAGATGGAGAAATATACCATGTTCATGGATTGGAAGAATCAATATAGTGAAAATGAATATATTACCCAAAGCAATCTACAGATTCAATGCAATCCCTATCAAGCTACCAGCGGTATTTTTCACAGAACTAGAACAAATAATTTCAAGATTTGTATGGAAATACAAAAAACCTCGAATAGCCAAAGCAATTTTGAGAAAGAAGAATGGAACTGGAGGAATCAACTTACCTGACTTCAGGCTCTACTACAAAGCCACAGTCATCAAGACAGTGTGGTACTGGCACAAAGACAGAAATATAGATCAATGGAACAAAATAGAAAGCCCAGAGATAAATCCACACACATATGGACACCTTATCTTTGACAAAGGAGGCAAGAATATACAATGGAGTAAAGACAATCTCTTTAACAAGTGGTGCTGGGAAAACTGGTCAACCACTTGTAAAAGAATGAAACTAGATCACTTTCTAACACCACACACAAAAATAAACTCAAAATGGATTAAAGATCTAAATGTAAGACCAGAAACTATAAAACTCCTAGAGGAGAACATAGGCAAAACACTCTCCGACATAAATCACAGCAGGATCCTCAATGATCCGCCTCCCAGAATACTGGAAATAAAAGCAAATATAAACAAATGGGATCTAATTAAAATTAAAAGCTTCTGCACAACAAAGGAAACTATAAGCAAGGTGAAAAGACAACCCTCTGAATGGGAGAAAATAATAGCAAATGAAGCAACTGACAAACAACTAATCTCAAAAATATACAAGCAACTTATACAGCTCAATTCCAGAAAAATAAACGACCCAATCAAAAAATGGGCCAAAGAACTAAATAGACATTTCTCCAAAGAAGACATACGGATGGCTAACAAACACATGAAAAGATGCTCAACGTCACTCATTATCAGAGAAATGCAAATCAAGACCACAATGAGATACCACTTCACACCAGTCAGAATGGCTGCGATCCAAAAGTCTGCAAGCAATAAATGCTGGAGAGGGTGTGGAGAAAAGGGAACCCTCTTACACTGTTGGTGGGAATGCAAACTAGTACAGCCACTATGGAGAACAGTGTGGAGATTCCTTAAGAAATTGCAAATAGAACTGCCTTATGACCCAGCAATCCCATTGCTGGGCATACACACCGAGGAAACCAGAATAGAAAGAGACACATGTACCCCAATGTTCATCGCAGCACTGTTTATAATAGCCAGGACATGGAAACAACCTAGATGTCCATCAGCAGATGAATGGATAAGAAAGCTGTGGTACATATACACAATGGAGTATTACTCAGCCATTAAAAAGAATACATTTGAGTCAGTTCTAATGAGGTGGATGAAGCTGGAGCCTATTATACAGAGTGAAGTAAGCCAGAAAGAAAAACACCAATACAGTATACTAATGCATATATATGGAATTTAGAAAGATGGTAACAATAACTCTGTTTGCGAGACAGCAAAAGAGACACAGATGTATAGAACAGTCTTTTAGACTCTGTGGAAGAGGGAGAGGGTGGGATGATTTGGGAGAATGGCATTGAAACATGTATAATATCATATAAGAAACGAATTGCCAGTCTAGGTTCGATGCAGGATACGGGATGCTTGGGGCTGGTGCACTGGGATGACCTAGAGGGATGGTATGGGGAGGGAGGTGGGAGGGGGGTTCAGGATTGGGAACATGTGTACACCCATGGCAGGTTCATGTTGATGTATGGCAAAACCAATACAATATTGTAAAGTAGCCTCCAAAGAAAAAAGAAAAGCTGGCAGGCTCCTTAAATTGATGATGATACTCAGTTGCTAAGCTGTATCTGACTGTTTTCCATCCCACGGACTGTAGCATGCGGGCTCCCCTGCCCTTCACTATCTCCTGGAGTTTACTCAAATTCATGTCCATTGATTTGGTGATGCCATCCAACTATCCATCTCAGCCTGTGCCACCCCCTTCTCCTCCTGCCCTCACTCTTTCCCAGCATCAGGGTCTTTTCCAATGAGCTGACTGTTTGCATTGGATGGCCCAAGTATTGGAGTTTCAGCATCCATCTTTCCAGTGAGTATTCCAAGTTGATTTCCTTTAGGACTGACTGGTTTGATTCTCCTTGCAGTCCAAGAGACTCTCCTTGAATTGACATTCTTTTCAAAAGAGATGTATCTTCCTGTGCAATATTCCACAATCATCTGCCATAGACACTCTGGTCTCAAGACAACAGCCTGCTGTTGTCAGTCTGAGTCTTTAAAAGCAGTCAGGTGAGCTAGCTCCTAAACTCTCAACTACGGATCTTTGAGTTGCCCCAGGCAGGGAGCACTGTGGAAAGACAGTTTCTCCGGGTAGATCTGCTAACTGTTCCTTTTATTTAGTGACTTTGCCTAGTCACTAAAAACAAAACTGCGTTTACTGAGAAAATGTACTGACAAAGTACAGGTACTTCCAGTGTGGTTTCTTCATTTATCTTGATTACTGACCATACACGTGACACTGGAAGAGGAGGCTGCAGTCAAATGAATTTCCCTAAGGGTGCTGGGCCTGAAGGGAATGCTTTCAAGGTCTACAAACAGTAAATAGGCCAGGAGGCTCCAGGAAAGAGGAGGCCCCTGGGGGTCACAGACAAGGACAAGGCTTTTCAAGAAGTGTTTAAATGTCCAGTGGATCTAGCCTCATACCTTGTTGAAAAGAAAGTGAAAGTGAAGTCTCTCAGTCGTGTTCTACTCTGTGATCCCATGGACTGTAGCCTACCATGCTCCTCCATCCATGGGATTTTTCAGGCAAGAGTACTGGAGTGGGTTGCCATTTCCTTCNTTTTCAAGAAGTGTTTAAATGTCCAGTGGATCTAGCCTCATACCTTGTTGAAAAGAAAGTGAAAGTGAAGTCTCTCAGTCGTGTTCCACTCTGTGATCCCATGGACTGTAGCCTACCATGCTCCTCCATCCATGGGATTTTTCAGGCAAGAGTACTGGAGTGGGTTGCCATTTCCTTCACCAGAGGATCTTCCTGACCCAGGGATCGAACCCAGGTCTCGCACACTGTAGGCAGACGCTTTACCATCTGAGCCACCAGGGAAGTCGGCTACCTTGTTGGTGGGAATGTAAATTGGTGTAGCCACTATGAAATGTATGGAGGTTCTTCAAAAAATTAAAAATAGAACTACCATACCATCTAGCAATTCCACTTCTGGGTATTTATCCCATGAAAACAAAAACACTAATTTGAAAGATCTATGCAGCGTTATTTACAATAGCCAAGATGTGCAAGTGACCAAAATTACCATCTGTAGGTGAATGGATGAAGAGGATGTGGCCTGTGTGTGTGTTGTGTGTGTGAGGGGGTGGTACACACACACACACACACACACACACACACACACACACGCAATGGAATATTACTCAGCTATTTAAAAAGTGAAAGTTTGTCATTTGCAACAAACTGAATGGATCTAAAGAGTACTATGTTAAATGAGGGTTTCCCAGGTGGCTCACTGAGAAAAGAATCCACCTGCAATGCAGAAGACACAGGAGATTTGGGTTTGATCCCCGGGTCAGGAAGATCTCCTGCAGGAGGGAATGGCTAACCACTCCATTATTCTTGCTTGGAGAATTCCACGGAGAAAGGAGGCTGGCAGGCTATAGTCCGTGGGGTCACAAAGAGTTGGACACGACTCAGTGACTAACACTTTCACTTGCACACAGGAGTGTCAGGTGTACTGTGAGCTACACCCAAAGATGGGCTGATGACACAATTTGTCCCAGTTTCAGCACCAACAAGAAAGGTTGACTGGTCCATCTGCTGTTCTGTCTACCTCTTCTTTGCAAAGCAATGATGATGATGAGAACAGAAATGTAAATGGCTCATAGTTCCTGAGGTCTGAGTCCCAACATTGGATCAGAGCTGTGTGTAGATAGTAAAACACTGCAGGTGAGGGTTGTTATGATCAGAGAGGTTTGGTAACTTGTCTAGGGTCATACAGCTAGTGCTAGAATATAGATTTGAACCTGCTCTCCTTCCAAAGTCCAAGCTTGTTCCACTTTGCCTTTGGGGTTGGAGAAGCCACCTTGTACCAAGGAAAAGAAAATGTTGTGTTCATATAAATCCCATACCCTCAATTTTTGACTTCACTCATTGCTTCTAATAAAAAACACTTAGTCCATAATACACAGTTCTCTCCTTGCAGCCATCTTGGGGTCATCCTCTAGAGGTCAAGTCACCATCTCAAGAGTCCTACCTTGCTATGGGGATACAGTCTGAACCCCTCAGACTCACTGGGTGCCCCCCACTCTCCCCTTGCCAGTCCAGTCTCCACACACGTCGGTCTGTTGAAGCTGTGATCTCATCCTGACATGAATCAATTCCCGAACCTTCACCATCACTGAGGCTGGCATGGCCCTGCCTCTCTCAGCTCTACTCCTGTTTCCTCCTTGTTCTGTGCCCCCCACCCTTCGCCACTCTAGAGACATATCAATTCTAGCTTCTCTCTACAGATCATGTCATTCCCAGCTGGAGATGAATCTTTCCCTTTCCCATATCTTGGACTTTTCACATGCCCAGCTCCCCATAATAGGTCTTGCATCTGAAAAGAAAGAGATTCCCCCTTTGTTCCTAGATAGGTATTCCCTCACCAAGTGCCTCCATAATTCCATACACATTCTTCCATGATTTCCCTAGCCACACAGTATCACAACCATTTGGGTATACTCTTGTCTATTAGACAGTGAATGGCTTGAGTGAAGGCCCAGGGGTCTGTCTGATCACATTTGCAGGATTTCTGGTCTACAGTAAGAAGTTAAATATCTTTGAATGAATGAAGGAGTGAATGAATGGACACAATACTATTGAGCATTCTAACAGTCACAGAACTATTCAACTTGGAGACCTATATGGGGTAACATGAAAACTGTCACCTTCTCCAAGAGCAAAGAATCAGGAGTGAAGACCCACCACTGAGAAGTTCTGATCCTCATGTTGAAAGCTGATGGATGTTGATGGAGAGAGAGACGGTCGGCTTGTGTGGGTGTTTCAAGTCAGCTCTGGCACATAAGCTACCTGCCCCAACTCTTTATTAAAAGTCAATTTGCAGGAGACTCATAGAGGGAGCACATGGAGGCCTTATGAACGGGGAAAGAATGAGCTGTGAATGGAGGCTAAACGTGGGTAACCCCAGGAGAAGTCAGCTTTGGAAGCATGGAGGAGGTGGAGGGGATGCTCTAGATCATGTGACTTTACACATGCTTTCAAGTTACTCTTCTGTATTTATTGCAACTCTGCTGCTTAGAGAATATAGCTTACTCATTTAGAATTTAGCCGCTGATACTTTGTGTTTCTTTTTTCTTTTTAACTGAAGACAGAGGAATCTGGGGTCAGCCCTGGGGTCCCAAAAGAACTGGACACAACTTAGTGACTAAACAACAATCGTCGATTACAATGTTATATTAGCTTCAGGTGTACAGCAAAGTGGTTCAGTTATACACACATAGTGCTGTGCTGTGTTTAGCTGCTCAGTCGTGTCCAACTCTTTGTGACCCTATGCACTGTAGCCCACCAGGTTATTCTGTCCATGGGGAGTCTCCAGGCAAGAATACTGCAGTGGGTTTCCATGCCGTCCTCCATATAGATTCTTTTTTAAAGCAGAAAAGATTTATTATAAACTTTTTATTTCTTGTTTGCTAGTTTTTCTTAATAGTTATAGCTTAATTTACAAACAATATTGATATGCATTGTCACAGATTCCATGGCAGAATTTTCTTCTCATTATGCCAAGGAGGAAACTTTAAAGCACTTTAGGCTCGCCCAGTCTCTAAATCTGTGAATTATTCTTTGAAGTGGACATTGACCTTGTTCTTCACTTTCTCCAGGTTCAAACGTCTAAGGACTGGTTGCTAATTATATTAAAAAATGGCTTCTTCACATCTATTTCCTTCATTTTACTCCAATTTCTTAAAAAAAAAAAAAGATACAAACTAGTTTGACCTAATAGTGATATTAATATAATGATAATTGTAACTTGTTTACAGATTGTTTTCCCTTATAGGTTATTACAAAATATTGAGTATAGTTCCCTGTGCTACATGGTGGGTCTTTGTTAGTTATCTGTTTTGAAAAGCTCTGGGATGCTTTGCAGGGCTTCCCAGGTGAGGTGGTGGTAAAGAATCCACTGGCCAATGCAGGAGACACAGGAGATGTGGGCTCAATCCCTAGGTCAGAAAGGTCCCCTGGAGAAGGGAATAACAACCCATTCTACTATTTTTGCTTGGAGAATCCGATGGACAGAGGAGCCTGGTGGGCTAAGTCCGTGGGGTCAGAAAGACTCAGACATGACTGGGCACACACACGTATGATACTGTGATCTCCCTGAGATACAGTGCTGAATCAGAAGTAGGCATATATCAAAGCTGATGCCCCTTCCTGATAGGTGGCCCTCGCCAACACAGTGGGTCAATTTTTCTTTCTTTGTATGCACTTCTAGAAAGAGACAGGCTTGTATGACTATGGTTAAGCATGAGGGCTTTGGAGACAGGCTGTGCCGATTCTAATTTGGCTCTGACGTTTATTAGCTGAGTCACCAGAAATGCAGTATTTATATTCTTCGAACCTCAGTTTCCTAAACCGAACAGTGGGGATAATAATAGACTGCAACTGATAGGATTGTCATGAGGATGAAAGCACTGGGCAGTCACTGGCTGCTGTTATGAGATGTGGTTGTCTAGTTTCCAAGCTCAGAGTGGATAGGAAGCAGCAGATGAGCTGGTGTGGCTGAGGCCAGTGTGCTGAGTGCTGTGTCATCTGGGCTCCTGGCAGTAACACAGGCGTCAGAACACAAACACAAATATAAAATGGTCGGCACTTTGCAGTTGTGGACCAAGTCACTGGAAACAATAAAAAATGCCCTGTCCTCCGGCATCTTTCAGTCTGGCCAGGGAGACGATACTGAAGAGCTGAACCTATAATGTCAGTTATGATGGGGATTTGAGGGAAAATAAGGCAGCCTGTGGAGAGAGAAAAATGATGAGGTCAGAGAGAGCCTCTGTGGGGAGGAGCCTGGGCTGAGACCCAATATGCTGAAAAGGGGCGATCATACAGAAATGTGGGAGAAGCATTGTAGGTGGGGAGGGCACAGCAGGGGCCAGGCCAGGAGCCTGGGTGCTTGGTGGGTATCTTACATCGGAATGAAGGCCTATTTTGTCCACTGCTGTACTCCAGGTACCTAGAAGGATTGGGGAAGATAGTGGTTGCTCAATTAATGTGCTGGAATGAAGAATCAAAGAAGGGAGATCTATGCAGCTGAGTGTCGGAAGCAAGAAGGCTGTAGGGAGAGTTCAGCAGGAGAGTACGGTCCAGACCATGCTAGGCCCTGTGACCCCAGGGCAGGCAGGCAGATGTCACAGAGATGGATGGGAGGCCCCTCGGGGCTTGGAGCAAGTGGATGACATGAGATGACTCACTCTTTAAAAGCATCATTGCTGGCTGCTGGGTGAGACTCTACTATAGCGGATAGCTTGGGAATTACAGGTGGCAGGAGGTGATGGACGAGCTCAGCGAAGGCACAGGTGGTGGTCTGTGGCCATGGTCTGGTGTACGCTGTGTTCACGACTGCGCGGCCTGAGGGAGAGGGGGCTGGAGGACAAGGTAACCAACAAGAAGGGAGGAGACAGGTAAAATGTGACTTCTGTATATGACTGAGAATTGTGCAGCAATGAATTTGACCTACAAATAGGGATAGGAGTAGACATCTAAAATGACATCTAAATAGACATCTAAATGGTACGAAGCGTACACTTCAGAAAGACAAACACCTATGGCACAATCCCATTTATGTATGCTTAAAGAAATTTTATTGGTGTATACTTGCTTTATAATGTTGTTAGTTTCTACTGTACAGCAAAATGAATGTCATACATACACATATTTGCTGTTTAGTCACTAAGTCATGTCTGACTCTTCAACGCTGTGGACTGTAGCCCGCCAGGCTGCTCTGTCCATGGGACTTCCCAGCCGAGAATACTGAAGTGGGCTGCCATTTCCTTTTCCAGGGAGTCTTCCTGACCCAGGGATTGAACCTGAGTCTCTTGCATTGCAGGTGAATTCTTTACCACAGAGTCACCTGGGAAGCCCATATATGCACATATCCCCTCCCTTTTGGATGTCCTTCCCATCACAGAGCATTAAGGAGAGTTCCCTATGCTACGCATTAGTAATCTATTTTATACAGAGTACCAATCGTGTCAATCCCAAACTCCCAATTCCTTCCACCACTCCCCACTTCCTCCTTGGTGTCCATATATTGTTCATTACATCTGTGTCTTTATTCTGTTTTGCAAGTAAGATCATCTGTATCATTTAAAAAATAGCTTTCAAACCTCATATAGCTAACAGGCATATATACGTACATACATGTCTATCCGAGGATAGACGTTAAGGCTTACTAGAGGGGCGATCAATGGAAATTCTCCATTTTAAAAAACACGGAATAATAATAAGTCTGTGCCAACCCAGTGGTGGTAACATGCCGTGAATTAAGAAACATGCTGAACTCGAGAGTAAAGGGTCTTGACCCCTGAGGCTCAACAAAAATAACACTCTCAGGTTGTAGTGAGCAATTCTTCAATAAATGCATGTAGTTTACAAAAATCTTTTTACTGTTGTGGTCCCTAGTCTCCAAGATGGTCCTTAACCACCGCTGGTTCCTGAGATTTGCTTGTTTAGTTCGTTCTCACATGAAACAGGGTTTGACCTGTGAACCAGTGGGGATGTTACAGAAACTCCTTGACCATGTGGGACTCTGAGGCTGGGTCACCCATGTTGTTTTGGCTGGGGCTTCCCTCCCGGCTCAGTAAGGAATCCGCCTGCGATGCAGGAGGCCTGGGTGCAAAGCATGGGTCGGGAAGACCCCCTGGAGAAGGAAACGGCAACCCACTCCAGGATCCTTGCCTGGAGAATCCCATGGACAGAGGAGCCTGGCGGGCCGCAGTGCGTAGGGTTGCAAGAGTTGGACACGACTGAGCGACTAGACCACAACCACCTGCTCTCTGGACTCTGAGGCTGGGACATCGATGCCGTTGTGGCCGGTGCCCTTGCTCTGGGGGAAGCAGCTCCGTGGAGAGGTCCACGTGGCTGGGACCTGAGGCCTCCTGCCACAACCAGAGTGACCTTGGTTCACTCACCCAGCACTCGAATGAAGCATCTCAGAATCAAATCCTCCAGCCCCTGTGAAGTGTAAGGGAGACCTAGACCCCGGTCTCATCGTCAGCACAACCTCATGAGAGCCGGAGCCAGAACATGCAAATACAGTTGACTCTCAACCAACACAGGCTTAAATTGAGTGTACCCACTTCTAAATGGGTTTATTTCAATAGTGCATAAGACAGTGCTGCACAACCTGAGGACGGCTGGATCTCAGGATGTGGAAGCACAGATACGGAAGACCTGGGATGCAGAAGGCTGACTAAGTCACAGTGGATTTTCAACTGGGGGCATAAGGCTGTGCCACTAACCCCCACCCCTCGCCACCCCCGAGTGTTGTTTGACAGTCAACTATAAACACTCCCAGAATTCCTGGCTGACAGAAACTGTGTGGATAGTAAATGGTTATTGCTGTTGCTAAGTTTTGGGGTAATTTGTAACATTGCAATAGAGTCAGTGGGCCCCATTTAAGTCAGTACTTTGACCTCTCTCCCAGCACTGCCTTACTAAGGGGTGCTGGGGACTAAGAGCATTTTTTGGCTTGGGACTTTAGACAGGTAACTGCCTAGTTCAGGTAAACTCAAGTCCTGTGACACCGGGAAAGATTGCAGTCAGGAGGAGAAGGGGATGACAGAGGACAGATGGTTGGATGGCATCACCGACTCCATGGACACAAGTCTGAGCGAGCTCCAGGAGATGGTAAGGGACAGAAAAACCCGGTGTGCTGCAGTCCATGGGGTCGCACAGCGTCAGAGACGACTGAGCTGGTGGGCAACGACACCAAGCGCTGGCACTGCAGCCAGGCCTAGTTAGCCCAAGATTATACCCTTTTCCTCATCATCCAGACTGCTGAAAAGGCATCAGCTTGCTTGGAAACCTCTTCTATTTGTTCCTTTTACAGAGTCTTAAAAGACAGATGTGCAGTCCACATAACAAGCAGAGGATCTGAGATGAGTGAGATGGTTTGTATTTCCTGACTTTTAGTAAGGACTTAAACTTCCCACAGAAGGGAGGCGAGAGGGGGCACAGAGAATGGCATGTAAAAGATCCTTTAGTCTGTTAAGGAGCTTGGCAGGAGCAAGTGAACACCTTAGCGCATCATGGAGGAGAAAGTCAAGATGAAGCTGCAGAGCATTTTCTTCCCTTGTTGGAGGCAATGTCTGCTAGTTGCCACAATACTTTAAACATGCAGTAAACACAAAAATATTGGGTTGGCCAAAAAGTGTGGTTGTAAGTAAAACTTGAAGATATCTTCCTTATTTTTACTAAGAACTTGATTGAACAACATACTTGCTACCTGAACACCTTTTTGGCTGGAGTGGGTTGCCATTCCCCTCTCCAAACATAATGATTAAGTTCTAGTAAATCAGAAGACCAGAGAGGGAATGGGACTTGCCACCTAGGGCAAACACACTTGCCTTTGATGGAATCCACAGCTGGCCCGTGCTCTAGGGTTCTCACTTGCCAGATGAGGAACACGGTACAGGGACTGTTGGCTGTTGTTCAGACGCTCAGTCCCGACTGACTCTTTGCCGCCAACATGGACTGTCGCCCTGCCAGGCTCCTCTGTCCGTGGGATTTCCCAGGCAAGCATACTGGAGTGGGTTGCCATTTCCTTCTCCAGGAGATCTTCCCCACCCAGGGATTGAACCACAGTCTCCTACATTAGCAGGTGGAGTCTTTACCACTGAGCCATCTGGGAAGCTTTATGGTACAGGATACCAGGCTCAAAACTGATGCGGAAACCAGTTCAGACAGAGAAACGTGTCCTGCCCTCTGGCGTGAACTCAGGATGTGTCATTTCTCTCATGGCGTCACTCAGCCTCAACTGAGATGCTGGCAAGAGCTTTGGGGGTAGCCAAAGCTGAGCAGAGGAGGAAGGGGTCTTAACAGCTGTATGACAAACAGAAGAGGCCAGACAGAAAAAAAAAAGGCGGAGATAAAAGGTTCATTCCCAGAATATAGAGACAGAATTCCAGAAAAGGCAGAGGGGAAAACTGTAAGATCAGAAGCTGGAAGATTCTTGGGATTCAGGGAGAAAGAGAAATACCTTCTTTATGTAAGAGAAGGGTCACTCAGGGTCACCCATCTGATTAACACTGAGAGAAGCAAATCCTTGCTGAGAGCCTTCACTATATGCCAGGCCCAGTGCCCAGCTATTTGTACACACGGTCTTAATAACGATCCTCAGTGATGTTATCTTTCCTAAATGATGAAACTGAGGCCAAAGGAGAGGTTACATCACTTGCCCGAGGCCTCAGAGCTAAAAGTGCTGGTGTCAGGAGGCAGGCATCTGACTGTGGTCCGAGCTTTCCACCTCTCCTTGAGATGACCTCCTCACTGGGAGGGCAAGGCTGCAGAGGAGCAGAGGTCCAACAGGCCCCAAGACAGAAGAGACAACCTGGGGAAATCACATTCCGATTTGGAAGCGAGTTCTTAACAAGGATGGGTACATCTATTAGATACGAATCTGTAACAACTGCATTTGCCTTAGAGACAGCTTGTCTTTGTCCCTTTGTAAACTAGCCTCACATCCATCCTGAACAGGAGGAAGGGAACAAAATGTGATGGGCTGTAGGTGCCCCTCCATGGGCCAGTCTGCAGCCAGAGTCACAACCAGAAACCTTTATCTGTTCTGGGCTTATTTTCCCCCTCAAGGGCAGAAATTTATTTTGTATAGTACCTAACCCATGAAAGTGTTAGCTACGAAGTCATACCTGACTCTCTTGTGACCCCATAGACTGTAGCCTGAACAGCAACTCTGTCCATGGAATTCTCCAGGCAAGAATACTAGAGTGACTTGCCATTTCCTTCTCCAGGGGATCTTCTTGATCCGGGGATTGAACCCTGGTCTCCTGCATTGCAGGCAGATTCTTTACCATCTGAGCCACCAGGGAAGCCCAAAGCCTAATGGAGGATGTGGTCACCGATCTCACTACTTCTCACATGCCAAGAGAGTGCTCTACCATTTGAGCTAATCCTAACACACAATCTATCCTAAATGTTTCTTAAATTAAAATCATTTGTTTAAAAAATTCTTATGAAAAATTCTTTGGTTTGTCCAAACCATGAAGAAAATTAATTTTTTTTCTGCACCTAATATACCTAGGGACTAGATACGGGAGGTGGTGGTTTGGATAGAATTTGGGAGACGGGGCACCTGGTGAGGAAGATTCAGTCTAAAGGATGAGAATCAGGACTCCAGTTCAGTTCAGTTGCTCAGTCGTGTCCAACTCTTTGCAACCCCATGAATCGCAGCACGCCAGGCCTCCCTGTCCATCACCAACTCCTGGAGTTCACTCAAACTCAAATCCATCGAGTCTGTGATGCCATCCAGCCATCTCATCCTCTCTTGTCCCCTTCTCCTCCTGCCCCCAATCCCTCTCAGCATCAGAGTCTTTTCCAATGAGTCAACTCACTAGTAACATTTAAAGGTGTTTTTTTTTTTTTTCCTACGAAAACCATCTCTTGATGCAGCTATTAAAAATGAAGTGGTTTCATTTTCAGCTTTCTTTATCGTTCACTTTCAAAGAAAATTGGTTCCCATTGTCTTTTCTGTTTTCCATTCAGCTTCCTATTTCACATCTCTTTTCTGGTTATTTAGTTTTCCGGGATCAATCTTCTACTTTAATTTCACTGAGTCCTATAGTCTTGCTCGACTTCTGAATCTGCTCTTCTGTCATTTTCCAAGAATCAAAGAGGTTAAATTGAGAAATACATATTTTAGGAGGAAGGAAGGAGAAAAGGAAAAAGAAACTTTACTTGGGTATTGAAAAGTCTGACTTCATAGAGTGCCAGGCTTGGCACTTAATGATGAGACACTATTTTGATTTTGGTATCATCAGAGAACTTATTATTTGAAGACTTTTTAATGGTCATTCTGACTGGTGTGAGGTGGTACCTCACTGTAGCTTTGATGTGCTACATTCTCTAACGGTAATGTCGAGCATCTTTCCGTGTGCCTGTGGGCCATCTGTAAGAATCACGTTTTCATCGAGAGGGTCCCTGGTGTGCCTTTGGGGTAGACAGAGGGACCCAGCCAGCCTTCTGCAGAGGCATATAGGCATTGGAACCTGTCTACAGTATTCCAAAGGAAACACTGAAAGTGACTCCCTAACAACTGAGTTTGGTTGCTTTTAACAAACAATGGGGTAGCCTTTTATCATATTTGTTTTCTTTTCAAAAACCCTTCCAGTTCTTTACATCTGAGGTAAGAGTCTCAGAGCCAGACTCTGAGGCCAGAGAGCCTGGGGCTGAATCTCACCTGCCCTTGACTAACCTCTCTGTGCTTCTGTTTCCCTGTCTCTAAGATGGGAATAGTAAGAATATTTACATCATCAGACTGACATGAAGATCAAGGGAGTTAACATCAATACATGTAAAGTCTTCCACAGTGCCTGGTATGTGAGCTCAGTAACATTATCTATCAGAATATATCCATGCTGTGTGCTGTGCTAGGTCACTGCAGTCATGTCCCACTCTTTTGCAACCCCGTGGACGGTAGCCCTCCAGGCACCTCTTCTATGGGATTTTCCAGGCAAGGATACTGGAGCAGGATGCCATATCCTCCTCCAGGGGATCTTCCCTACCCAGCGGTCGAATCCACATCTCTTAAATATCCTGCATTGGCAGGCAGGTTCTTTACCACTGTATCTAATAAGGTGATTGAGGAAGAAAGTAGGACTTGCCAGCCAAAGTATGAACCACCTGATAAGACAGAAGCATCCTGAAGCAGCAGACATATACCACTCTCCATGCCTCATAGTTTGGGAACATATAATAATACTTAAAAGATAGTGTAGTTGGGGGCAGGATGTAGGGCTTGGAAGTAGCACGAGCAGTACGGTTGGTTCTAACTTTTAAGTAGATATAAAAAAGGTGAAAGTGAAGGTCAAAGTAAATTTTTTTTTCAAAGAGAAAAGAACCACCACCAAGAATTCTTAAATATACTTGCTGAGTACCTTTCATATGAAAGAAACATAAGAGCATCTTCTTATGGGATTTCGAGAGTTCATATTTTCTGTAAAGCCATAGTTTCAAGTAATGAGGTTTCCTTCCAATATAATGAAAGTATTAATGTACAGTTCCAGGAACAAATGCCCAAGATAATTTTAGATGACACATTGAGAATCACTGTGGATGAAAATCATTAGAGAAGCCAAGACTGGGGATGATGCCCATGGCCACCTCATCCAGGAAAGTGCATCCCCGAACTCTGATCTTGAGGATGCCCAGTGATAGTGTTGATGCTGCTGGAAAGCTATAGCAGGTGAACTATCACCATTTGTCTGATTAGGGGTTTCGTGGCTTAGATTACCTTATTCCCCGTTCATTTCTTAAATCTTTTAGTATCACAGACAATTTTATTTTATTTTTATTTATTTATTTTTTTACACGAACTCCCAAACATGAACCCCCCTCCCACTTCCCACCCCACATCATCCCTCCAGATCATCCCCATNGCCTATCCCTTCTCCAGGGGATCTTCCTGACCCAGGAATTGAACCAGGGTCTTCTGCATTGCAGGCAGATTCTTTACAAGCTGAGTTACCAGGGAAGCCTCGTAGCTTTCAATACAGTTAGTGTTTCAAGAATTACTAGAGCATGAGGTTTGCTTTAACCAGTGGAAGCTTTTATCAGGCAAGGGTTTCTAAGAGGTGGCATGTAAACAGAGGAAGAAAGTACAAACCTGTGGACAAAGGGGGTTTGGTATGAAAATGAGGGAGTCTTAACTCGTATAGTCTAATTGGGATGAATGAATCTTCTATCCCTGCAGGTTTATAAGAGCTAAGAGCTCCCTGTGCTATACAGCAGCTTCCCACTAGCAGCCCACGGTGGTGTGTATATATGTCAGTTCTAGTCTCCCAATTCATCTCACCCTCTCCTTACCCACCTGTGTTCACATGTCCATTCTCTCTCTGTGTCTCTGCAAACAGGTTCATCTGTACCATTTTTCTGGATTCCACATATTTGCGTTAATATACAATATTTGCTTGGTGCTCTGTGATGACCTAAATGGGTGTGTGATCAGTGGGAGGGAGGCTCAAGAGGGAGGGGCTATATGTATATGCATAGCTGATTCACTTCATTGTACAGCAGCAACTACCACACAGTTGTAAAGCAACTATATCCCAATTAAAAAAAAAAGATTCTACCAAGAGAATTAACTGTCTGTGGTAGGAAATGTAGCCAAATTTAGGTTAATTCCAAATCTAAAACACAGCGTAAGTTCTGCTTTAGATTTCAAACCCCAAGTACCCAGACAAGGGGAGATTCCTGTTGTTTTTAATGCTGTGGTAACAGAACGGAAACACAGAACAAAAGCCCCCACAATTCTGTACACAACTTGAGGCATGGTATCTTTCTTTCCTGTGGCCTAAATTCAGAGCACAAAATGCTGAACGACACCAAAAAGCATATAATCACCATCAAATATTTTTGAGAGAGGGCACAGTCAGTGTGGGAACTTCAATTAATTATCAAGTTGAAGTCTATCTAGAGTATTCTTGAGGACCTGAATGAAAAACCTGATCTTGTTTGTGACATTTGAAAAATACTAGTCAGAAGGAGTTTGTGTGGAGTTGGGAACAACTCATCTTGCAGATATTAGGGTTGACGATGATCAAATTATGAAATAATATTGATACATTAAGAAGCATCAGGATGGTGTTGTAGAAGAAAAACAGACTTAACGTTCATGAATTCAACATGCTTTTGTGGTTTACAATCTTCTAACTAATGCTCTAAATGACTTGGAATGAAAAAGACAATCCCTGCCTGCTTGGAGCTGACATTCCAGTTCCCAGACACAGATACATATTTAAATAGACAGTGATTTAAATAATTTTAAGTAAGTGCTTGGAAGGAAATAAAGATGGGACATAGAGTGATGGGGTGGTGGAGGACCACTCTGGCGAATAGGTAGGGAAAGNGGGTGGTGGGTACAGCTTGCTGCTGTCAGCAGTGCCTTTGGGGTGTGGGGGCTGATGGTGGGAGAGGACGGGAGTTTCCAGTGACATCTCAGTTTGGGATCCTGGAGGCTGGTCCCCATGCTGAGCTCGTTGTCAGGGACGGATGCTTACACAGGGCTTTGTTCCAACTGTGGATTCCGCCAGGGGTGGCCAAGGACTCCACTGAAATGGAGATCTCCTCGGGTGTAACCGGGCAGGGCCACCGCCCAGGCTGGGACCAGCACCACCAGGAGGCTCTCCAACTGCAGAACCTTCCCCGGGCCATGTTGCAATTAGAGGAAGATGCCCATCTGTTTTCTGGACTCCTCCTGCGTGTCTAACAGTCCTAGCCAGCTGGGTTTCATGAAACCCCAAAAGGGTCTTGCCTGAAGCATATTTTTTCTCTCATTTTTAAAGCTGGTCTGAGACTTTGTTCTTGGAAATCTCATCTGTGCACTTCTTTTGCCAGCCTTTTGTTGAAGAAGGGCTGTTTAGTATCTGAGAAACCTCCTGGGATGTTTTAATGATTCTGTTCAAGTTTTTCTTCTCCTTTCCCTGAAAATTCCATTGCACCAAGAATTAAGAGGCTTCAGCTCCTGAGAACTGTCCTTGGGTTGAGAAAATAACAGGCCTGTGTCCATCCCACCTGGGCAAAGGCATTAATTATCATTTTTAAATTGCATTCATTTATGTATTTTTGGCTGCGCTGAGTCTTCGTTGCTGCGTGTGGGCTTTCTCTTGTGGCGAGCAGGGGCCACTCTCTAGTTGTGGCGCTGGGGCATCTCATTGCGGTGGCTCTCTCGTTGTGGACCGTGGGTTCTGAGGCATGCAGGCCTCAGTAGCTGTGTTGCACAGGCTTAGTTGCTCCATAGCATGTGGGGTCTTTCTGGACCAGGGATCAAACCCATGTCCCCTGCATTGGCAGGCGAATTCTTAACCCCTGGCTCACCAGGGAAGCCCCAGGGACATTAAGTAATCCAGCCTTCTCACTTACCTTGATAGGGAGCCATATGCCTCTTTCAAAGCTGAAGTTTTTTTTTTTNAGGGATCAAACCCATGTCCCCTGCATTGGCAGGCGAATTCTTAACCCCTGGCTCACCAGGGAAGCCCCAGGGACATTAAGTAATCCAGCCTTCTCACTTACCTTGATAGGGAGCCATATGCCTCTTTCAAAGCTGAAGTTTTTTTTTTTGTTTGTTTGTTTTTTAATTTAAAAAGTAACATTGCTTCAGTTACCACTCCTTGGTTCTAAGTACTAGCTTTGCTGGTTAACAGTTACACAACTAGGAATTCACCTCCCTGACCTCATCTTCTCTCTGAAAGGGAGAAATCAGCATGTGAAATTTCCCCCAGCTCTTGTGGCTATGTGGAATCACCGCTCCTCATCCTGTGCTGTGCCAGAAAGCCCCCAGATTTCATGGTGAAATGATAATCTTCATTCACCAAAGCATTAGAACTTAGACAAGTCTAGGGGAGGCAGGCTGCGGCTGTTATGGTTAACATTTCTTGAAGCCCTGTTCCCTGGGGGACCAACTCCAGCTATTTGTTCCTTTTTGCCAATAAATAGCGACTGAATGCCTTCTGGGGGCCACCCACTGTTCTGAGTGCTGAGGACCCAGCAGTAAACGAAACCAAAAAGGTCAGTACCCAGGGAGCTTGTACTGCAGCAACACGCCCTGGATGCTTGATTGCATCCTGTAAGCCTTGGGGTCTTGACCCTCTGTGACCTATCTGCTGCTTACAACCATCCTTTTTAAGATCCACAGACATTTTCACCCACCTGATGTTTTGGAAATCGTATCTATGCCAAATGATGTGTTTTGTGGCCAAACTGTCTTTTTTTTTTTTTTACCTGACTTTTTGTACTAAAATTAATGCATTATTCATTTGACCCTGCAAACAACTCATTTGTGAGTAGATAGAAACCCAGAGTCTCAGAGGCTGATGCATGGTGACAATTTTAAGAAATGGTCAAGCTAGCTGGCCAACCCAGAGTTTTAAAAATTCTCAGTCCAGGCTTCTTTTGATGAAAATCTCAATAATAAAGTCGTGTGTTCACATGTAGGGAGTCAGTTTCTAGAATACTAGACCTAGAACTTGTTGCACAGGTCCTGTGTGCCAGCTTTGCCCCTCCACCCCTGCTGCTGCTGCTGCTGCTGCTGCTGCTAAGTCGCTTCAGTTGTATCCGACTCTGTGCGACCCCATAGATGGCAGCCCACCAGGCTCCCCCGTCCCTGGGATTCTCCAGGCAAGAATACTGGAGTGGGTTGCCATTTCCTTCTCCAATGCANAGATGGTGCCTAAATTTTGGCCTGAATAACTGATACACAGGGGTGCTGCTGCTGCTGCTAAGTCGCTTCAGTCGTGTCTGACTCTGTGCGACCCCATAGATGGCAGCCCACCAGGCTCCCCCGTCCCTGGGATTCTCCAGGCAAGAATACTGGAGTGGGTTGCCATTTCCTTCTCCAATGCATGAAAGTGAAAAGTGAAAGTGAAGTCGCTCAGTCATGTCCGACTCTTAGTGACCCCATGGACTGCAGCCCACCAGGCTCCTCCGTCCATGGGATTTTCCAGGCAAGAGTACTGGGGTGGGGTGCCATTGCCTTCCCCCACATAGGGGTGATATCTACTGAAAGGACTAAGACTGAGACAAGTAGGTTTAAAGCAGATGAGGATTCTGGTTTGAACCTCTGACATTTGAGATGCTCATTGGGTATTCAAGTGGAGATGCCAGGCTGGCAGCTGGATGAGTGAGTGTGGACCCATGAGGGAAGTGTGGGCTGCAGAGGCAGAGCAGGGTGACCTTGGCATTCTAGCATTGCCCACAGCCCCGGGACTGGGTGGGAAGATCAGGACAAGAACTGCCTGGTGCCTTCTGATGTTCCAAGGTCCAGGAGTGGACAAGACAGCAACAGTTTCTGGAAGCAGCGGAAGGGAAACCAAGCAGCAAAAGGCCTAGAGCAGAGAGTGGCTTAAAAAAGGACTAGTTAGCTCATTCAAACTGCTGACTGAGATGCGGAGAAGACTGGCCAGGGGACCTGGCAAGACGCAGGTCAGTGGTGACTTCATGAGAATTAAGAGACTGTGGTCCTAGCTCTGTCAGTAGCTAGGTACCAGTTTTTTAAAAAGACTTTTCCATAAGTGGGGACTATAGAGCTAAATATGAGTTCAATCATGTCTGATTCTTTGCGACCCCATGGACTGTAGTTCACCAGGCTCCTCTATCTGTGGAATTTCTCAGGCAAGAACAGTGGAGTGGGTTGCCATTTCCTACTCCAGGTACTAAATGTGATGCCTTTGCATACAGGGGTAAGGGAGCAAATACTATATTTTGTGAAATTTTCTAGTTGGAAAGATCTACATTTGAAGTTGGGGCTTCTCTAGTGGCTCAGATGATAAAGAATCTGCCTGCAAAGCAGGATTCAATCCCTGGGTCAGGAAGATCCCCTGGAGAAGGGAATGGCAATCCATTCCAGTATTCTCGCCTGGAGAACTTCACGGGCAGATGAGCCTGGCGGACTACAGTCCGTGGGGTCTCCAAGAATCAGACACGACTGAATAACTAGTGCTCACTGACACTTGCAGTTAGTTGTGACTTCTATTTATCTACACATGGCACCAAGATCAGATTCTGAAACAAATGCTAATTAGTTTAGGAACTTAGGGTTTGTCAGTTAACTTGGCATTTTATTCCTTTGTCAGAGATGTATCAATGAGTTAATACTTTTGTGTATGTGAGCGTGCCTCTCTGCATTCACAGAGCAGTGTGCCAGCCACATTCACGGAGGGCATTCTCATGATGCTGGTTTGCCTCTCTTCCTCAGAGCAGTGACTGGGTGTCACTGATGCCAGACACCGTGGTAGGTAAGCAGAGAATCAGCAGAGAATGAGAAGGAGATCCTGAACACCAGAGCTCTGCAGCTTTAACCACTACACATATCTGGTTTAGAACAGTGGTTCTCAACATGTGGTGTCCAACCATCAGCCTCAGCAGCACCCCAGAACTTATTAGACATGTAAATTGCAGCCCCCACCCCAGATCTATTGAGTCAGAAACTGAATCAGCAGTTCATGTTGCAGATGATCCTAGAGAACCACTGGTAGGAGGGAGGCACGCTGTCACCTGGAAGGTTCATTCATCTAAGCTCCCTCTGAGACTGACAGTATCTAAGGAGAAGACATCAAATAAAGTCAGCCCTCCATGTCTGGGGTTTTGCATTGGTGGGTGGATTCAGCCAACCGCAGATCAAAACTAATCTTAAAGAAATCCAGAAAGTTCCATGTGCTGGCAACTATCTTCATATAATTCATGTTATATTAGGTATTATAAATAATCTAGAGATGATTTAAAGTATACAAGAGGATGTGCATAAAGTGACAGTCTTAGTCACTCAGTCATGTCTGACTCTTTGTGACCCCATGGACTGTAGCCCGCCAGGCTTTCTCTGTCTACAGAATTCTCAGGCAAGAACACTGGAGTGGGTAGCCACTCCCTTCTCCAGGGAATCTTCCTGACCCAGGGATTGAACCCTGGCCTCCCGCATTGCAGGCAGATTCTTTACTGTCTGAGAGGATGTGTGTAGGTTCTATGCAAATACCATGCAATGTGATACAAGGGCCTTGAGCATCCATGGATTTTGGTATCCACTGGGGTCTGGACTCAGTCCTCCTTGGTTACCAAGGAATGATGACTCCATAGAGGTAATGGTGGTATTTGTCACTCTGTTCCATTTTCTGAAACCTGTCCTTGGTTATTTTGGCTTAAGGCATTTTTGAGTCTACTTTTGGCTTCAGACGACGTGAAGCTATTTAAAAATTGGGGGTTTATTTATTTCCATTATGTAAGTTAGACTGTCGAGCGCTTCTGAGAAAATCACCCAGCTGTACAGATTGGTCCCAGTATAAATGTATAACTCTTGGCTGCGCCGGACATCGGATGCCAAATGGAGGCCCACGTTCTCCTTGTCACCGCTCCCCCGTGTTCTCCCAGGAGCTGTTTTGAACATTCTTTCTGCCTACTTGTTAATCATTCCTAACAAATCATCCTAACCTCTTACTCTTCATGGATAAAATAACTTACTGGAAAATAGCCCTATCACTTACCCTGAACATGGTACCTAACTCCATCACATCTTTCCTCCTTTGATGATGCTTAGAGGAGGGAGCTGTAATTGCTCTAACATAAGCACAAGTTCACTGGGTCCTCATCTCCGCCTCTTCTTCTCTTGTCTCTTAAACCCGTCACTCTCCATCAGTATCTTTCCATCAGCATTTAATCATGGTTAAGAGGCTCTTTCATCTTAAAAGGAAAAGCTAAATCTTGCCTCAATCTCATACCACTTTCAAGCTATTGATCTCTATCTTTTATTTTGTGCAGCAAAATTTCTAGTACGTGTCCATCTTGTTTTCTTTATAGTCCCTTCAGCCGGCCTGTCATTTGTTTCTTGTCAGCCAGCTGACTAACATTTGATGAATACAACGGCTGAATGCACATCTTAAAACCTGAAAATACAGAAAGTTTAAATAATGTATATCATGTATTATCTCTTTACCTAGAGAAAACCATCACGGACATTTTAAATAGTTAGCATCTTCATGTTTATATTCCTGGACTTCAAAAGACAAATAATAGTCTTATTCAGTTTTAGAGAGAGCACAGTAATGTCTGCAGAATGCTTTAGAACTGCTATTCAGATAATATTTGTGCAAATATTATCCAGAAAAAAGTAGAGGTAATTGAAATTTAAAGGAAATACCTTTTCTTACACTATTAAATCATCATACTGGATCAAACCTCTATTGGAGCATCTAATAAGTGATATCAAGGGAAGGAGGTTTTAATTTTTAAAATTTTTATTGATTTTTTTTTTGATGTGGATCATTTTTCAAGTTTTATTGAATTTGTTACAATATTGCTTCTGTTTTATGTTATGGGCTTTTTTGGGCCACAAGACATGTGAGATTTTAGCTCGCTGAGCATGAATCGAACCCACACCCCCTGCACTGGAGGCCACAGTCTTAATCACTGGACTGCGAGGGAAGTCCTAGAAAGGAGGTTTTAAATTTATCCCTCTTCCTGCCCAATTTTATGGAGAGAATAATCAGAACAACAAACAACTGGTAATAAACAAAACAACTGATTTTTTGAGGAAGAGCATTCTTCCTCCACTTTTCTTCTAAAAGATATCTGTTGCAGGTGTTAACAGGCTGATGGGGCAAAAAAGGAGAGAGAGGTAGCTAATGAATGAACAGCACTGAGGAGACAAGGGTCTATTATGAAAGAGAAAATTATTTTCCCTAATAATATTCAAAGAAAACAATGACTGGATTTTGTTGCTCTGAGAATGTTAAGAGGAAAAATACTTAAGATTAAGGGAGTTTATCTCTCCAGGTCAAAATACGTGAATTTGCATATACCAAGCTGTAGAGTACCCTAATATTATGGATCTTCCCTACACAGGGATTGAACCCAGGTCTCCCACATTGCAGGCATACTCTACCATCTGAGCCACCAGGGCAATCTGATATTATGGAGCTCTATTAGAAAGCTCACTAATTATCAGTTGGTCAATTAATACATCCAATACTTCTTTAAATTAGTCTTTAGTCATTTCTTCTTGATTGAAGATTAAATGGCAGAGAATCACAATGAGGTCTCTTACTATATAGCAGGCCTTCCCTGGTAGCTCAGCTAGTAAAGAATCCGCCTGCAATGCAGGAGACCCTGGTTTGAGTCATGGGTTGGGAAGATCCCCTGGAGAAGGGACAGGATCCCTGCTCCAGTATTCTTAGGCTTCCCTGGTGGCTTGGACAGTAAAGGATCTGCCTGGAATGTGAGAGACCTGGGTTCAGTCCCTGGGTTGGGAAGATCCCCTGAGGGGAGGGCATGGTAACCCACTCCAGTATTCTTGCCTGGAGAACCCCCATGGACAGAGGGGCCTGGCAGGCTACATTCCACGGGGTCACAAAGAGTTGGACACGATAGAGCGACTAAGCACAGCACATTATACAGCAACCACTGGTTTTTGCAAAATATCCTGCACATTCTACTCCACATGTTACACCACTGTCACATTCCATTAGGAAAATAATATAAGAGAAGGGTGCATGCTCTCCAAAAATACGTATAGAAAGAAGAGTGGCCCTGGACTTAATTTATAAAAGATACCTGGAATCAAGTAAAGAGACCTTTTTTCACAGAAAAGGAGAACCATAGTCGAAGTACAGAAATTTTGTAATTTCAGTTTGTTCTTAAAAATTTCACAGATACAGCCCTCCAGGTTCTTACTTGAGCTGTGAATATCCACAAAACCATGAAAAATCAAAATTATTGCCCTTACTTAATAAGACCGCCAGCTTCCTTCTGCCAACTCTCCTGTATCTGTCAGCTTGCCACTAAGGAGGCTGTATTCAAAACTGATGTTTATTTAATGTTTTAATGTATCTCATCTAAAGGTCCTCTTATGTATATACTATGTAAAGCAAGATTCTAGGATTAAATATCTTTGATAAAAGGCCCTCTTGTTGGGAATTCCCTGAGGTCCAGTGGTTAGACTCTGCACTTCCACAGCAGTGGGCACAGGTTCGATCCCTGGTTGGGGAATTAGAATCCGGTAATGACTTGCCTGGAGGATCCCATGGACAGAGAAGCCTGGCAGGCTACAGTCCATGCGGTCACAAAGATTCAGACATGACTGAAGCGACTTAGCATGCATGCATGCACACACATGCCACGCAGTATGGCCCAAAAATAATGGCCCTCTTTTTATATTGTCTGTGTTAACATGGAGGCACATGCAGAGAAGCTAGCAGATTTGTTGTGTTAGCATGTGGGCGTTTAATCAGTGCTTAATAATATTGGCAAGCTTGAATAATGTTTGTCATTGTAGGTAGAGCAACAGAACTTTGTTTTTCAGAGCAGGATGAAGCAAATATATCACAAAAGTGAAATTGCCGAATTTAAGATGAGTTGAATCCCACTGTACTCAAGCAGTTTATCCCTCCCTTATTTCATATAAAAATGTGATTTCATTAACTGATCACAGATTTCATTTTGAATCTCCTAGAGAACATATAAGATGATTTGTTTGCATAAACCCTGGGATCTAGGAAAACAGGGTAACTAAAAAGGAGATTTCATTCTAGTTTTCTTGTTACTACATAGCTTGATTCTACTGGCTCCAATAACAATAAAAAGTCCTCCAAAGAAAGAGCCCCTTGGTACTGAACATACTTTGTACTCAGGTACAACTGTTAAATGCTGTGTTACAACAAATGTCATTGCTACAAATCATAGCACATGTGTATTGCAAACATATGGGAGGTGAGGTAGAAATGTTGGACTAACCAGTTTAAGAAGAAAGTAATGTACCTTTTAAAGAATTTTTAAAATTTACTTTATAAAAATTTATTTATTTTTAATTGGAGGAGAGTTTTTTTTTTTAAGTGAAATAAAGATAGAAATAAACATCTTGACCTCTTATGAGGCTGCAAAATAGTCATAGTTAATTAAGCCTAGGTTAGCAAAATCTAGAGCCTACAGACTAGAAGAAAATATTTGGAAACCATATGATTGACAAGGGATTAATTTCCAGTTAAAATACACAGACAGCTCAGTTCAGTTCATTTGCTCAGTTGTGTCCGACTCTTTGTGACCCCATGAATTGCAGCATGCCAGGCCTTTCCTCCAAAGAAAGAGCCCCTTGGTACTGAACATACTTTGTACTCAGGTACAACTGTTAAATGCTGTGTTACAACAAATGTCATTGCTACAAATCATAGCACATGTGTATTGCAAACATATGGGAGGTGAGGTAGAAATGTTGGACTAACCAGTTTAAGAAGAAAGTAATGTACCTTTTAAAGAATTTTTAAAATTTACTTTATAAAAATTTATTTATTTTTAATTGGAGGAGAGTTTTTTTTTTTAAGTGAAATAAAGATAGAAATAAACATCTTGACCTCTTATGAGGCTGCAAAATAGTCATAGTTAATTAAGCCTAGGTTAGCAAAATCTAGAGCCTACAGACTAGAAGAAAATATTTGGAAACCATATGATTGACAAGGGATTAATTTCCAGTTAAAATACACAGACAGCTCAGTTCAGTTCATTTGCTCAGTTGTGTCCGACTCTTTGTGACCCCATGAATTGCAGCATGCCAGGCCTCCCTGTCCATCACCAACTCCTGGAGTTCACTCAAACTTACGTCCATTGAGTCGGTGATGCCATCCACCTATCTCATCCTCTGTCGTCCCCTTCTCCTACTCATATAGCTCAATATCAACACAACAAACAACCCAACCAAAAAATATATGGGCAGAAGATCTAAAGAGACATTTCTCCAAAGAAGAAATACAGGTGGCCAACAGGCACATGAAAAAATCCTCAATACCACTAATTATTAGAGAAATGCAAATCAAAACTACGATTAGAACCAAGGATATTAAGTTACACTGCAGGTATCTTAGTATTACCATTACCATTAAAGATAAGCAAAAGGAAGTTTTTTTTTTTCCCCAGTGTAACTAAAATTCACTTTAATATGAAGTGGGATTTAAGAAGTGAGCATAAGCTCTGTAGATCCCAGAGAATCCTACACCCTGGGGCCTATGAGTCTCCTTCCAGCCCAGTTTCTAGTCCTGCTGTGGAACATTTATTTCCTGAAGCCAGGAATGCTGGAATACAGGCCTAAGGCCCGATCAAGCATTGAGACAGCTGTGTTGGCCTCTGATTCCACCACTGCCCCACCTCTGCACTCCCAGTCTGTCTAAAAGAACTGCCGTCCCCACCTGCTGCTTTCAGTAGCTAGAGCGTAACCTTGAGGTCTCTCTTTCCCACCTAGACATCAGTCTCTGTAGCACTGACCCAGAGTAGGAACCAGACTCTGGGCCTCCACATTAATGAGTTCTGGTGCTCTGAAAGGAAAACAGGAAAAGCACGAACTGAAGAAAGCAGTCTTTTGCTGCGGGTTTGCTGTGTTTAATGGTTTTAATTTTTAAAAAATCTCAACAAATCCCTGCCCAGGAAGACTTCATTTGACAGTATTAAGTTATCATCATCTGACTCTTAATTCAAATTAAGTGATCAAATATTTATTGAATATTTACTATCTACAAAACACTTTTCAAGATGCTGTAAGGCATACAGAGAAATAATACTGGATCCAGCCTTTCAGTTGCCTCTAATTAGGAAAAAAAACAACTTTCAGTAAAAGATACTAGGCAGAGCAAATAGAGAATTATCTGGTTTTTCTTGCCTGCATTATTCAGGGTTTTCCAGTGAATTGGCTCCTGTGATTGTAGGGGCTGACAACTCCCAAACCTGCAGAACAGGCCATCAGGCTGGAGACTCAGGGACTATTACAGCTCAAGTTTGAAAGCATTCTGGGGGCAGAATCCCTGGTCTTCTGAGGACTGCCATCTTTTTTTTCTCTTAAGTACTTCAACTGATTAGATGAGGCCCACCCACATCATGGAGCATAATCTGCTTTACTCAATATATGCTGACTCAGATGTTAATCTCATCTTAAAAAAATGCATTTGCAGCATTGTTTAGGCTGAGGTTTGGCTAAATACCTAGACACCATCACCTAGCCAAGCCGACATCAAATTAACTATTAGATTGCTCTTTGCAAACAATAGTCAATAAATTTGTTTTTAAAGAGGCTATAAGATTTTTCTAGAGTCAATAACAAGATACCGTTCAACACCCTCCCCCACCCCGCCCGCCACCACCTCAGGAAGAACCCTGTCATCTTCTGCCCCTTTTAGTGGGGACCAAATAGCCTGTTGGGAACTGATACTTCTTTTGGAAGAGGGATTGATGGTGCAAGAGTTTATGTGGCCCTGGCTTAGGTGTCAGGAACTACTGGCTTCCTTCTTGGCCTTTGGCCTCCTGAGTGAGCATCCCCTGGGGAACATGCTTCTGGTTTTATGGCAAGTGCTTCTGCTGCTAGAGTTGTTATTTTTCAGTCATGTCCGACTCTTTGTGACCCCATGGACTGCAGCGTGCCAGGTTTCCCTGTCCTCCACTATCTCCCAGAGTTTGCTCAAACTCATGTCCATCGAGTCGATGATGCCATCCAACCATCTCATCCTCTGTCATCCCTTTCTCCTCCTGCCCTCCATCTTTCCCAGCATCGCAGTCTTTTCCAATGAGTCTGCTCTTCCCATCAGGTGGCTAAAGTACTGAAACTTCAGCTTCAGCTTCAGTCCTTCCAATGAATATTCAATTCTGGGTTTTGGCCAAATTGCCTGCCAAATTGCCTGCCAAATTGCCATCCCCCCCTCCCCTGCTCTATTTTAGATAATTTTGTTCTTTCTGAAAACTGACAGGCTGAATCTAAGCTTTAAAGTTACAAAGAAGGCCCAGGAGTCCATGGGAGAAGAGAGAAGATAATGTATTAGGATCTTTCAACTTCGGACTTTTAAATATTTTCTGAAGAACTTTTTAACTTTCTAAGGGGAGCTTTGGATTTCAGTATCTTTCAGCCAAAAAAGACCTCAGCATAGGAGCAGAAGAAAAAGCCAGAATCTCCCAGGATGTATCAGGGGTTTGTCTCTCCCAGCAAGGCCACTGAATGCTGTTCTTCTTTGTGGGACTCACTGTCCTACAGCTCTTGCTTTCATTTAAAAGTGAGACGTAAGGAACTTACTATGAAGCCAGTAAATGAGCGCATGACATTGAAGAAATTCAATGTCAAAAGGTCTCCTGTAGAAAAGGGGTTTTAGGCCTGAACAGAGAAGAGGTCAGTATGAGCTTCAAATGGCAGGGTAGGATTTTAAAATCTATAAATAAAAAATGTAAAAGCGATACAATATATACAATGGAATATGGCCCTAAAAAAACACCCTCCCATCACATTCTACAACATGGATGAACTTGAGGGCATTATGCTAAGTAAATTAAGCTGGTCATAAAGTGACAAATGGTATCTGATTGTACTTGTATGAGGTGACTCAAGAAGTCACACCCATAGAAGAATGGTAAGTGCCACAGAATGGGGAGTTAGAGTTAAATGAGTATGAACTTTCTGTTTTGCAAGATGACAAAGTCCTGGAGGTCTCTTACAAAATGATGTGAATGTACTTTAACGCTGTTGAACTGTACACCTAATGGTTAAAATGGTAGAGTTTCTATTTATGAATATTTTATTGCAATGAAAAAAAATGCATTGTAGAAAATGTGGAGAATAGACAAAATGAAATAAGCATCATCCCCCTCCCCTTTGGCAACCACAAGCCTGTTGTCTAGGTCTGAGCCTGTTTCTGATTTGTACACAGGTTCGTTTGTGCTGTATTTTAGATTCCACATATAAGTGATATCATACGGTATTTGTCTTTTTATTTCTGACTTCACTTAGTATGACCATCTCTAGTTGCATCCATGTTGCTGCAAATGCCATTATTTCATTCTGTTTATGGCCGAGTAATACACCATATGTACCGCATCTTCCTTATCCATTCATCTGTCTATGGACATTCAGGTTGTCTCCATGACTTGACTATTATGAATAGTGCTGCTATGAACACAGGGGTGCATGTATCTTTTTGAGCTATAGTTTTATACAGTATATGTTCAAGGATGGGACTGATAGAGCATATGATAATTCTATTTTTAGTTTTCTGAGGTATCTCCACACTGTTTTCCATAGTGGCTGCACCAACTTACATTCTCACCAGCAGTGTAGGAATGTTCACTTGTCTCTATAGCCCCTCCAGAGCTTGTTATTTGTAGACTTTTTAATCATGGACATTCTGATCAGTGTGAGGTGATAACTCATTGGAGTTTTGATTTGCATTTCTTTAATAATTAGTAGTGTTGAGCATCTTTTCATGTGTCTACTGGCTGTCTGGGGTTTCCCAGGTGGTGAAGTGGTAAAGAATCTGCTTGCCAATACAGGAGACGTAGGAGATGGGGGTTCAATCTCGGGTTGGGAAGAGCCCCTAGAGGAGGTAATGGCAACCCACTCCAGTGTTCTTGCCTGGAGAATCCCATGGACAGAGGAGCCTGGTGGGTTACAGTCCATGGAGTTGCAAAGAATCAGACATGACTGAACAGGCACACACACATTAGCATCTGTAAGTCTTTTTTTGAGAAACGTCTATTAAGGTCCTCTGACCTTTTTTTGACTGGGTGGTTTGCTTTTTTGTTGAGTTTTATGAGCAGTTTTGTGTATTTTGGAGATTAAGCCCTTGTCTGTTGCATCATTTGCAAACATTTTCTCCCATTCCATAGGTTGTCATATCAAATTTTTTTTTTTTATAGTTCTCTTTGCTTGCAAAAGCTTGTAAGTTTACTTAGGTCCCACTTGTTTATTTTTGTTTTTATTTCTATTGTCTTGGGAGACTGAATATTGTACTGTTTTGATTACTGTAGCTTTGTAATATTGTTTGATAACTGGGAACATTATGTATCTAGCTTTGCTCTTGCATCTCAAGATTGCTTTGGTTACTTGGGATCTTTGGTGCTTCTGTACAAATTCTAGAATTGTTTGCTCTATTTCTGTGAAAAATGTCATTGGAATTTTGATGGAAATTGCTTTGAATGTGTAGATTGCTTGTGGTAACATGAACATATTTACAATATTCTTCCAATCCATGAGTACAGTCTACCTTTCCATTCATTTTTATCTTCAGTTTCTTTCATCCATGCCTTATAATTTTTTGCAGTCTTTCACCTCAGTTAAATTTATTTCTAGGTATTTCATTATTTTTGATGCACTGTAAATGGAATGCTTTCCTAATTTTTCTTTCTGACACTAAAACTGTTAAGAGTATAAATGCTGCAAATAGAATTTTCTTCTTCTGTATGGAAGAATAATAATCAGGTGTGTCTGTGCATATATATATATGCATACCACATTTTCTTTATCCATTCATCTGTTAATAAGCACTAGGTTTCTTTCATGTCTGGCTATTATAAATAATGCTCCAGTGAACACAGTAATACAGATACCTTTTTGACACAGTAATTTTGTTTGCTTTGGATATATACTCAGATATTGATTGCTTGATTACATGATATTTCTGTTTTTAATTTTTTGAGACACCTCCATGTTGTTCTTATTAATGGCTACACCAGTCTTCATTCTCACCAATAGCACACAGGCAAACCCATTTCTCCACATGCTACGTAGCACTTATAATTTTTTGTCTTTTTTTAATAATAGTCAAATAGGTGTGAAGCAATATGTCATTGTGCTTTTGATTAGCATTTCCCTGATGATTAGTGAAACTGAGCATCTTTTTTTGGGCATCTGTGTCTTCTTGAGAAAAATGTTTATTTAGATCTTCTTCATAAAAAAAATGCATTGTAGAAAATGTGGAGAATAGACAAAATGAAATAAGCATCATCCCCCTCCCCTTTGGCAACCACAAGCCTGTTGTCTAGGTCTGAGCCTGTTTCTGATTTGTACACAGGTTCGTTTGTGCTGTATTTTAGATTCCACATATAAGTGATATCATACGGTATTTGTCTTTTTATTTCTGACTTCACTTAGTATGACCATCTCTAGTTGCATCCATGTTGCTGCAAATGCCATTATTTCATTCTGTTTATGGCCGAGTAATACACCATATGTACCGCATCTTCCTTATCCATTCATCTGTCTATGGACATTCAGGTTGTCTCCATGACTTGACTATTATGAATAGTGCTGCTATGAACACAGGGGTGCATGTATCTTTTTGAGCTATAGTTTTATACAGTATATGTTCAAGGATGGGACTGATAGAGCATATGATAATTCTATTTTTAGTTTTCTGAGGTATCTCCACACTGTTTTCCATAGTGGCTGCACCAACTTACATTCTCACCAGCAGTGTAGGAATGTTCACTTGTCTCTATAGCCCCTCCAGAGCTTGTTATTTGTAGACTTTTTAATCATGGACATTCTGATCAGTGTGAGGTGATAACTCATTGGAGTTTTGATTTGCATTTCTTTAATAATTAGTAGTGTTGAGCATCTTTTCATGTGTCTACTGGCTGTCTGGGGTTTCCCAGGTGGTGAAGTGGTAAAGAATCTGCTTGCCAATACAGGAGACGTAGGAGATGGGGGTTCAATCTCGGGTTGGGAAGAGCCCCTAGAGGAGGTAATGGCAACCCACTCCAGTGTTCTTGCCTGGAGAATCCCATGGACAGAGGAGCCTGGTGGGCTACAGTCCATGGAGTTGCAAAGAATCAGACATGACTGAACAGGCACACACACATTAGCATCTGTAAGTCTTTTTTTGAGAAACGTCTATTAAGGTCCTCTGACCTTTTTTTGACTGGGTGGTTTGCTTTTTTGTTGAGTTTTATGAGCAGTTTTGTGTATTTTGGAGATTAAGCCCTTGTCTGTTGCATCATTTGCAAACATTTTCTCCCATTCCATAGGTTGTCATTTCAATTTTTTTTTTTTTTTATAGTTCTCTTTGCTTGCAAAAGCTTGTAAGTTTACTTAGGTCCCACTTGTTTATTTTTGTTTTTATTTCTATTGTCTTGGGAGACTGAATATTGTACTGTTTTGATTACTGTAGCTTTGTAATATTGTTTGATAACTGGGAACATTATGTATCTAGCTTTGCTCTTGCATCTCAAGATTGCTTTGGTTACTTGGGATCTTTGGTGCTTCTGTACAAATTCTAGAATTGTTTGCTCTATTTCTGTGAAAAATGTCATTGGAATTTTGATGGAAATTGCTTTGAATGTGTAGATTGCTTGTGGTAACATGAACATATTTACAATATTCTTCCAATCCATGAGTACAGTCTACCTTTCCATTCATTTTTATCTTCAGTTTCTTTCATCCATGCCTTGTAATTTTTTGCAGTCTTTCACCTCAGTTAAATTTATTTCTAGGTATTTCATTATTTTTGATGCACTGTAAATGGAATGCTTTCCTAATTTTTCTTTCTGACACTAAAACTGTTAAGAGTATAAATGCTGCAAATAGAATTTTCTTCTTCTGTATGGAAGAATAATAATCAGGTGTGTCTGTGCATATATATATATGCATACCACATTTTCTTTATCCATTCATCTGTTAATAAGCACTAGGTTTCTTTCATGTCTGGCTATTATAAATAATGCTCCAGTGAACACAGTAATACAGATACCTTTTTGACACAGTAATTTTGTTTGCTTTGGATATATACTCAGATATTGATTGCTTGATTACATGATATTTCTGTTTTTAATTTTTTGAGACACCTCCATGTTGTTCTTATTAATGGCTACACCAGTCTTCATTCTCACCAATAGCACACAGGCAAACCCATTTCTCCACATGCTACGTAGCACTTATAATTTTTTGTCTTTTTTTAATAATAGTCAAATAGGTGTGAAGCAATATGTCATTGTGCTTTTGATTAGCATTTCCCTGATGATTAGTGAAACTGAGCATCTTTTTTTGGGCATCTGTGTCTTCTTGAGAAAAATGTTTATTTAGATCTTCTTCACATTTTTTAATTGGATTTTTTTTTTTTTTGCTATTGAATAGTATGAGTTCTTTATATAGTTTTGATATTATTTTATACTTCAAATAAATGAAATGCAAACATTTTCTCCCTTTCCATAGGTTGTCTTCATTTTGTTGAAGATTTCCTTTGCTGTACAGAAGCTGTTTAGTTTAATGCAGTTTCACTCAATTATTTTTTATTTTGTATTTGTTTTTGGTATCAGATTCAAAAAAATCATTGCCAAGAGTGACGTCCAAAGAACTTACCCCACATATACATATTTTTTCCCCCTCAGATGTCTTGTGGCTTTGAGTTCAGGTTTTATGGTTCAAGCCCTTAACCCACTTTGCTGATTTTGTGTATGAGGTTAGGCAGTGGTCCAGTTTCACTCTTTTGCATGCTGCTGTCCAGTTTCCCCAGCACTATTTATTGAAGAAACTATGTTGTTTTCTTAAGATAATTTCTTGTTATAGAATCTTTGAGTCAAAGGCTAGGCGTGAGTCCATTCTTAGCATTAAATGTATGCTCAAAATTGCTTCTCAAGAGATTAAGTAACACAATAAAATATAAAAGCACTCTTATCATCATGACCTAATCTTTGATGAAAGATTAAAGTACATTAATTTAACATCAATAGAAAAAATCTTGCATTCATAAAATTACTAGTGACATTAAATTACAGTTATATCTCTGTGATGATTTAGCAGTTACCTTCTCTCTCTTGACACATCTATTGATACTTTTTGATAGCTTTTTTAATGGTTTACATTTAAAGCCATATCTAAATATTAGCATGTTATTATATACAATACTATCAATTGTATTGATTCTTTTATGGTTTCCTTTATTGTTCCAAAGCTTAAAAGTTCTTCTCATTCTAAGACTTTTAAAAGACCATTTCATTCTTTTAAATCTAGTTTGCTTGTGGCTAGATTTTGTAGTCTCCTGTTCCATTCGGAATTTTCTGCCACATATAGGACAGATTTCGACTGGCAGTGAGGCAGTAGAGTTAAATGAAGAATATGTGGAAAGCACAAGAATAACTCACTTGTCTGAGTGAAGGCGCTGCATTGATCATGATGATATACTGAGAGGTAGAAATGGCAAGAAAGGAGAAGAACCTGATCTGATGCAACGTGGGCTACTCAGAGCTGGCCCACACTGCCTCGGTGGGTCTTGGCTAACCGGGGGTAGGAGGCCCTGGGAACAGTAACCCAGCTTTTACCACAAACATCAGCTAGGTAAGAAACACTTTGCCAGATTTGAGATATCAGGTTTTAGAGCAGTGCTTGCTAAGCAGGAAATATTGATGTGCTTACTAATAATCTTTCCAGAATGAGGTAGAATTTCCATCCTTGCCAACAGCAATTTTGTGTGACTTAAATTGTGTTTGCAAAAGGAAGGATGTTTTCCTCATTTCTAGCAGAAATAAGTTTTGCATTAGATGTGCAGGTGTAACCACTGCGTATCTTTCTTATTCCTCTCTGAAAAGAATAAAAAATCATTCAACTTTCATTGCATTGTCCTTCCTCTAGGGTCCAGATAATACACTCATATGCTCACTGCCGCCCATATTCAATGGTTATTTTTTAAAGACAAGATCTTAGTTCATTTTTATATAGATTCCTATTTTTAAAGGATGTTCAAATAAAGAGTTCTGGAAACACCAGAACTTCAAAATATAAGAGAATTAAAAATGAAAAGTGCCTGCCTACAAAAGGCCCATATTTCTGGACAGGCAGAATGCAGAGTATTTTTCCCTATGGAAAAAAATGTATTTATTTAATCAGAACACCTTTTAAAAAGACTTGGATCATAATCAGATTTGGAGAAGGCTTGGTTTTCCTTCCCACTTTCTCCTCTGTCACTTTAGTGATATGACTCAAATTCAGCAAGGAGGCAGACACAATGTAACTCAGATATATCTGAGATGACAGCCATATAAAAGAGGAAGCAGGACTTTGGTGTGGAGGTGTTAAAAGGTAATGAAAGGATTTAGGGACCAAAGCAGAAGGAAAGGAAAGAAGAATTTCTAGGAGCTGTCCTGTGCTCATTGCAAAGTGGTTGTTCCTCCTGCTCCAGAAGTTCCAATAGCCAAGAGCAAGGACCTGGAAAGAGCTCAGACAAGAGTTGGCAAGGTAGGAAAATTCATTGCAAATTTCTAGTACCCTTCAATTCTGCATGGGTTGGAATCACATGCTTGAAACTGAAATAAAGAATTGGTCGAGTATTATCAATATTGTCTGGTTGTCCTGTGATGGATTGGACTGGGCAATGGAGGATTGTGGGGTACTGGACCACACAGATACACAGGATATAGTGTTGGCTTATATTCTGTATGAATTTTCTTGGTCTTTATTTTTTCGGCTGAGTTCGGTCTCAGTTGCTGTGTGCGGGCTTTCTCTAGTTGTGGCAAGTGGAGGCTACTCTTTGTTGCAGTCGTGAGCTTCTCATTGCAGTGGCTTTTTTTCTTGGGGAGCATGGGCTCTAGAGAGCAAGTTCAATAGTCGTGGGGCACCAGCTCAGGCGCTCCATGGCATGTGGGAATCTTCCTGGACTAGGGACTGAACTGATATCCCTTGAATTGCAAGGTGGATTCTTCACCACTAGACTACCAGGGGAGCCTTCCTTGATCATCTTAATTCAATTATCCTTGTCTCCTCTGATCTCCTAAAACACAGTTTTCATCACTGTTACCATGGGACAACTCTCTTTTAATTCTCTTGACTGTTTATTACTAGTCTGTTGTTGTTACTTTTCATGATGGGAATTGTAATATAGGAAATACCAATACTTAATACTTTGGCCACCTGATGTGAAGAGCTGGCTCATTGGAAAAGACCCTGATGCTGGGAAAGACTGAAGGCAGGAGGAGAAGGGGGCGACAGAGGATGAGATGGTTGGATGGCATCACTGACTTGATGGACATGAGTTTGAGCAAGATAGTGCTCAAAATGGGAGATGGTGAACGACAGGGAAGCCTGGCTTGCTTCAGTCCACGGGGTTGCAAGGAGTTGGATATGACTGAGCGACTGAACAACGAACAACAGCAAATATCAATACGATACCTAGAGAGGGCAGACCTGTGACGCAGGGCTGGCAGTTTACCTTCTCTGAACATCAGTGGGTCAGGCACCTCTCGGGCATATGGTGAGGTTTCAATGACAGTCTATAGTAGTTCTTACTACTTATGTGCCTGTCACACAGTAGGCCCTTTAGACATTTATCTCTTTTTACCATTATGCCTTTTCTCCCCAGCTGTCTGAAAAACAGCTGATTTTATACTTGCATATTCTACAGCAATCTAGCCTTACAGAGTTCAGGTGATTAATAGCATGGAAATATGTACACTACCATATGTAAAATAGATAGCAAGTGGGAATTTGCTCTTTGACACAGGGAGCTCAACCCAGTGCTCTGTGATAACCTAGAGGAGTGGGGTGGGGAGGGAGATGGGAGGACAGTTCAAGAGGGAGGGCACTCATGTATACCTGCGGCTGATTTGTGTTGATGTATGGNGAGCATATTTTTAGCAAGTGGGAATTTGCTCTTTGACACAGGGAGCTCAACCCAGTGCTCTGTGATAACCTAGAGGAGTGGGGTGGGGAGGGAGATGGGAGGACAGTTCAAGAGGGAGGGCACTCATGTATACCTGCGGCTGATTTGTGTTGATGTATGGCCGAAGCCAACGCAATACTGCAAAACAATTAGAAAAAATGCACATGTAACATACAGTATAAAAAATAGTCACTTATTAATTCGGTTTGAGAATATGGTGGAAAAAGGATAAAACAAGCCTCCGTTGCTTATATTTTAAGAGATACGTTAAAATTTTTTTAAAGGGCAGTTTCCTACAGTCATTAAACTTTCATATGATAACTTTGAAGAGTAAAATGAAATCACTCATGTTTGTATCTAAAGTGTTACAATCACATACCAGAGACATCGGTTCAGTCGCTCAGTCATGTCCGACTCTTTGTGGCCCCATGGACTGCAGCATGCCAGGCTTCCCTGTCCATCTCCAACTCCTGGAGCTCACTCAAACTCATATCCATTGAGTTTGTGATGCCATCCAGCCATCTCATCCTCTGTCATCCCCTTCTCCTCCCACCTTCAATCTCTCCCAGCATCAGGGTCTTTTCCAACGAGTCATTTCTTTGCATCAGGTGACCAAAGTATTGGATTTTCAGCTTCAGCACCAGTCCTTCCAATGAATATTTAGGACTGAGAACCAGAAACATAAGTTCCTATAAAATTTACTTATAGAAAATGTTAAGAGAAATCAAAGGAAGGCAGATAGATATCTGTCTTTTAAGAAGGAAATCCTGTCTTTTAAGTATCTATGTGATACTATGGATGAACCTGGGAGGTGTCATGTTAAATAAAACAAACCAGTTACAGAAAAATAAACAGCATGATTCTACTGACATGAAGTCTCTAAAACAGTCAAACCCACAGAAACAGTAATTAGAATGGTGGTTGCTGGGGCCAGGGTGTAGGAAAAATGGGGAGTTTCTGATCAATGAGTATAAAGTTTCGATTATACTAGGTGATCAAACTCAAGAGAGCTGCTGTATATTATTATGTCTGCAGTTAGCAGTATTGTATTGTACAGTTAAAAATGTGCTGAGAGTAAATCTCATGTTAAGTGTTCATACCCACAAAAAACAGAAAAGAATATTTGTTACTTAGATTCATTTTGCCTTGTTTGAAATTTCAAGCAAAGTTAAAAGCATGTCTGTTTCCTACTCATGAATCTTGCATCTGCAAGCATTTAGGGGATATTCAGCAGGAAAAAGCAAAAGCTACCTTGAATTAATGATCATAATTTTAACAGCTGCCATTTCTTGAACCAACTTTATACTAGGTACTCATTTAATCGCACAGCAGTCCAGAAGGACAAGGACCCTTGTATGTTCTAACAGAATCCTAAGCTCAATATTTTCAAAACAAAACTCATTTTTCTATCTCAATCCCTGCTGTTGGCAGATGAGGTGGTTCAGACCCACAAAGGATCTCTCACTTGCTTAGTTCCACTAGCTGTTCCATTACTTTCACTAGTAAAGAAACTGCAATGCAGGAGACCTGGGTTCAATCCCTGGGTTGGGAAGATCCCCTGGAGAAGGGAATGCCAACCGACTCCAGTATTCTTGCCTGGAGAATCCCATGTACAGAGGAGCCTGGCAGGTTACAGTCTATAGGGTTCCAAGAAGTTGGAAACGACCCAGCAAGTAATATTACACTCACAGCCTACAAATGCAGACAGCAGTGTGTAATTCCCTGGTCCTTTGCTTCTTGTGATGCTATAATGCTCATCCTTTTCCCATTTAAGAGTTTTCTCACCTTCTGTTATGGGCTGAATTGTGTCCCTTCAGATTTCCTATGTGGAAGTTCTAAGCCCTAGTATCTCAGAATATGGCTGTATTTGGAAACAAAGACTTTACATTATTAAGTTTAAATTGAGGCCCTAAGGGGCCCCAAATCCCGTCTGACTAATGTCCTTACAAGAGGAGGTTAGGGCCAGAAACGCACAGAGCAGTGACCTTGTGAGGACACAGGGAGAAAACAGGCCAAGGAGGGAGGCCCCGGGGGCAGCCGGCACCCTGATCTGCCTCCAGACTCCTGTCCATCGAACCGCCCAGGTTGTGGTCCTTTGCTACATCAGTCCTGAGAAACAGGTATATCCTTGTCCTGACAAACAAGTATGCCTCCTAAGTGCAGGTGACCTCTGCCTGTTCCCCACTCTCGTCTGCACACTTTTTTCTCAGCATTCCCCAGGATCTCATCAATCAGTCACCCTGAACGTCCCCTTTTCCTGATTGTTGAAATAGAAGTTGCAGGCCTCGACTTAGATAGATCCTGGCTGCAGTTCCCCAAATTAAATTAATTTTAAAGCTATTTTAATTGCATTAGGGTATACTTGATTTACAATGCTGTGTTACACCAAGGTGATTAAGTTACATAAACATATATGTGTACATGTGTATATATATATATATATATTCATTCTTTTGTAGATTCTTTCTCAATATTCAGACTACTGAGTAGAGCTTCCTGTGCTATACAGTAGGTCCTTGTTGGTTATCTATCTTATATATAGTAGTGTGTGTGTGTTCATCCCAAGCTCCTGAGTTATGTCTCTCTCTCCTGACCCCACCCCATGTTTCCCCTTTAGTAAACCTAAGTTTGTTTTCATTATCTGTAACTCTGTTTTGTAAATAAGGTCATTTGTTTCTTTTTTTAAAAGTTAGATTTCATGTATGAGCATATATTTGTTTTTCTCTGACCTATTTCACTTAGTATGGTAATCTCGAAGTCCATCCATGTAGCTGCAAGGGGCTGTGTTTCATTCTTCTTTATGGCTGAGTAATATTCCATTGGATACTATGTACCTCATCTTCTTTATCTGTTCCTCTGTTGATGGATGTTCAGGGTGCCTCCATGTCTTGTCTATTATAAATAGTGCTGTAGTGAACATTGAGGTGCATATATCTTTTTGAATTATGGTTTCCTCTGGATATGTGCCCAGGAGTGGGATTGCTTGCTGTGTACGTAATATGGGAGCTCTATTTTTTTTTTTTTTTTTAAGGAGACTCCATACTGTTCTCTGTAGTGGCTGTAAGTTCACCGTGTTTGAGAAGCTGGTGAGGTTAGTTTCTTCTGTCCATCACTAGCACGAGCTCAGCCAGCACCTTAAGCTCAGTGCTGTGTCTAAAATCCTGTCCAATGAGACAGGTTCCTCTGACCACTTTCACCTGGTCATCCCAGCTTCAGACTCTAGAGCCGTTTTTCCTCCGGCTGCTTCTCACAATCCAGAGTTCTCACCTTCCTCTGCTATTGCTCCCTTTCCCTTTCTTTGGCTTTCTCTCTGCTAGGTAGGTCCTGTCTCGTTTTCCCCTAGGTGCTCTATATCAGTTCAGCTCAGTTGCTCAGTCATGTCTGACTCTTTGAGACCCCATGGACTGCAGCACGTCAGGCTTCCCTGTCCATCACCAACTCCCGGAGCTTGCTCAAATTCATGTCCATTGAATCGGTGATGTCATCCAACCATCACATCCTCTGTTGTCCCCTTCTCCTCCCGCCTTCAATTTTGCCTAGCATCAGGTTCTTTTCTAATGAGTCAGTTCTTTGCATCAGGTGCCCAAAGTATTGGAGTTTCAGTTTCAGCATCAGTCCTTCCAGTGAATATTCAGAACTGATTTCCTTTAGGATTGACTGGTTCGATCTCCTTGTAGTTCAAGGGACTCTCAAGAGTCTTCCCCAACACCACAGTTCAAAAGCATCAATTCTCTGGCACTCAGCTTTCTTTATAGTCCAGCTCTCACAACCAGACATGACCACTGGAAAAACCATAGCCTTGACTAGATGGACCTTTTCAGCAAAGTAATGTCTCTGCTTTTTAATATGCTGTCTAGGTTGGTTTCTTCCAAGGAGCAAGTGTCTCTTAATTTCGTAGCTACAACAAACTCCTAAACAGGTGGTCTACAGCAAATTCCTAAACAGATGCCTGCTTCCAGCCCTGCAGTGTGGCCATGAATGTCGCACTCAGCCTGGAATAATATTCCTGCTGCTAACCCATTTCAGTCTTGGACCCTTTTTCCTGCCCTGCAGCCTTTGACTCCTGACCATGCCCATCTTCATTATTCCCCAAGTGTGTCCTTCATTCTAATTGCAAGGGCTTATTTACTGATCAGAGGAGCGTGACTGGTTAGACCATGAGTTGTGACCATCCTGTGTCTGCCTCGTTCTTTTTGCTTAAGCCACTTCCCTGCTCAGAAATCCCTTCCACGGACTGACTCTTCCCATTCTTCAGAGGCAATTTCAGATCTAATTCCTGCATGAGCCCTTATTCAAAGACACCAGCAGGATGAACTGCCGCCTTGAGCTTCTGTAACATCCTATTTCCTTTTCTCTTTTGATTAGCAAGTTCCTCTGGGCCACTGTGGTGATCCTCCCTGACAGCCACCTCTCGTCTCAGGTCACCATCACACTCCCCTCTGTCTCCTCTCAACATCGGGATGCTATTTCTTTTAGTCTTGTTTTCAACTGTCTTTGGAATATACAGTTTTCTAACAGGAGGCCTTAAATGCACAACGACTGGATCGTAGTAAGGTCTCAATAGACAGCAACGATTAACTATATTAACGATTAACTATGATTGACCAGGGGATATTTTGCAGAAACTGAAGCTTGTGGCCAGCAATTTGTTACATAAGTGAATATTGAAACACTCCAGTCAATAACATTTGGGTAACAAAAGACATATTAATATGTCTTTGGTCAATAGTTATTAATGATTATATAGTATATCAGTGTTAACAACACTATATTAATATATCTTAATATAGATCCATATTAATAATACATATTAATATAATCAAAATATAACACAGTAGTTTATATACTAATTACATATAACTAATATATAATTATTAAGCAAATAGGGCTTCCCTGGTGGCTCAGAGGTAAAGAATCTTCCTGCAACTCAGGAGACACGGGTTCGACCCCTGGATCAGGAAGATCCCCTGGAGGAGGAAATGGCAACCCACTCCAGTATTCTTGCTTGAAAAACTCCATGAGAAGAGGAACCTGGCATGCTACAGTCCATGGGACTGCAAAGAGTCAGACATGAATAAAGTGACTGAACACACACACAGATAAGCAAGTAAGTTATGCCAGTTACCGCTCTTGATACTCATGTTGTCATTAGAAAGATCACTTTTTTGTTGTTGTTCAGTTTCTGTGTCGTGTCTGACTCTTTGCAACCCCATGGACTGCGGCATGCCAGGCTCCCCTGTCTTTCAGGACCTCTCAGAGTAAGCTCAAAGCTCATGTCCATTGAACTGGTGTTGCCATCCATCCAACTCATCCTGTTGCTCCCTCCTCCTGCTTTCAGTCTTTCCCAGCATCAGAGTCTTTTCCAGTAAGTTGACTCATCACATCAGGTGGCCAAAGTATGGGAGCTTCAGCATCAGTGCTTCCATTGATATTCAGGATTGATTTCCTTTAGGATTGACGGTTTGATCTCCTTGCTGTCCAAGAGACTCTCAAGAGTCTTCTCCAGCACCACAGTTTGAAAGCATTACCTTCAGCACTCAGCTTCTTTATGGTCCAATTCTTACATCCACACATGACTACTGGAAAACCACAGCTTTGGCTATATAGACTTTTGTCAGCAAAGCGATGTCTCTGTTTTTTAATATGCTGTCTAGGTTTGTCATAGCTTTTCTTCCAAGGAGCAAGTGTCTTTTAATTTCATGGCTGCAGTCACCATCCACAGTGATTCTGGAGCCCAAGAATATAAAATCTGCCACTGTTTCCATTATTTCCCCATCTATTTGCCATTAAGTGATGGGACTGGATACCATGATCTTCGTTTTTTGAATGCTGAGTTTTAAGCCAGCTTTTTCATTCTCATCTCTCACCTTCATCAAGAGGCTCTTTAGTTCCTCTTCACTTTCTGACACTAGGGTGGTATCATCTGCATATCTGAGGTTGTTGATGTTTCACTGTTAGTTATGTTTTTGGGGATATATAACTTTCTTATCATACTTTACTCCTTAAAGGCTTGGGCCTTTGTCTTAGGCTTTTTATTTTGCATAAAACAATGCTTGGCATAAAATAAGTAATCAGTAAATGTTCTCTGTTCTCTGGAAATAAATGGAGTACCTCGTAGGAAGTCTTGTGTGTTTTTGCAGATGAATCTGGAAGAAGAGCTTACCGTTCAGTATACTTCGTTTATAAATGCAGAAACATCTGCTGTGGGGTCTTAGGGAGCCATTTTTTTTCCTTTACATTTTTACAGGCTTGAAAAATAGTTGTGCTCCATAAATATTCCAGGATGAGTCATTTGCTTAACCAAACAGCTGCTTACTCATTAGCCAAATGCTCTTCCCTTGAAGTCACACACCTAAATGAATTTTCTCCCGTGCCTCCCTCCTTCCTCCAGGAGCCAGAAAAGTGAGGCACAGATAATATTTCTGGATATAAAAGAGGGCCCAGTCTGCCTTTGGTATGGGAGAGTCTAAACTTCATGAAGCCACAGGAAGCCATTTGTACCCGCCTTGCTGGTCCCTCTCACATAGTCTCCCGTTCCTATCTCTCCCCCAGCATCTTCCTCCCGTTCAATCCAGCCTTCCAGTTTTCCCATCTGAGGCTCCTTGCAGGTCTTCTTTTTACCTCCTGTCACCATCGTCTGCCTATTATGTAGGTAACTAGTCTGTGTGAAGAACCACTGGTAAAGTCATTTATTTCAATAAGTACAAGGGAATGATAACTATTTTTGGAAACTCTATAAAGATGCATCCACTTCTACAATTAGCAGCTCTGAGCTATTTGGATAGTTCAACTTACTGTGAATGATGAATACAAAGCAGTCACTTGCACTTTCTATCCCAGACAACAACCGTTCAACTTTCTGCAGTGCCCTGGGTTTAAGAATTTTAACTTAACAATAGTTCTTTATCACAGACAAATTCACTTATGGAAATAAATATTCGCTTCACATTACGTTCTCTCATCTAAGAGAGGTGATTTATACTGTTGACCTTGAAAAATGGTTATCATCACTAGTAGTTCCTTCTTTTGAAAGAAAATATGCCTAAATATTTGGGAAGAGGCCAGAGGAGAGTAGAACTTTATTATCTAGAAAGATCAAACGAGAGGAAATAGACGNAAATATTCGCTTCACATTACGTTCTCTCATCTAAGAGAGGTGATTTATACTGTTGACCTTGAAAAATGGTTATCATCACTAGTAGTTCCTTCTTTTGAAAGAAAATATGCCTAAATATTTGGGAAGAGGCCAGAGGAGAGTAGAACTTTATTATCTAGAAAGATCAAACGAGAGGAAATAGACGTTGTTCTATCTCGTTTCTATCCTGAAATTCTTAACAGGATTCCTGTCCGATGTGAACTTTTTTTCCCCAGCAGAGGGCATCCCAGATATCCAGAGCTGACATTTATCTGGTGTGTATTCAGTATAACGATACATTGTTGAAACCACCAGTTTGGTTTTTTTTTTTTTGGTATCTACCTAAAAAATTGAAGTATAGTTGATTTACAATGTTGTTACTTTTGTGACTCAGTTATATATGTGTGTGTGTTACATTCTTTTCCATGATGGTTTGTCATAGAATATTGACTATAGTTTCCTGTGCTATACAGTAGGACCTTGTTGTTTATCCATCCTATATATAATAATTAGATTCTGCTAATCTCAAACTCCTGTTCCTTCTCTCCTTTACCTCCTTGGCAACCGTAAGTCTGATCTCTGTGATTTTTTTCATTTTTATTTTGTAGATATGTTGATTTGTATCTTATTTTAGATTCCATATCTAAGTATTATTGTATAATATTTGTCTTTCTCTTTTTGACTTAGATTGATGATCTCTAGGTTCATCTATGTTGCTGCAAATGGCATTATTCTTTTTTATGCCCAAGTAATATTCCAGTACTCTTGCCTGGAAAATCCCATGGATGCCAGGAGCCTGGTGGGCTGCAGTCCATGGGGTCGCTAAGAGTCAGACACAATCGAGCAACTTCACTTTCATTTTTCACTTTCATGCATTGGAGAAGGAAATGCTCTTGCCTGGAGAATCCCAGGGATGGGGGAGCCTGGTGGGCTGCCGTCTATGGGGTCGCACAGAGTCGGACATGACCGAAGCGACTTAGCAGCAATATTCCATTGCACACATGCACCACATCTTTATATGCTCATCTTTTAGTGGACACTTAGGTGGTTTCCAGGTCTTGGCTATTGTAAATGCTATGAACACAGGGGTGCATGTATCTTTTGAAATTATAGTTTTATCTCGTATATGCCCAGGAGTGGGATTGCTGGATCACATGGCAACTCTATTTAAGTTTTCTGAAGTAGTTCCACACTGTTTTCCATATTGGCTGCATCAATTTACAATCCCACCAACAGGAAATCACTTTGACACTAAATTGTTCCATCACTTTGGTACCGAAGGCCTGAGCCCCCTGGTTCCTCATTCCTTCCATGGTGACATCCGTGTCTCACAAAAAAATGCTTTGGAATGTAGTAACTAGTGAGTAGACCTGATTATGAGAGGCCGTAGCTAGACAGAGTTTGGTTGGCCGTGGTTAAACCATTTTGAGTGTCACCTGAAAAAAGCATTTCTTTTCAAGTAGAACTGGTATTAGTTATTTTCTAGGATGCAGTCTGAAAGGTGTTGGCTTTGGGAATAAGGGCATTTCCCTCCCTAGGGTTTGTTTTCCTCATCTGTGAGATACCTTTGCTTAATTCTCATACTGGGTTCCAGAGTTACCCAAGGGATTTGCCTGATGCTAGGACTATGAGCTCCATTTCAAGCAGAGGATCCTCTTAATCTACTCACTGGGGTCCACTTGACATTTTCTGTTTGCAGAAAGGATTTTTTAAAAAGTTTTGCTGCTTCAAAAGAAGTTGTAAACCACTGACTTGACTGCTAGTCTTTCATCCTATTTTAAAATTCTAACATTCAGTCTTAGCCAGAATTATTTTAAAAACTCGATACTAATGGTAAGTCCTTATAATGGGCCTACTCAGCCAGGTCTTGTTCCAAGTGCTTTACGTATTTGGACTCAATCAATAGATCAGCACTAGGAGCTAGTGTTTTAATGATCATTATAACTATTAAAGTTTAAAAAGAGTACATTCAGATACATTTATTTTCACTTTTATAACTTCCTTAAATACAGTTGAGGTCATAAATTATTCAAGGTGCGTAATTTATAGAGGGCTTCCCTGGTGGCTCAGTGGTAAAGAATCCACCCGCCAATGCAGGAGACTCAGGTTTATTCCCTGGGTCAGGAAAATCCCCTGGAAAAGGAAATGGGAACCTGCTCCAGTATTCTTGCCTGGGAAATCCCATGGACAGAGTCTGTTGGGCTACAGTAAATGGGGTTGCACTTCAGGCACGACTTAGGGATGAAACAACAATAGCCCTACAATGACTATTTAATGGAACATAAATCACAGTATTTGTCCTGCCATGACATACTTTCCTATATGGAAGTCCATGGAAAAATGAACTTGTGATTATTTCTAAAAATGACAAAAAGAAACTTGACCTTGGACTTCTATATCACAGAATGCTCCTCGCCCCCGATGGTTCATCCAATCACATGGTTCCACAGTAAACAGGATAAATCTAGCCTAATAAGACAGTGCATGCAGAAAAATCCTCTTACTCTGCAATTTCTCTCTAAATGCCTAAAAAATGTTCATTAAAACTTCCTACCTAGTTGGTTTAACCTTCTTAGATTTGTTACCTCTATTTTTAATGATTTAAAGCATTAAAAAAATGTCTTGTTTGGAATACCCCTAGCCAAGCAGCTCTTTTGTGAATTGGGGAAGTCTGGTAGCCCAACTTGTTCCTTTGAACTTGAAATCATAAGATCTATATTTTTGAACAGATCTATAGCTTTTTATCTTCCTTCCCCGCCCCCCCCCCAAAAAAAAAAATTCACCTAAAAGCTACCTATTTTAGTTAGGTCTTATTGTTAGTAACTTATACAACCTGTACAAATAAACGGAACTATAAATACTGGCATTGGTAAATGTACAACATTTAAAAAACAATTAAAATCTTTGTAATAACTCTCAAGATTATATAGCTAACAGTGGTCCCTTGAAGACCCTTAAGATCTATTTGGAAAAGTTNTGTAAAAAAAAAAAAAAAAAAATCACCTAAAAGCTACCTATTTTAGTTAGGTCTTATTGTTAGTAACTTATACAACCTGTACAAATAAACGGAACTATAAATACTGGCATTGGTAAATGTACAACATTTAAAAAACAATTAAAATCTTTGTAATAACTCTCAAGATTATATAGCTAACAGTGGTCCCTTGAAGACCCTTAAGATCTATTTGGAAAAGTTGTGAGAGAATGTACACACCATTGAATCACAGGAGAATCCAGCAATATTAAATTCACTCCGACGGAGGTAGCAGAATCTAGTTGTTATTTCTGCTCAGAACTATTGGAAGATAGTCAAGTCTGGTTTGTGATTGGTTTGCCTATAGGAAGGGCTCACCCCTGGCAGAAATGTACAGACCCACTCCATTTGTTTGCCTTTCTGCCAATGATTTATTCTCAGAAGCAGGTAGATGACAAGACAAAGCTTGCTTGGGCAAAGCCCACACACCTGTGACCCATTCAGCGTAGCAGTGATGTAAGTGGGAATAAGATAGGAACGAACAGTGCAGGAGAAACAGAAAGAAACAGGGTATGAGAAAAAAATAAGACCAGGCTTCCTCTGCATAATGCAGAGGACTCTCGGGGGAGGAAAAAAATAACAGAATAAATTTTTATTCACGGATTCAATTTGAGACTATGCACTTCAAAAGAAAGTCATTGGCTTTAATCAGTTGCTTTCTCACAGTTTTGCCTGTGCTTCTGTGACAAAATCATCAGTCATTTAATGATAGTGTAATTAGAATAAAATCTTCAAGGTTTCCTTTTCTTTCATCCTTTCAGTAAAGATCAGGAAGGGGAGGTGGGGTGAGGCAAGCGGAGGTGGGGGGTGGTA
>SJYX01022948.1:142656-192091 GCA_006410675.1 Oreotragus oreotragus
TGAGGCAAGCGGGGGTGGGGGGGACACAATGAGAGTCACCTTTTATGAAAGTGACAACATGGTTTTCGCATTTGGATTTTTTTCCTACAGGAGTTTCAAACAGATTATAATAAGGAAAGGTAATGCTGTAGATTAGCCAAACAAGTAGGTAAGATTCCTGTGGTTCAGGCTGGGGATGCTGAGTTGAGCTGGGACTTTCCTGGCAACTCCTTAAACATACAGGAAGGAACGAATCCAGTCTCCTTTCTCGGTGGATCACTGAGCTCTCCAAACTCAGGGAGCAGCGACTTCATCGAATCCACTTACAAGCCTGTGATGTTGAGATATTGAAAAGAAATAGTTCTAGGCTTTTCTAGCACAGGTAGTGCTTCCTTTTGGATCACACAAAGAACAAGATACATGCAGTAGGGGATACAGATTCTATCCAGAAGCCTGGCATGAGTAAGGAAGCATTTCCTTAAAATACCATTTCTGCTTTGGTTTGCAAGAATGTGGGGAGTGAAGTAAAAAGCTAAGGGAGGTCAAACCAATATTGTTAAGCAAATATCAATCAATTAAAAATGAATATAAAAAAAAAAACCAGGGCACTAAAAAAAAAAAGCTAAAGGAGAGACCATACAGGCAAGCTTCAGCAGTGAGTCTGTATTGAGCCAGTCCATTGAGTGGTCCACCTTTCCTTGCAGAGGCACTGGTGGAGAGCAGTGGGTGGGAGGACAGACAGATGGTGGGTCTGTCTGGCATGGACCCTCCCAGCAGCTGTGTTCAGGAGTGGTCCCTCTAGAATGGCAGCCCTTCCGCAGCTCCAGTGCTCACAGCCTCTGGAAATAGTCTTTCTTCCACTCTTCCATCCATTCACACCTAGGGTGGGACCACTTCCCACTGTGTCGATTTCTGAGTAATTCAACCTCTCGGGTTGCTTTCTCTTAATACTGTCCACTTCTCTGTAAACAGCGGCTGCTTTAAATTCTCCCCCTTTGAAGGGAGGTCTCTGTGCAATGGGATACTGACCGATATGGTGAGACTAAAAATACCTCCAATCTGAAGAAGCCCTGGCGAGCTGCAATTTCTAGTTGCCAAAGCCAGATGATGGCCACCATATGGAGGCAAGCATTTATTGTTTATAAAAAAATCCCAGGACAAATAGGTTACAGGAATTCTAGGCACAATTTCAAGGCCAAAACAGATCTGAAGAAATGAATCAAAATCAACTAGGATTAATTATATTAATCATGCACTTTTATAATCACCTGAACCACCTGCTGTGAAATTATATATAATTCCAAAAGAAACTTCCAGAATTGTTCAAAAAGATAAACTCCCTAAAATAATTTATTAAAATAATTCAAAGTGTAGCTTATAAAGTTGTTGTTTAGTTGTTAAGTCCTGTCTGACTCTTTGTGACCCCGTGGACTCCCCACCAGGCTTCTCTGTTCATGGGCCTCACCAGGCAAGAATACTGGAGGGGGTTGCCATTTCTATCCTAACTGAAAAAGAAAAATAACCGATTTGTTACTTGAATATTAGAAAGTTTGATGCCGAAATCTCAGCTTCTCTGTACACCGGTGCCAAATCAAACCTTGGGTGAAGAAGAAAAGAACAGTTTTATTGCTTGGCTAGGCAAAGGGGGCCAACAGCAGGCTAATGTCCTCAAAACTGTGTGTCCTGATCTGGAGGGGCTAGTGAGGAGTTTTACAGTAATTGTTCAGAGAGGGCATGATCAGCTCATGGACATTCTTTTGATGGGTTCAGTTCAGTTCATTTCGGTTCAGTCGCTCAGTCGTGTCCGACTCTTTTCGACCCCATGAATTGCAGCACGCCAGGCCTCCCTGTTCATCACCATCTCCCGGAGTTCACTCAGACTCACGTCCAACGAGTCCGTGATGCCACTGGTGGTGAGATAAATAGGAGTCAGCATCATCAACCTGCAGGTCCAACTAGTCTATTGCCGACATGATTGTGGGCAGCCTACCATCATTAATTGTTAACTTATCAGACCTGGAGAGGGTTTCAGTATCTGCAGAATAGCTCAAAGATATTGTTGTGGGTATCCGAAGATGGAGAAACAGGACCTTGCCCCAAGGCTGCTCTTGACTGTGTTTCTCCCTGGTCTCGCATCACCTCCCTTCCCTAATTAACAACTGCTTGAATCTGCCCATCGGAACTCAGGGAAGGTCACGGAGGCTGAATGAAGGCTGTTTCCCGAATCAAAGAAATGGGGGACACAGAAAGGCCTTGTGCCCAGGAGACCACAGGGCCTTGCTTCAGTATCATAGTAAAAAGGCACTGGGACTCAGCAGTCCGCTTGCNAACAACTGCTTGAATCTGCCCATCGGAACTCAGGGAAGGTCACGGAGGCTGAATGAAGGCTGTTTCCCGAATCAAAGAAATGGGGGACACAGAAAGGCCTTGTGCCCAGGAGACCACAGGGCCTTGCTTCAGTATCATAGTAAAAAGGCACTGGGACTCAGCGGTCCGCTTGCTCTGCAGCATGTCAATGACTATCTCATTATCACAGAGTAAGGATCTATAGATTATGTCAGGTACTCTTAGCACAATATACTATCAAGTAACTGCTCACAAGAACGTTATGTGCTCTAAAAGGACAAAAATATAATTTTAGAAACTATAAAAAGATTTCCCTAGTTTTCAATTTTAAAGTTTTGACCCTATGCTTTTTGTAGGTAGTGAGAGGCAGAATGGGTAATTACTACTATTGTGTCTGTTTTTAATTAATTATATTACAATATTGTGATGTTTTTTGCCATACATCAACATGAATTGGCATTAGGTATACATATGTTCCCTCCCTTTTGAGGGCCGGAGGGCCCCCGCCCCCTCCCTTCCCTAGGCTACTCTGTCCATTGGATTTTCCAGGCAAGAGTACTGGGGTGGGGTGCCATTGCCTTCCCCGTTATGTCCTCTAAAAGGACAAAAATATAATTTTAGAAACTATAAAAAGATTTCTGTAGTTTTCAATTTTTAAGTTTTGACCCTATGCTTTTTGTAGGTAGTGAGAGGCAGAATGGGTAATTACTACTATTGTGTCTGTGTTTTTAATTAGATAATTATATTACAATATTGTGATGGTTTTTGCCATACATCAACATGAATCGGCATTAGGTATACATATGTTCCCTCCCTTTTGAGGGTCCCCGCTCCCTCCCTTCCCACCCCACTCCTCTAGCTTGTCATAGAACACTGGCTTTGGGCTCCCTGCGTCATACATCAAACTCCCACTGGCTATCTATTATACATATGGTACTTTTAAATTTAGCCAAAAGGCTGAGAAATGCTAAGGCTAATTACTTACTATGCTTTTGCTGCTTGGAATTCAACTGATTTTAACACGTCACCAGAAGACTGTCATGAAACTAAAGGGTTCAGGCTTTCAGTAAAGCGTCTCTTCCAAGAAGTGGTCGTCAATTTGCATATGGTCCGTATAACTTCACAGAAGGAAGACAACCAAACACACGCTTCTGTTGCTGTTTATCACATTAGTCGTCAGTACGTTGAGTTGAGCTGGTTGGTCTTGCCAAGCCCCGAGAGATCTTTGCCCTAACCGCACACTACCCCCTAGTGGCCTCTTGCTTTGGTGCAGCATGAGTAAAGGAAAAAAAAATTCCACTATTTAGGATATCTGCGAGTTGGTTAGACATGTTCTCTCTCCTGATCAAAGATTAAAGCATGATAAACATGTATACTTTTTTCATAAATGAGTAACAATGGAAGTTAAAGTTTAGATTCCATTAAATAATTTCTTATTTAATAAACTGAACCCTAAAATTAGGTAATTTGTCTTTATTATGTCAAGTATGTAAAAAATGTCATGTTAAAATTGAAATATGAATATACATACATTAATACCTATCCTTTTTATAGTAAATTTACTCATTTGATGTTTAATTTGGGGGACAATAGTGTAAGAGAGGATGGACAGAATTAAAATATTTCACATACCTAATTTGGCTTTGTTACATTTTAATCAAAATTATTTTAAATTCATTTTCATGAGCTATAGGAATGCAATTTGGAGCCTTAAGGACATAGTAAATTTTAAACCAAGGCTTTCTAATAGTATAGAGATAATAATTATGCCTGTATATAGCTGTAAAGCTGAGATAATGTTTTCTGTTTAAAAGTTTTTCAGGAGGAACAAATACATATCAGTGTTTTGCACAGTGTGGTTCACAGACCACTGGTAATAAAATAAATTACTTTTGGCCATGCAAAGATAGTTTTTAATTGTTATACATTTATTTTTATTAGCAACAGTGAGAATATAATTGAGAAATTAAATTTTGATTTCATAGATATCAGTATTCATGATTACCTCTACATGAATTACAATGATCAGGCATATACATTTTTGTTAACCTTGACTAGTTAAAATGGATTAGAAATATGAATTGCATGTTTTCTGTTTAAAAGTTTTTCAGGAGGAACAAATACATATCAGTGTTTTGCACAGTGTGGTTCACAGACCACTGGTAATAAAATAAATTACTTTTGGCCATGCAAAGATAGTTTTTAATTGTTATACATTTATTTTTATTAGCAACAGTGAGAATATAATTGAGAAATTAAATTTTGATTTCATAGATATCAGTATTCATGATTACCTCTACATGAATTACAATGATCAGGCATATACATTTTTGTTAACCTTGACTAGTTAAAATGGATTAGAAATATGAATTGCAGTTATTACAAAAATCCTGGATTTTATTATTTCCATTTTTCTGGTGCCATGTAACCTGTTCCTCTGTCCCAGGTATTTCCTGAAAGTTGTAGGTGAAAACTGGAGCAGGGCTGTCCAAACAGAAACATAATATTAACCATAATTTTATTTGACCTTTTACACACATTTTTTTTTACCATAGATACTCTCAAATTTTATAAGACATTTTAAAAAGGAAAAGAATTAGTTTTAATTCTTAGGATATCATTTTAATATTTAATATATACAAATATTTCAGCATGTAGTCAGTATTAAATATTAAGGTATTTTACATGCTTTTTTTTCATACTTTTTACCCTCAGGTATGTATTTTAAATTTAAAGCACATTTCCACCTGGCCTGGCCACATTCAGAATGCCTGATACCTCCATGGAGTCAGTATTGAGTAGGGATGTCACTAGATTAAGGTTCAGTTTTTGGCAAAAAATACCCCACAGGTGGTGACGTATACCTCCATCCAGAAGCACACATCCCGTGGCTTTTGGGTGACATCGGCAGTCAGTGACTACCACAGTCTGAATCTGATGATTGATTAAAGGTTGTAGAATGGTGGTAATGAAAGTTTAAAATTCTCTCTTCATTTATTAGATGAGGGGCTTCCCTGGTGGCTCAGACGGTAAAGGATCTGCCTGCAATTCAGGAGACCTGGGTTCGATCCCTGGCTTGGGACGATCCTCTGGAGAAGGGAAAGGCTACCCACTCCAGTATTCTTGCCTGGAGAATTCCATGGACAGAGGAGCCCGGCGGGCTACAGTCCATGGGGTCGCAAAGAGTTGGACATGACTGAGCAACTAACACTTATTAGATGAAATACTTCTATAAAAAGAAACATCTCATTACCTACTTGGTTACTTGGAATAGTTTGTATAGAAAAAGCATATATGATCTTTCTCTTTTTTTTAAACTGAAGTTTGTTGTTCATTTCTGTACAGAAAATGATTCAGTAATATGCACACACACATATACACATTCTTTTTCATATTCTTTTCTATTATGGTTTGTCACAGGATATTGAATATAATTCCCTGTGCTATACCCTGGGACCTTGTTGTTTATCCATCCTATATTAACAATGTGCATCTGCTAACCCCTAACTTCCACCCCATTCATCCCCATCTTCCCTGATCGCTCCCCTTTCTTTGCTAGTTTGTAATTATTTTGGTTTCTCCACATTTTCAAGGATGGTCCATAGTATTTTACTTTCATGGTATCACTAGGAATACATGAACTTTAACACCCTTGATATGTTTCAACTTATTGCAGGTATTGGCTTTACTATTGTTCAAGTTTTCTCATCACCAGCTGCTGGGAGCCTTTTTAACTTAATATCATCAAAGCTGCCTTTGCTATTCTGGGATTATCTTGTACATTTCCTGTCACAGAGCTGTAATCAGCTATTTAGAAAATGGTATGTGGAGACTATGATCTCAGACAACTTATTGCAGGTATTGGCTTTACTATTGTTCAAGTTTTCTCATCACCAGCTGCTGGGAGCCTTTTTAACTTAATATCATCAAAGCTGCCTTTGCTATTCTGGGATTATCTTGTACATTTCCTGTCACAGAGCTGTAATCAGCTATTTAGAAAATGGTATGTGGAGACTATGATCTCAGTGTGCAGGATTTAGCCCTTGTTTCTAAGTCTTTTCAGAGGACAAAGCTAAGGATCATTTAGTTTAATAATGTATATCATAAAGTACTACTTATTCAAATTCAGCATTAGATAATTTTTTTTTGCTGTCTTTTCCTTATATCAAATATTCATATTTTCAATGATACAATAAATAAGAAATTATCAAGAAAATGAAAAAACGAGTTGATGCTCCTTCGCAGTTGTTTCTGTCCTTATGGTAAGTACCCTTCCAACACTCAGATGGCTGTCATTTCTTTCAGACATCAGAAGAGTCTGTCTGGTGGTGTTATGCCACCTGCTGGACAAAAGGTGCAATTGTCACATTTTGATGTAGAGATTGCTTTATATTAAATTTTTTATACGTATATAAATTTTTATGACTCTAAAGTCAAATTTATAAAACATATAGTTTCTATTCTCTATCCCCATGTGCTATCTCCTTCCTCTACCTTTTGGTTACTATTTTATTTTTAAATGCTCTGATTTATCCTTTTATTAATGCTAATATTTGCTTATGTATTAATTCTACATGTCCCTATGTTATATACATATTTTATGCTCTTTCTCTTTATTAGGTGTTTGCATAATTTTCAGATTTTCTGTCTGAAAAAAATATACTATTCCAAGTAGGGAAAGTATACATATATAAAATATATATATATTTACACAGACTGTTGAATTCTGTTTTAAGTAACCTGAAAATCCTTTCTAAAAAATTCATGAATTAGAGCCATTTTACATTTATTAATAGGATCTAAATGTTTGACCTATTAAAAAAATAGAGACATTTTAAAAATTTAAGATTTTATTTGAGCAAAAATTGACTCAAAAAGATAGTGCCAAACTGGAAGCTGCTAGGAGCTCCACCGATAGAAGCTTGGGGAGAAAGTTACAGAGAAAAGGTGGAAGTAAATAAAAAAATAAGGATATTGCCGATCAGCTGTAGCTTAAAGCCCAGTTGGCTCTTTGGGATGGGTTCTACTTAGGTACCAACTTTGTAACATTGGAAGCATTTAGAGGCTGAGGTTTTGCTTTGCTTACATAGGGCTCTGTGGCATCAGGGCACGAGTCTAATGGTTTCCTTGTTTAATAAGCAGAATCCGTTTGTCATTCATTTTATGTATATTTCTATATACCCCCAATCTTACTGCTGGACTGGAAGAAGCACAAGCTGGAATCAAGATTGCCAGGAGAAATCTCAATAACCTCAGATATGCAGATGACACCACCCATATGGCAGAAAGTGAAGAGGAACTAAAAAGCCTCTTGATGAAAGTGAAAGTGGAGAGTGAAGAAGTTGGCTTAAAGCTCAACATTCAGAAAACGAAGATCATGGCATTAGTCCCATCACTTCATGGGAAATAGATGGGTAAAGAGTGTCAGACTTTATTTTTTCGGGCTCCAAAATCACTGCAGATGGTGACTGTAGCCATGAAATTAAAAGAAGGTTACTAAGAAAGTTATGACCAACCTAGATAGCATGTTCTAAAGCAGAGACATTACTTTGCCAACAAAGGTCTGTCTAGTGAAAGCTTTGGTTTTTCTAGTACTCATGTATGGATGTGAGTTGGACTATAAAGAAAGCTGAGTGCTGAAGAACTGATGCTTTTGAATGGTGGTGTTGGAGAAGACTCTTGAAAGTCCCTTGGACTGCAAGGTGATCCAACCAGTCCATCCTAAAGGAGATCAGTCCTGAATATTCATTGGAAGGACTGATGATGCGGAAACTTCAATACTTTGGCCACCTGATGTGAAGAACTGACTCATTGGAAAAGACCCTGATGCTGGGAATGATTGAAGGTGGGAGGAGAAGGGGACGACAGAGGATGAGATGGTTGGATGGCATCACCNTCTGTCTAGTGAAAGCTTTGGTTTTTCTAGTACTCATGTATGGATGTGAGTTGGACTATAAAGAAAGCTGAGTGCTGAAGAACTGATGCTTTTGAATGGTGGTGTTGGAGAAGACTCTTGAAAGTCCCTTGGACTGCAAGGTGATCCAACCAGTCCATCCTAAAGGAGATCAGTCCTGAATATTCATTGGAAGGACTGATGATGCGGAAACTTCAATACTTTGGCCACCTGATGTGAAGAACTGACTCATTGGAAAAGACCCTGATGCTGGGAATGATTGAAGGTGGGAGGAGAAGGGGACGACAGAGGATGAGATGGTTGGATGGCATCACCGACTCAACGGACATGAGTTTGAGGAAGCTCCAGGAGTTGGTGATGCATAGGGAAGCCTGGAGTGCTGCAGCCCATGAGGTTGCAAAGAGTTAAACCTGACTCAGCAATTGAACTGATTGAATCTTACCGCTTTACATTCCTATTCCTTCACTGTGTGGTTTATACCTGTTGCTGGTCCACGAACTAAGCCATGATATGTGTACTGAAAGTGAAAGAAAACATTTAGAAATGCCTAGGCAATCTGCCATAAAGTCCAAGCATGTGATTTTATATTTTACAAAACAGCGGTTTGCCATTGTCTGGGGCCGGGGACACAGAAGACTGCTTTCCTGGTCTATAGCATTTGCTTGTTCTGTCGCTTTCGCATGTCTTTCTGTACTTAGAAGGGTTTGTGTTTCTTTGTTCTGAGGCAGTTCTGTTAGTATCTTGATATGGAATTTAAATGAAGTATTATCTTACTAATATATATGTGTGTGATGGGCTTCCCTGGTGGCTCAGACGTTAAAGAATCCGCCTGCCAAAGCAGGAGACTTGGGTTTGATCTCTGGGTTGAGAAGATCCTCTAAAGAAGGGAATGGTTACCCACTCCAGTATTCTTGCCTGGAGAATTCCATGGACAGAGGAGTCTGGCGGGCTACAGTCCATGCGGTCTGAAAGTGGAGAAGTTCAAATAACTGACANGCTCAGACGTTAAAGAATCCGCCTGCCAAAGCAGGAGACTTGGGTTTGATCTCTGGGTTGAGAAGATCCTCTAGAGAAGGGAATGGTTACCCACTCCAGTATTCTTGCCTGGAGAATTCCATGGACAGAGGAGTCTGGCGGGCTACAGTCCATGCGGTCTGAAAGTGGAGAAGTTCAAATAACTGACAGCCTGACTGGAGTCCTAGTGGATGATTGAAGAGTTTAATAGCATCAGATATTCAGGATGAATTCTGAGGAAACCACAAAAATTCTATCATGATTAGATAACTCTTATATGTAGTTCAAGTGCATAGACCTGTTTTCCTTAAGCAAGACTTAAGCGGCTTTCTATTTCTGCTTACATTTTCTATTAAAGATGCTGTTTCTTCCACCGTTAAAGAAAGATCTTAGGACTTGAGGTAACTGAAACTCTGTTTTTCTCTTTACAGTATTAATATATCTTTTAATCTTTCTGTCTTGTTTCCTGAGTATGATGGATGAAGAAGGTAGGCTAATACTTAAGAGCTACGAGGGCTTCCCCTTCCACCTCGGTAACCCATTTCCCTTCGAGCCTTCTTAGCCTGTTCTTCACAGAAGGTAACGTGAACATTCTCCAATCCTAACCTCGGCCAGTGTTAGCGTTCTGTGTTCCAAACTATAGACATCAATTAGATTACCAGGATAGTCACTGAGGCATACTGTGAAAATGCCAGTGAAAAGGAAAACGATGTAAGTCAGAAAAGGAAAAAGTGAGTCACTAAAATGAAGGTGTTTCTGATTTATTAATTCTGGTTACACAGTATATAACCATCTGTCACCATTTTCAGCGCTGCATAAAATCACACAGAGATCAAGGTGGAAGTACTGGGGCACATTTTTAGAGTGTTAGCGTCTGAGCTCGGATAAGTAGAAGACAGCAGTGGTTTCTGCCTATGCATTAACCTTGCCCTCAGGCATTTCTTTCTCAAATCTTTTTTGGGTATTCACTTTTTTTTTTTTTGGCCTGCGACACCCCATGGATGTAAATTAAAAATTAGTGCATTTATCTGCTTTTCCCCATTAGTCTGTGTTGTTAGTTTCTTTCATAGACCCAACTATTGAACCTGGAAAAGCAGAGGGACAAATGCATGACCCAGCGTCCATCCCACTCAGTCCCCAATATTTAAGTCTGCATACTTCAGGTGTTAAGTCTTCAGCGGTTTCTTTTTTCTTTTCAATTTTTATTTTACATAGTTGATTAGCAATGTTGTATTAGTTTTAGGTGTACAGCAAAGTGATTCAGTTATACATGCACCTATGCTTTTTCAAATTCTTTTCTCATTTAGAGTATTACAAAATATTGAGTAGTTTCCTGTGCTATGAGGTAGGTCCTTGTTGGTTATCTAATTTATCTCCCTTCACCTTTCCTCTTTGGTTACTTAAGTTACTTTTGAGTAGCTGGACAGCTAAAACTAAAAGTACATCAGTAGATGAATGGATAAAGGTAACATGGTTCATATATACAAGGAAATACTACTCATTAAAAAGAATGAAATAATGCCATTTGCAGTAAAATGGATGGACCTGGAGATTATCATACTGAGAGACAAATATCATGTAATATCGCCTACATATGGAATCTAATAAAACAATACAAGTGAACTTATTTATGACACAGACTCACAGGCTTAGAAAACAAACTGAGCAAGATTTGTTTTGTGGCCTCATACCTGACCTGTCCTTAAGAATGGCTGTTCCATGTGCACTTGAGAAGATTGTGTATTCTGTGGCTTTTTTAAGACAGGATGTTCTGTATGTGTCTGTTAAGGCTGGTGCTAAGAACATCAGTGAACTTAACTGATTTCATTTAAGGCTCTTATTTCCTTACTGATTCTGTTTGATCTATCCATTGACTAACTTCGCGACTCTGATCATGAAGGGAAAGTCACTCAGTTGTGTCTGACTTTTTGTGACCCCATAGACCATACAGTCCATGGAATTCTCTAGGATAGAACACTGGAGTGGATTGCCATTTCCTTTTCCAGGGGATCTTCCCAACCCAGGGATTGAACCCATGTCTCCTGCATATTGCTGTCTTTTTCTTTTATGTCTATTAATATTTGCTTTATATAATGAGGCATTCCTGTTTTGGGAGCATAAATATTTACTAGTGTTATATGCTCTTGGTAGACTGACCCCTTTTCAATGACTTTGTTTCTTTGTACAGTCTTAGTCTTAGAATCAATTTTGTCTGATTAAAGGACAGCTACTCCAGTTTTCTTTTGCATGGATTATGTTTTTCCATCTCTTCATGTGTGTTCTGAATGTGCTCTTACATCTGCACTGAGTCTCTTTTAGACAGCATATAGATGTATCTTGTTTTTTTAATCCACTCAGCCACTCTGCCTCTTGATTGGAGCATTTAGTCCATTTAAAGTAATTATAGCTATTTACTTATTGCCGTTAAATTTTTTTTTCTGGTTTTCTGTAATCCCTTTGTTCCTTGTCTTGCTCTTTTATGAGTTGGTGATTATCTGTAGTGGTATGCATAGATGCCTTTATAGTTTGTGTACCTACTCTAGGTTTTTGCTTAGTGCTTACCATAAGGCTTATATAAAACAATTAACAGTCTGTTTTAAGTTGTTGACAACTTAAGTTTGAATACATTCTAAACCTTTATGTTTTGCCTTGCTTCTCCCCCACTTTTTGTGTTTCTGATGTCACCATATACATTTAAAAAATCTTGTATATCCATAAACTATTGTAATTACAGTTAGTTTTATCTCTTCTAGAACTTTCCCTGGTGGTTCAGATGGTGAAGAATCTGCCTGCAACGCAAGAGACCCAGGTTTGATCCCTGGGTTGGGAAGAACCTCTGGAGAAGGAAATGGCTACATACTCCAGTATTCTTGCCTGGAGAATCCCATGGACAGAGGAGCCTGGTGGGCTATACTCCATAGGGTCACAAAGAATCGGACACAACCGAGCGACTAAGTACTTACCATTTCTGCCTTTTAACTTTCATATTAGATTTATAAATTGTTAGCTCATCACACTTACATCATTAGATTATTCTAAACTTACTATTTACTTTTACCAGTGAAATTTAGATTGTTATATGTTTTCTTATGATGAATTAGAGCCCTCTCATTAGAAGGTATCTGCAAAGACTCTATGCAGAAAGATGGAGAGCTTTTCATCATGCTACAAGTTTTTTAAGAGTCAAGCTTTTCAAGAACAGTTACAGCTGTTGGATAGAAATAGCTTCTGAAGACTTATCACCTCTGTCCCAAAAAGAAAATGCTGGGCATGAAAAATGATTTTCAAAATTTCACAGAACAATGCAGAAGGTGTTTTATTCTCATGTTGTGAAAGGCAGACAAACCAAAACCAATGATAGGGAAAAATAATGATCTCTATTTCTATACAATTACCATAGCTTTTTATTCAAGTAGCACAAGTGCTCAGTATACTGCTTTGGGGGGTTATATTTAACTTTTCTGACTTTTGAGCCAGTGCATGAAAGGGAAACATGGTTATTCCAAGGCAGAAGCACAAATACTGATGAAGGCCTGGGATAGGAAATAGGGAGTGATAGCCAGCAATCTCCTTTCGACTTTTGCTCCAAACTCCTCCTGACTTCTGCTCCTCTCCCTGAATGGGCAGATGCAGTTGACTGGGGTTTTGCTTTACTGTCTGGCATTAGTAATCCTCTGTGACCAGTATTAACCAAGCATTCATTGCGATCAATCGTCATTTCTGTGTTTCAGCTGATGCTGGGACATCCCCCACGTCAGCACCAAATATCTGCCTAGTCATTACATATTCACTCACTGGGCAAATTAATGACAAAACTGTAGAAATAGAGAGTACCAGGCACAAGTCTGGGGTGAGGGCCGAAGAGACAATCACGTGCCCATGGCAGGCTGGGGTTCGCTCTTCCCTGTGTGACATTTCCCCATTCCTCTCCTTACTCCGGTGGAAGCGTTGTTGTCGTTTAATCACCAAGTTGTGTCTGGCTCTTCTGTGACCCCGTGGACGGTAGCCCGCCAGGCTCCTCTGCCCATGGAATTTCCCAGGCAAGCATACTGGAGTGGGTTGCCAGTTCCTTCTCCAGGGGATCTTCCCGACCCAGGGATGGAACCCACACATCCTGCACTGCAGATTCTTTACCACTGAGCCACCAGGAAAGTCTCTTTTGCAAATAGAAAATGTTAACAGCATAATAACACATGAAAGTTATGGTCTAAGTTTGGTTAAAGAATGACTGTCTCTCTTGGTGGTAAAGTAGATTGGCTCAGCCACTAGGAAACCAGTACAGTGGTCCCTTGAATAATTAAGAATGGAACTAGTACATGATCTGGCAGCCCCGCTTCTGGGGATCCATCTGAAGGAAATGAAATCATCTCGTGAAGCAGTTTCTGCACCCCCCATGTACGCAGCAGCATTATTTACAGTAGCCAAGACACAGAGACCAACTAAGTGTCTGTAAACAGATGAATGGATAAAGACAATGTGGTATAAATGTTTATACATAATGGACTATCATTCAGCCATAAAAAAGGAAACTACCTTTTGTTAACAACATGGATGGACCTTGAGAACATTATGCTAAGTTAAATAAGTGAGATAATGTAGTATTGGACATAGCTGAGTGTCCAATACTATATAACACTTTTCTTTCTCTTTGTGTAGGATCTTAGAAAAGTTAAACTCATAGAAACAGATTGAATGGTGGTTGCTGGGGGTGGGAAACTGGGAGATGTTGGTCAAAGAGAACAAGCTTTTACTTATAAAATGAGTAAGTTCTGGGGATTTAATGTACAGTGGTGATGAGAGGTAGTAATACTGTATTATATACTGGACCTTGAGAACATTATGCTAAGTTAAATAAGTGAGATAATGTAGTATTGGACATAGCTGAGTGTCCAGTACTATATAACACTTTTCTAAGATCCTATACAAAGAGAAAGAAAAGTTAAACTCATAGAAACAGATTGAATGGTGGTTGCCGGGGGTGGGAAACTGGGAGATGTTGGTCAAAGAGAACGAGCTTTTACTTATAAAATGAGTAAGTTCTGGGGATTTAATGTACAGTGGTGACGAGAGGTAGTAATACTGTATTATATACTCGACAGTGGTCAAAAGAGTAAATCAAATGTTCTAACCACCCACACAGTAACTATGTGAGGTGATGTATGTATTAACCAATCCTTATCATTTTACAATATATACATGTATCAAATCATGATGTGGTACACCTTCAACCTATTAAACATATCTCAATACAGCACCGGGGGTGGAGAATGACACTATCCATCCCCATTCTTCCAGGAACCATTGGTGAATGAGTCCCTTCACCATGGATAGAAATAGCTTCTGAAGACTTATCACCTCTGTCCCAAAAAGAAAATGCTGGGCATGAAAAATGATTTTCAAAATTTCACAGAACAATGCAGAAGGTGTTTTATTCTCATGTTGTGAAAGGCAGACAAACCAAAACCAATGATAGGGAAAAATAATGATCTCTATTTCTATACAATTACCATAGCTTTTTATTCAAGTAGCACAAGTGCTCAGTATACTGCTTTGGGGGGTTATATTTAACTTTTCTGACTTTTGAGCCAGTGCATGAAAGGGAAACATGGTTATTCCAAGGAAGAAGCACAAATACTGATGAAGGCCTGGGATAGGAAATAGGGAGTGATAGCCAGCAATCTCCTTTTGACTTTTGCTCCAAACTCCTCCTGACTTCTGCTCCTCTCCCTGAATGGGCAGATGCAGTTGACTGGGGTTTTGCTTTACTGTCTGGCATTAGTAATCCTCTGTGACCAGTATTAACCAAGCATTCATTGCGATCAATCGTCATTTCTGTGTTTCAGCTGATGCTGGGACATCCCCCACGTCAGCACCAAATATCTGCCTAGTCATTACATATTCACTCACTGGGCAAATTAATGACAAAACTGTAGAAATAGAGAGTACCAGGCACAAGTCTGGGGTGAGGGCCGAAGAGACAATCACGTGCCCATGGCAGGCTGGGGTTCGCTCTTCCCTGTGTGACATTTCCCCATTCCTCTCCTTACTCCGGTGGAAGCGTTGTTGTCGTTTAATCACCAAGTTGTGTCTGGCTCTTCTGTGACCCTGTGGACGGTAGCCCGCCAGGCTCCTCTGCCCATGGAATTTCCCAGGCAAGCATACTGGAGTGGGTTGCCAGTTCCTTCTCCAGGGGATCTTCCCGACCCAGGGATGGAACCCACACATCCTGCACTGCAGATTCTTTACCACTGAGCCACCAGGAAAGTCTCTTTTGCAAATAGAAAATGTTAACAGCATAATAACACATGAAAGTTATGGTCTAAGTTTGGTTAAAGAATGACTGTCTCTCTTGGTGGTAAAGTAGATTGGCTCAGCCACTAGGAAACCAGTACAGTGGTCCCTTGAATAATTAAGAATGGAACTAGTACATGATCTGGCAGCCCCGCTTCTGGGGATCCATCTGAAGGAAATGAAATCATCTCGTGAAGCAGTTTCTGCACCCCCCATGTACGCAGCAGCATTATTTACAGTAGCCAAGACACAGAGACCAACTAAGTGTCTGTAAACAGATGAATGGATAAAGACAATGTGGTATAAATGTTTATACATAATGGACTATCATTCAGCCATAAAAAAGGAAACTACCTTTTGTTAACAACATGGATGGACCTTGAGAACATTATGCTAAGTTAAATAAGTGAGATAATGTAGTATTGGACATAGCTGAGTGTCCAATACTATATAACACTTTTCTTTCTCTTTGTGTAGGATCTTAGAAAAGTTAAACTCATAGAAACAGATTGAATGGTGGTTGCTGGGGGTGGGAAACTGGGAGATGTTGGTCAAAGAGAACAAGCTTTTACTTATAAAATGAGTAAGTTCTGGGGATTTAATGTACAGTGGTGATGAGAGGTAGTAATACTGTATTATATACTCAACAGTGGTCAAAAGAGTAAATCAAATGTTCTAACCACCCACATGGTAACTATTCGAGGTGATGTATGTGTTAACCAATCCTTACCATTTTACAATATATACATGTATCAAATCATGATGTAGTATACTTTCAACCTATTAAATATATCTCAATACAGCAGCGGGGGTGGAGAATGACACTATCCATCCCCATTCTTCCAGGAACCATTGGTGAATGAGTCCCTTCACCAGGTCACAAGAGGTAGCAGTGGGATGGGCTGGGTTATGGGTAAAGAACAGGGCAGTGGAAAAGCAGAGAAGCATGGCAGGGGGCAAAAGGATTGTGGGGCTGCTGTATCTGACTGTCTCAAAGACTAAAGATGCAGAAAAGACAAAAAATGATCTGCCCCACATCCTAGAATTTGAGTGTATTTGTAATTAACACAGAGCTGTGATAGTAGAGTGGTTAGTACCGTGTTGTGGACTCAACAAAAAGTAGGACTATGCTGTTTTCCATAACAAGCTCTACCTGCAGGCCCTTCTGGACATTACGGGACACACTGAAGCATCACATATTATTTCTCTAATTTTTCTACTGAGAAAAAAATTGGTTATGATTTCCATGTAGCTGTGTGTAATTTAAGAACCATTAGGGCACCTCTGTTAATTACTAAAAGTTAAACCCTGCTAGACGGTATTAGGTTTGGTTGTCTATAGTAGAAAACCCATCCTATGTTTGTATTTGGTTCTTTGGTAGTCCAGACCCAGATACTTACTATCTTAATGCGCTTCTTTTCTAGAACTACTCTCCAAATTTAAGGTCACCTCTTGTTCCAAGACAACTGCTAGGGTGCCAGCTATCAGGCACAGGGTCCATACTACCTTTTCCCTACCATCTCATTAGCCAGAACTGATTTATATGACCACATATTAGTCCACTGCAGGCTGAGCAATGTGGTCTTTCAGCCACTTACATAGCTATTTCGAATAAAACTGGGGTTCTGATACTATGAGAAAGAGAAGAATATATCAGGTAAACAACTCACAAAAAGCTATGTGTGTCTTAAGAGTTAAAGGTTGCTGTTACTCAATCACTCAGTCGTGTCCGACTCTTTGTGACCCCATGGACTGCAGTATACCAGGCTTCCCTGTCCTTCCATCTCTCAGGCTTTGCTCAAAATCATGTCCATTGAGCTGGTGATGCCATCCAACCATCTCGTCCTCTGTCGTCTCCTTCCCTTCTTGCCCTCAATCTTTCTCAGCATCAACCATTTCAGTATGTGAATGATACGTTTACTGAGTATGCTATGTATGTACAATTCTAGAAAACTGGCTGTTAGAAAGGAAAGAGTAATTTTTTTTTTCTCTTCCTTCACTGCAAGTGTGTTCACATGCTGCTAAGCAGAGTTTCCTTATAAGAAAACTGCTAACTTGGAAGTAACTAAAAGAACTGGAATCATACAATTGTGTAGATTTTATAAGAATGGAAGGTGGGGCTGGTGCTAGTTCAAGGTTCATACCTTTCTAGTCTCCTTATTCTTATTAATTAGTCCAAACAGCTACTGATCACCTATTACATCGTAGGTTCTCTGCTCATCGTAAAGATGAAAAAATCTTTACCACTAGACGGAGAACGTTGGGAGGATAAAGATGCTCAGTGAGCACAATGACCACATTTCACATGCGCTACAAGAGAGAAGAGGACATCAGGAGAGATGGGGCAAAGGATGGGCAGCCAGGCTCATCTGAAGGTGAGCAAAGCCTTCAGAGAAGAGGCAATGCAGGGGAGAAGGCAGTTCAGGAGCTTTCTAGCTGGTCCAGGCTGGGCAGGTTGTATATTCCAGACAGGAAACAGCCTGAAAATAGTTTGAAACAGACTGTAGAAGGTGATGGTGGAGAGGCTGCTAATGAGGCTATGAGACACAACACCCCCAGCTGTGATGTCTATGTCGACCTTGGTTCCTACCCTGGCACCTCATTATCACACCCTACACAGACTGCTGCTGCCTGCCAATATTTCACTGGTCTCTCCCCTCTCTCCCTGCCGCCATCAGGCTTATCCCTTTCACCTGGGCAGTTCCCTAAGTGTCAGCCTTTAGCCCTGGTCCATCCCACCCGCCCCTTAGATCTCCTCCACCTGCCAAAGGAATAGAGTTTTGGAAATATACCTCTGCTGATTATATTGTCTACATAAAACCAACACTTAAGTAGATCTGCAGCCTCCAAGGCCACTGTGCCCACGTGCCAGTCTCCCCTCTGCCAGGGCCAAAGACAAGCAGGACCCTGGTCACCATGCACAGAGGACTGGGCTTGGGAGCGACACATTACTTCTCAGGCTTCAGGGGCACAACTCCTGCTTTCTACCACACCAAACTGCAACAGAGGGTGGAGATGCAGGCTGGCTGTGGCACAGACAGGAGAGAGAGCCAATTTTATTGAACAGTCTGCTGTGGAGCTCCTGGTGGTCTATGTGTCATAACTTTGTCCTTTTACTTTTCATTCTCTAAGTTGTCCTTGACTAGCTTGTTAAGTAGTCTTCCCACGCAGCACTAGTGGGAAAGAACCCATGTGCCGGTGCAGGAGACACAAGAGACACGAGTTTGACCCCTGGGTCCGGAAGATCGCCTGGAGACCCACTCCAGTATTCTTGCCTGGAGAGTCCGCATGGACAGAGGGGCCTGGCGAGCTACAGACCATGGAGTCGCAAAGAGTCGGACAGAACTAACGTGACTTAGCATGCATGCATCTTGGTAAAAAACTGCTCCAATTTCATGACTGCAAGAGCTTCTCAGTATTCTGTATTAGTAATTTAAAATTCTAATTTCTAAAAGTTGTTTTTATTTACTTTGAAAAAGTGCTTTCTTCACATTCTTTTACCATCAGAATCCTTTATTTGGAAGGTCTTTCATTTTAGCTCGTCTCTGGTGCTGTTGATTCTCCTTAACTAACTCTTGCTAACACTTGCTTTCTGTGTATCGGGTACTACTGACACAGAGGTAAGCCCTTACCGACAGCAGTCATATTTACAACACTTGTCAAAGTGGGTCCTGTTATTTCCCCATCATGCAAATGAGGAAACCGGCAGAGTGTTACTTGCCCAACATCGCATATCTACTGAGTTTGCTGAACCCAAATCGAGATAATCTGACCCTAAATTCATATGCTATATACTGCTTTTCAAAAGAGTAGTACATTTTGGTTATCTGTTCGTTTTAAAACTGAAGGTTAAGTTAGGTAGCTGACAGATTTATTTGCTTTAGCAAAACGAATGTCAGTGTTTATTTCTAGTACATTCTCCTCAAACCTCTGACATCGCTCCTTCTCCTGGGCAGCTTCCCCCAACTTCACAGAGAAACAAAAGCCACCAGATGGAAGCCACTGCATATTTCCACCCCACTTCTATAGGATGCTTCTAATCATCGTAAAGTTAAGAAATAGTAAATTCCTTAAGAAGTGCTCAATTTCTGTGGCTTTATTTACTGGTGAACATTAAATATTGAAACATAAATTGAACATGTCTTGTCATGGCTATTGCCTGAGTAACCTAGTCTCTGAATTAAACACCATAAAAAACTATTTAATGGCCAAAATTACAAACAATACATTTCTATAGTCCTGAACCGGCAAGATGAATTTAGATGTTAATAAAACAACACATATTTCTTTATTCCTAAACTGATGATTCTAGATCTATGAAAGACTCTGCAAATAAATACTGTATACTTGTCTATGTATGGTGACAATTCTGGGGACAAGTTTATTCTGTGAGATACTCATTTTATGGACAATTCCCACCCTTCTGTCCTTGATAGCAGATAGCAAAAAGAAAAATGTTAGTCACTCAGTCTTATCCAACTTGTTCAGTCATATCCAACTCTTTTGCGACCGCATGGACTGTAGCCTGCCAGGCTCTTCTGTCCATGGAATTCTCCAGGAGATCTTCCCTACCTAGGGATAGAACCTGGGTCCCCTGCATTGCAGATTCTTTACCGCCAGAGCCACTATAACAAAAATAGTAATTAATTACTATGTGCTCATGAGAATAAGCCTAATCTGGACAGGATCCAATTCAACACCAGGTCCTCACTTTCTGGCACAGGGAAGACCCTCAAGAAGCATCATCTGATGGGCTCTGCAGAGGTTCTCCCTCACCTTTCCCTGCTAGGCAGGTGTCCGAGCCAGCCCGGTGAGGCCCTCAGTTTGCTGACCTAAGCTGGCTTTGATCATCAGAGCATGTGGCCCTGCTTTAATCAGCAGCACGGAATGCTGGCCCTTGCCAGAGAAGTGGGCCTTTGAACTGTGTGCTGCTCTCCTTTATTGAAAGCCCTTGACAGAAACACTGAAGAGGGTTTAAAGGACATGAGATCAATGCATTCCTGACTGTGACCCTTTCATGGACTGAAAGCTCTGAGGTCTCTGCCTAGAAAAACATACTTAGAGAAATACACATCAAATGGTGTGTTGCATCGGGGGCTTGAGTACTCTCTAAAACACACATTGACCCCAGAGAATCCAGTCCATGACGACAGAGGCTCCCATTTTTGCCAATTCTAAGCCATCGGTAGCGCCAGCCAAGAGCACTGTTTTGAATGAAAGTGAACCCCATCTTGCCTTTGCACAAAAGAGCTGTATGACCTGGTTCCTACTGTGTGTGGGGAAGGACAGTGCCACCCAGATGCTGGGCTGTGTTTCTGACATCCTTGTTCTGATGATTAAGGTGGACAGATTCCCTATAAGCTAATATACAGTGTTCTCTTTTGATTTAGCTTTTAACACATTACTGACCAGGGGATTTTTGCAGAAACTAAGGCCTATGACCAGTGATTTATGTAAGTGAATACTGAAACACTCCAGTCAATAACATTGCAGTAACAAAAGACATATTATTATGTCTCCAGTCAGTAAGTTGTTAAGAATGTCAGCTTTAATATCTTAAGTATTTACATTCAGTCTACATTGACACTAATTTTTACTTACTGATCCACTGATAACTATCCTTACATGGCCACTCCAAACAAAGCAGGATATATAGAAGTGAACAACAGTATTTCACATGTCAGTACTTTAAGTCTTCCATGAGACACAAACTCCCCTCATTTGGCCTCAGACAATTCATTAAAATCACAACTTTAGGATTGAAGAGTATGGCTTCAAGCCTCTTTAAAACATACTCTTCTAAAGCTGAAATACATACTCTTAACAGATTTACATATTTCTGGCCACCATCATGAAGGATGCCTCCAATGTCACATCCATTTTGGCAGCATGTCCTTTCACACCCGTGAGGCTCTATTACTCAAATTCATTTTAAAGTTTTGAAATGTGAAAAAAAAAATGCTTCCTGGACTTGGGAAATGGTTTCTCCAGCTCTGGGTCCAATGCCAAGTCTAAGAGACCAGAGTGGGCTGTTTCTACCTGCAGAGTCAGCACAGCAGGGAGGAGGCAGGGAGACCTGGGTTCAGTCCTGGCTCAAACTGATACCAGTATCTTCTCCAGAAGGTTCTATAGCCTGTCTTTAAGGGTCAGGTTTCTTTACATAAAATAGGGATAAAGATAGCATCCAACTCAAACTCACAGTGCAGATTAAATGCCATATCTTAAAGTACATAACAGAATAGACATTATCTCAATTGTATCTAACTCTTTGTGACCCCATGGACTGTAGCCCACCAGGCTCCTCTGTCCTTGGGATTGTCCAGGCAAGAATACTGGAGTGGGTTGCTATCTCCTCCTCCAGGGGATCTTCCTGACCCAGGCGGTTGAACCTGCGTCTGTTTCATCTCCTGCATCGGCAGGTGCCTTCTTACCACTAGTCCCACCTGGGAGGCCCAAAGTATACTAAATACTAAATAAACATTCCCTCCCTTCACCAGCCCCTCATTCCTCCAGCAATATTTACAAGTGATACCGAGGAAGGTGATAACATTCAGTCTTATGTGCACCAAAAATCACATTTCAGTAGTCAAAAGTGACCATATATCTTGCGTATATACAATGGAACAGAATTCAGCCACAAAAATGAACAAAATAATGCCATTTGCAGCACCATGGATGAACCTAGGGATCTTCATACTAAGTGAAGTAACTCAGAGAAAGACAAATAGCACAGGATGCCACTCGTGTGTGGAATCTACAGTATGACACAAACGAGCTGACCTTTGAAACAAACGGACTCACAGGCAGACAGCAGACCTGTAGTTGCCAAGGTGGAGGGAGGGTCGGGGAGATGAGCAGATGCAACCTATTACATACAAAATGGATAAACAACAAAGTCCTACTGTATAGCACAGGGAATTATATTTAATATCCTGTGATAAACCATAATGGAAAAGAACACGAACATGAAAAAGAATATATATTTATAACTGAATCACTTTGCTGTACAGCACATTGCAAAATTAACACATTGTAAATTAATTATACTTCGATAAAATAAAATTTATTTAAAAAGCAACCAAATAATCTAAGCAAATAAATAAGCCACATGATCTGAGAATAGAAAAGAACAATTAAAAGAACGTCTGTGTGTGCAGAAACTCTGCAGATGTGTTCCATAAAACTGCTGCTTGCTTTCCTAGCTCCTCCCTCCCTGCCCCTTGCGGGTGGTGGGATAAAGAAAGTGGACAAAGATAGGAACTCAGGGCGGGGACAGTGTCCTGTTCCCTGAGGTGTCCCAAGTGTGCAAGTCAGGGTCCTCTTGGGTGGATTTGGTGCTTCATAAAAATGATAAAGATAAAAAAAAATGATAAAGATAACTGAATAGCGAGAAAGAAAACAGGAACATTGTAGGGCTTGATACTCTGTTTTCCTTGAAGCTCAGGGATGAAAATAATGACTAACAGAAAACAGAAGAAAGTCTTTCCACCACAGAAAAGGTGTTTGTCGTGTTCATGTTTCTCAAGTACGTGCAGAAAACATTGTCAGCTGGCTCAGGAGCCCCAGGTAACAGGTAGTAAATCCAACGAACAGGGGCCCTGCTAACACGACGCCTCTTCCATGATGAGGCCCCTGCTCTCTCCAGCTGTGGCCTGAATTTAAGGAAAAGGCGCCAAGGCTGAGGCCTGATCCTATGAATTTTTATTTTATAATGTAATAATGTAGTATGTATACTTACTGTAATTTAAAAAATTTTATTGAAGTATAGTTGATTTAGTGTATCATGTAGGTTTCACAAAAGGCCAAAATAGTCAAAGGCTTGAGAAAGAAAAATGGAGGAATCAGGCTTCCTGACTTTAGACTCTACTACCACGCGATAGTCATCAAGACCGTACGGAAGTGCCAGAACAAAAAGAGAAATATAGCTTGATGGAACAGGAGAGAAAGCCTAGAAAGTAATCCACTCACCTATGGTCAATTAATCTATCACAAATGAGGCAAGAATATATAATAGAGAAGACAGACTCTTCAATAAGTCATGCTGGGAAAACTGGACAGTTACATGTACAAGGATAGAATTAGAACATTTCTTAACACCATACACAAATACAAACTCAAAATGGACTAAAGGCCTAAATGTAAGAATGGGTACTATAAAGCTCCTAGAGGAAAACATAGGAAGAACATTCTTTGGCATTAAAAGCAGTAATATCTTCTGGATTTGTCTCCTAGAGCAATAAAAATTAAAAATCAATAAATAGGACCTAATTTCACTAGTTCGTACTGTTTGCTCTCCTGATGGGCAGGCCAATCTATGAAGTCTGCTTGAAGCATAATGTGCTACACAAGAAATTAGGTCAGTAGGAGTCAACTGAGAACGTTCTCCCAGATGAGTTAATGATTCAGTTGGCTTTTAAAAACACACTAACACCAAGTACCAGTCTTATCATTCCATTTAAGCATAATCAGGACACTGAGCATCCCTCATTTGACACCAGTTACATTGCAAAGTTTAGAGGGAAAATCTCAGATTATCTTGTTTTGATGGTTAGCATCTGATGAGCAATAGCCATCTGAGCTTCCTCCCAGGTGGCGCTAGGGGTAAAGAACCCGCCTGCCAATGCAAGAAACTTAAAGAGACCGGGTTCAACCCCTGGGTCAGGAAGATCCCCTGGATGAGGGGATGGATGGCAGCCCACTCCAGTATTCTTGCCTGGAGAAGAGAATCCCATGGCCAGAGGAGCCTGTCAGGCTACAGTCCCTGGGGTGGCCAAGAGTCAGACATGACTGAAGCAACTTAGCTTGCACGAATTTTGGTAGCCAAATTACAGTGCTGCTCTGTCTATGAACAGGGCTGATGGAAACAGTAGAGGGAAGTGTGAAGAATGGTGGAGACAGCGCGTTCTAGGGCTTATGGGTTAGCTTGGGTTCCCTGAAGACAGACCCTGAGATGGACCATTAGAGCAATGGTCCTTGGATGTGGGCTGCCCTGGGTGCAGGGAAGCATAACCTTGATTGAGGCAGCTCATATGGTTGAGAGCCATCAGCTGCCAACACTCCCAGCAGGGGTGCAATAAATACTTTGGTCCTTAAGAGTTACCTGGATGGCAAATTACAGCATCCACCGCAACTGGAAGTTTTAAAAAAACAGTGTATTTAAGAGATAATTGACTCATACTTCGCATTAGAGGACATTTCATAAATACTTATTGAATGAGTAGATATTATGAGGGAAGAATAATAAGCATTGGTTTTAAACTTTATCAGAAGGGATGTCAAAGAGGCTACAAGGAAAATGCACAATTCACTCAGAACCAGGAGAAGCTCCAGCTCAGATATCCACTTTGTACTTTGTCATTTGATTGAATCATTAAATTATTCAGATTCTGCATTTATTAAGCCTGAGGAGAAGGTAGAAAGAAAAGTCCCAAAAAGGACTCTGATTTAGGGAATCAAGTTTTAACAAGTGAAGGCACCCCCTTTCACTGTAAAGCAGCATTATTCCACTACGTAAGAATTTGATTTTAAAATAATCATATCTTTAGAAAAGAAATGATTAGTTTTGTGGGAAGCAGCAGAGAGAAATGAAAAGCATCACTGATTGATGCCTTTCAGAATTAACAACTCTTCCTGCTTGGAGCCCTTTCAACTAACGTAACCATCATCTAAAGCTTTTTGCGAAGGTCATTTCTGAGCACAATCTATGCTGCTCAGGCTAATAGTCTAGCACCTTTTCCACTGAGTGTTTAGACCCACTCACCTTGCAGCCAGCAATTTAATCACAAAGACATTTTCCCAACATTATGCATTCTGCATTAGATGATGTCCTTTACTCAACATCCGCATTAAAAAAAGATATATAAATTAGATGCTTGCAATGAATCAGTTTTATTCCTTGACTTCTATGGTGTTTTCAAAGAAGCTTCACCTTCTTCTTTCAATTGTCTTCAAACTAGGCTTTCTTAGCCCATAAGCATTTCTGCTGTCCAAGATTTATCTGATTAAAGACTTTTAAAGATAAATTATCAAACAGCTTTAAACTATCATGATACTGTAACAAAAAAGCATAAATTCAATGTGTTAACTATAAAGTTTTTACTGTGACTCACTGATTTGTTCCTGTTAAGATGAAATCATTTTTGTACAGATCCCAAATGATCTGCCATCTCTAGTTACACTGAAAGAATCCTGATATAGCAAGGAAACTGACTCAAGTATTTTAAAAATGACCACTTAAATATTAAGTATATTTAAGATAATTGATTTTTTATGCCAAAGAGCCAGTCTTTTCTTAAAATGCTTTTAGTTTTTATTAGATAAATATGTATTTTTCAGACTAGCTTGTTTGACTCTTCAGTTCAACGTATGTGGGGAAGAATAGTTTGTCCACATAATACAAATGTAACTCTTTGGCCATCCTAAGAATTAGTTTGCCAGGAGAGAAGTATCAGTAACCTCAGATATGCAGATGACACCACCCTTATGGCAGAAAGTGAAGAGGAAATAAAGAGCCTCTTTATGAAGGATGAAAGAGGAGTGTGAAACAGGTGGCTTAAAAACTCAACATTCAAAAAACTAAGATCATGGCATCCAGTCCCATCACTTCATGGCAAATAGATGGGGAAACAATGGAGACAGTGAGACTTTATCTTCTTGGGCTCCAAAATCACTGCCAATGGTGACTGCAGCCATGAAATTAAAAGACGCTTACTCTTTGGAAGGAAAGTTATGACCAACCTAGATAGCATATTAAGAAATGTGTATACCTGTGGCAGATTCATGTTGATGTATAGCAAAACCAATACGAAATTGTAAAGTAATTAACCTCCAATTAAAAAAAATATAGAGACATTACTTTGCCAACAAAGATCCATACAGTCAAAGCTATGCTTTTTCCAGTAGTCATATGGATGTAAGAGTTGGACCTTGAAAAGGCTGAGCACTGAAGAATTGATGCTTTTGAACTGTGGTGCTGGAGAAGACTCTTGAGAGTCCCTTGGACAGCAAGGAGATCCAACCAGTCCATCCTAAAGGAAATCAACTCTGAATATTCATTGGAAGGACTGATGCTGAAGCTCCAATAATCTGGCCACCTGATGTGAAGAACTGACTCATTAGAAAACATCAGGATGCTGGGAAAGATTGAAGGGAGGATGAGAAGGGGATGACATGACAAGATGGCTGGATGGCATCACCGACTCAATGGACATGAGTTTGAGAAAACCCTGGGAGATAGTGAAGGACAGGGAAGTCTGGCGTGCTGCAGTCCATGGGGTCACAAAGAATCGGACACGACTGAGCAACTGAACAACAAAACAAACTAGTTTATATCAGCTTAGTTTAGGGATTATTGGCTCTTTTCCAGGATTTTTTGCTCAAACAGTAAGAGTTTTTAAAGAATACCTCTATCTTGCAGAACTAACCAATATGCTAAGATCAAGCCTATGCCTGTGTATGGAATCTGCAACAGGTGACACATATGCACACTTGCCACATGTACATGTGAGTATCCCTTGAAGCTTGAAACTCTACCAACAGCAAATTATATGCCCTTTATATCAGGATTAGACCTTTTCATGGTTTCCTGTTAAAATACCCCTAAACAGGGTTATCGATAAGATGATGAAGCAGAGGTACAGAAATATTTCTTGAGCTACGTTAGAGGGAAGAACTGCCCAGATATATATCTGACGTATGCATCAGCACTGAAAAAAAATCAGAATAATTCAAAAACAATAATGAAAAATCTAACCTTTCATTTACTGACAGGCACTACTGTGGTCTACAATTTTTTTTAAGCCATGAATAAAAGATAATAGTCAATAGTCACTGTGACTTCATGAATGATTTTGTAGATGTTTTTCCTTTTCTACTGTTGTCACTAACCTTCACTTTCAAGTGAGAGAATGATAAAGTGTTAAATTAGAACCATCCCTTTCTTGCAGCCATAAATGAAGTCAGTGTCTGGGTAAGCCATGCTTTTAATCCAGCTTTTGTCTAAAGGAAGAAAAATAATCTGAATCCCTATTGTGAAAACTTGGCCCATAATATAAATCCGGGCACAAACACACCAGCACTGGTCTCTCTTTGCAGTGAATGTCATGATGAGTCTCAATCGCATTTTCAGGATGGAGTCCAACTGATACAGCTATTCCTGTTTACTTAATAGAAAAACCTATTACTTGTGTCCTTATTTGCCCTAAGGTTTTGCCCATGGCTTTTAAAGCAGGAATTCATTCATTCTATACACTTGGGTATCTGTTACAAGTCGGGTCCCCTGCTGGGGTGTGTCCTTAGTTGCTCAGTCACGTCTGACTCTCTGTGACCCCATGGACTGTAGCCTGCCAGGCTCCTCTGTCCGTGGGATTCTCCAGGTAAGAATACTGGAGTGGGTTGCCATGCCCTCCTCCAGGGGATCTTCTCCCAATCCAGGGATTGAACCCAGGTCTCCTGCACTGCAGGCAGAGTCTTTACTGTCTGAGTCACCAGTTGGGGGGAACCCTCAAATGAACTAGATGTAGTACCCACCCTCACCTGCTGTGACCGCCACATGTTTCTAATGCCTTTGTTCTTCCAGGAGAGAATGACTAGTCCTCCAAAGCCCATTAAATGAAGCCCAGCTCCCACAAAAGCTGTCACACAGAGCTGGTGCTTTTATGGTTGTTTTGCACACGTTCTTAATTTTGTTTTTCTCAACTCCAAAAGTTTGAAATTAAAAAAAAAATGTGACTTCAATGCAGCCACTATGGTGAACAGTATGGAGGTTCCTTAAAAAAACTAAAAATGGAATTACCATATGATCCTGCAATCCTACTATTGGGCATATATCGAGAGAAAACTCTAATTCAAAAAGACACATGCACCCCAATGTTCACAGCCGCACTGTCTGCAAAAGGGAAGACACAGAGACAATCTAAATGTCCATTAACAGATGAATGGATGAAGGAGATGCGGTCCATATATACAGTGGAATGTTACTCAGCCATAAAAAGAATGACATCATGCCATCTGCAGCAGCATGGATGGACCTAGAGGTGATCACACTGATTGAAGTAAGTCAGAGAAAGATGAACACCATATGAGATCACTTATATTTGGAATCTAAAAGATGATATAAACGACCTTATTTACAAAACAGAAACGACTTACATATAATGAAAACAAACTTATGGTTACCAAAGGGGATAGTGGGGGGGGGTAATAAATTAGGAGTTTTAGATGACCATATGAACACTACTATACGTAAAATAGATAAACAACAAGGACCTACTGTACAGCACAGGGAACTATACTAAATATTTTGTAATAACCTATAATGGAAAAGAATTTGAAAAAGAATATATATGGCTATAAATGAATCATTTTGCTGTATGCTTGACACTAACACCACGTTGTAAATTATACTTAAATAAAAAAGACACAAAAATATGAACCTTAGATAAGCAGATTATCTTGGGGAAAAAAATAAACTTTTGACTCCTGCAAAACATCTTTTCAGTTAGGTGATAAGAGATGTTTTTAAAAATATGAATAACAACACTGGAATAAAAATGAGTCCAAAGAAAATACAGGAATGCAAATATACTCACTGGAAGGGGAAATATAACAGAGATTACATGTCATATATGGCTGTTAAGCTTGTTGAAAGCCATGACAGTTCCACATGGACTTGATCTCAGCTGTTGTGTCCGAGAGCCAGATGGGCAACCTCTGAGACAATCCCTGCCCAAGGTCAGGCACATGCACCTTCCACACGCCTGAGCACTTCCTGCACGTGTTGCATCTGATACCTGGGACAACTCCAGGAGGCATCATTGTCATAGCCATCCCACTTCCTTCAGGGCATCAGGGAAAGCCAATGGCCCCCGATCTCGCAACTGACCGAAGACTTGATTCCCTTGATTCCAACGACCCCTTTCACTTTACTTTTGGACTGTGATGCTGCCATTTTCACTAGACCACAAACACCAAATGAAAAGTTTTCTGAGTAGCTCTTTACTTTCTAAGATTAACGTTTTGTACCTGAGTCCTATTTGCCGTGATAACAAATGTGAACAAAAAAAAATTATTACTCTAACCACAGACAGAGGACATTCCTCGGATTCTTTCCATGACCCTCAAGGAATTCCTCAAATTGACATTTTACATTGCCAGGCAGATCTATCAGAAGTAGTTACAGAAAACAGTTACTTTGCTTTGAAGTAATCTCTTGCTATGAGACAAGTGGTCTTATCTTAAAAACAGTCCAACACAGATACCCCAAGATGAGTGAATCTGAATCTGCTTCCTCATGGTGGGAGATGAGTCTAAAGGTCAGAATAGCACCTCAAGGTCAAAACAACACCTCTTCTTCCCAGACTTTTAGCATCAACAACATCATGTAAACACGTGCTGTCGGGTTCTTGTGGCTAAGCAGTGCTTCCATTTATAAAAGACAAAGGTGGGTCTTAAGTTGATTCCCCTTGATCTCTGCAGCCCCCATCAAACAGGCATACACACTAGTTGGGCTAAGCTGAATTTAGTTTAAGTGCTAGGAAAAGGCTTTGAAGCCATTGTAAACCATTCCAGGTGTTAGTGGTTTTTTGACGAACAGAGTCGCACAAACGTCCCTCGCTCTTGCAGTGTGAGATACCTGGTCTCACACATCATCACATAGCCAGAAGAAAAAAGGAGTAAAAAGTGTTGCCTCCAGAAAATACTGAGGCCACAGTTTTCTTCTCTAGTTTAGAATGTTTTTTGCATTTCCCAGGGTAAAATACTGAAACCTCCAAATATACTAGGTCATAAATACATGGGGGTGAGTGTCACCAGATGGAAAAGAGCACCAGAAGAGAACCACTGAGAACAGAAGCGTCTGAGTCTACACCCCCTTCCAGAAGGCAGGGCTCTGACTCTACACAGTCATCTCTGGTTTTGGAAGCTAGAAGAATCACCAGAAGGTCATCTGAACACTTCATTAGCTAGACAGTTATCTGCTGGTGGAGCAGTGGTAAAGAATCTGCCTGCCAACGCAGGGGACGCAAGAGACGAGGTTTGATCCCCGGGTTGGGAAGATCCCCGCTTACAATAAGGAATGAAAACCCACGCTGGTATTCTTGCCTGGAAAATTCAACGGACAGAGAAGCCTGGTGGGCTGTACAGTCCATGGCAGTCACAAAGAGCCGGACACGGCTGAGTGACGGAGCATGCACAGCACGCGTCTGTTTAGTAGCACCCAAGTCCCTATTTCTGATCCTTTGCTCCCACAGTGACTGTGGGCTACATGAGAAACTCCTCAGACAAACCACCTACCAGAAAGGAGATGTAAAAACCTGTTCCCTGGTCTTAGTCCTGTAATATCTCACAAACTAAATGCATCGGTTGGGATCAGGTCCTCTGAGTCAGATAGACGGTTCTGGTACTTTCCAAGGTTAAGAAGTAACCGTCGTTGCTAAGATAATAAACTCCAGGGGTGGAGGTTTAGCCCCAGGGATAATGCATGAATTAGCTGCTGCCCTGGCCATGCCCCCGGGAACAGACAACACCTGCTTCCTAGAACCCCCATCTCTGAGATTCAATGTCCAGTGAACCCTGGACCTGCACAATCATCAGTGGCTAGCTAATGGGACTCATCATGCTTTTTGGGGGTAAAAGTATGGAGATTTTGGAAGGTTTTTTTACTATGTAATGACTGTAAGATTTGCCTGAATCTCAGTTTCCCTGTTTAAAAAATAGGAATAACAATCTACCGTACTAAGCTTAAATGAAATGGCATATTTTACTATATAGTACAGAATCTGGAGCATAGTAAGTATTCAAAAAAGCATTCATTCTCTCACATTCCCTCCTGTCTCCATAGGGGGAGGCAAGTTCTATAATTCTTGTTCATAAAGAACCATTTGCTATATAAAATGTTCATTTATTTGAGATCAATTTCAAATAAAGCTGTAGCAAAAGAGAAGATCAAACATACCTCTGTCTATGGCAATTCGAGTCAAGACTCTCCAACAGCTCTGGGCAGAGCTTGAGGAATAAGTGACCTTGAATCTGACTTACTTCACTAAGAGCTGAAATTTAAAACCATTCTTTGTGGGGCCTTCATGATGGTTTTGCTTAAATAGCACATGATGGCAATGTCCTCCCTAAGCAGCCCTTGGTAAGCCAATCAGTTTCAGTCTCATCTACTTCAATAAGAAAGAAAGAAAAAAAAAAAAAAAAAAAAGGCATTCCAAGCTGGAGAAGAATCAAGTGTGTTTCTTTCCTAGAAACAGCTGTAAACTCGACCCAAATAGAAAAATCTAGAAATAAATGCGAAGCTGATGGGAACATTCTAAAAATTCCACTTGTCCTTTCCCTGATGAGGTGCTGTTAGTGCAAAGGCGGTCTCAGGCACATGAAATTTTAATCACCAAAGGTCACCCAAAGCATGTAAATCTACAGGGACCATCTCCCTTGTGTGGTATTTATTACGTAGCTATCCATTACTTTTAGTGTGTGTGTGTGTGTGTGTGTGTGTTAGTCGCTCAGTCACATCTGACTCTTTGCAATCCCATGGACTGTAGCCCACCAGGCTCCTCTGTCCATGAGATTCTCCAGGCAAGAATACTGGAGTGGGTAGCCATTTCCTTCTCCAGGGAATCTTCCCAACCCAGGGATTGAACCCAGGTCTCCTGCATTGTAGGCAGATCCTTTACCATCTGAGCCACCAGGCAAGTCCCACTTCTGTGGCTCTACACAAAGTGTAGTTTTAGAGAAAAATAAAAGCATGTGGTGACCCATAAAATGAACATGTTGAGAATGGCACTACCTGGATATTTTCCATGGGGGACCAGGGTCCTAATTGGCTTGTACACTTCAATTGGCAGCAGACCTTGGACCGCACAAGACCCTACACCACAGGCTGAAATGACATCACATCACCTAAATAGGAGCTTTCATGAGACTAACAGGGGTACCAGCAGGTGAAGTCTGTTGCCCTTTCATCACTTTCTCCTCATCACTCCTGTATGAGCATACTGATCTGTTTCAGGGAATGAGGTATTTGGCGTAATCATGGTTTGCAGATTATTGAGGTTTAACCTGAATCCTTTCACTGGAGGCATTTGTGATGAGCTTCCTTAAATGCATCTTGTGTTTCCCAGCCTTGTGAATTTGATGTGCTGATAAGGGCCCTCTAATCTCCTCTGGATGACAAGTTATTCACGAGCAAATAGCCACAGAATTTTAGAGTAGGGAAAAAACTCAGAATTGATTTCATTCCCCAAGCCCATCCCCATATTTTATACTTGAACTTCACAAATGCTGAGTGACTTGCTAATTAACAGTCATATAGATATTACAGGAGCTCACTCTATAATCTGGGTTTCCTAATTCCAAATTTCAGGGCTTTTTCTTGTACACAGTAAATCCCAATTATACTAGATCTTTGCTCTGTGCCTTTTCCTGTCATATTCCACCCTTAGATAGTATACCTTACTTTCTCATCTCCTTCAGAGTTTGTTACAATTCTCACCTTTTCAGTAAGGTCCTCCCTGATGGCTCTATTGAAATTTGCAATCCTCTCTCTGTTCTCTGGCATTATTTTCACTTTTCCCAGATTTGTTTTTTTGTCTACAGCATTTGTCACATTCTAAATTTCTATATATGCAATCTACCTTATTTTACTTTATTTCCTTTAGCCACTAGGAATGACAACTCCGTGAAGAAAAGGTTTTTGTATGTTTTATTTTTAACTCTATTCTAGTGCTAGGACAGTGCCTGGCCAATAAGAGGTGTTCAGCGAATAATTATTAAGTAAAGCACTCATCTAAATGATTAAAACATCACAGAAATTTGGTAAGAATACATCTGGTGTTATAATGTTTGTAATATAGGACTTCCTGAGTTACTATCTCTCATTGGTGAAGAAAGTTAAGAAATTATTTGTTCAAAAACCCAAATTATTTGTTAAGCAAAGTCCTCCAGTTAAAGAAAAGTAAAGCTGAATTTCAGCTGGCTGATCTTTAGCATAAAATTTGCATTCAGACAATAAAACATATGCTGCATTTATAGATATATTTCTACCAAACTGTTGAAAGCAGTGATGCCTGTGGATCAACAAAAATAAAACGATGACCTACTTAGGAAAATCCTCTGTAAGTGTACCCAGTAGGGACACAATGTTTTGGTCTGTCTGCCCCCCAAACGGTCTTTCTTGTTTGTAGAGAGTTCATGTGGCCACTTTAAAGTTAGTTGACAGGAAATCAACAACAGTGTTTGTCAAATAACTATTTGTAAAAACCCTGTGGGTTGCTAGGTAGTTTAAACAGCGATCTTCAATAAGGGACATAAAAGAGCTTTGCAGCAGTGAGTTTCAAAGGAGGATGAGTCCTTGAAAAATCGGATTGAAAATAATGAAAAATATAACAAATGTTAAGCTGTTCTTTGTGGTCTCATTGTAGGGGATGATTACAAGGAACTCAATAGCAATAAGGAAATTAGTAAATTGTTGACTGGAAAATGGAGCTTCAACTAAAACAGTAACTATAAAGAGCAACTTAGAAAATAACAGTAAATTCTTAACATGTTTGAAACCACACGTGGTGACTGCAGCCATGTAAAAACACGCATGTGGACAAACTTGAAGGTGACATGATGAGTAAGAAGCAAAATGATTTCTTTCCCCCATTTTCCCAGCTTTGATACTCTATATTATGCTTTTTATATACTATAGATATTATATATAAAATAGATTATACATACAATAGATTATATTATAATATACTCTATATTATAACTAAGAGAATAACAATAATAGAAACATACTGATTATGGAGCATAAGTGATAGCAGGTAACTAAGGAAAAATTGGTTCATATGGAAGGAAGTTATGGACATTTTTGGACTGACATTTGAAAGGGATTTCTCAAACTGTGTCTTCAGAATTTTCCATATTGTACTAACCACACACAAAAGGGACATGAGACAAATGAACTTATCTACAAAACAGAAGACTCAAATGCATAGAGAACACACTGGTGGCTGCCAAGAGGGAGGAGGTTGGGAGAGGGATGGATTCGGAGTCTGGGGTTAGTAGCTGCAAACTACTATATGGAGAATGGATAAACAACAAGGTCCTACCGAACAGCACAGGGAGCTATATTCAATATCCTGTGATAAGCCAGAATGGAAAAGAAGGTGAAAAAGAAAATGTATATATAATTGAATCACTTTGCTGTACAGCAGAAATTAATACAACACTGTAAATCAACTATACTTCAATTTTAAAAAAGGGATGTGACATTAAATAGGATTTTTACCCCTACTGGAGATTCATGATACAACTATTAATTAAAGGCTCTGAAAATCTCTGTTGTGAAATAAATGATTCAGCTTCATGTTATCTTCCCCCTCGATCATTTGACCAAATGCCATTTCCTTCCTAGTCTACCTGTGAATACCCGGAGAAGGACCACTGTTTTGGAGAACACAGTAAGCACAGAGCTACCTTGGTGTTTCTCCAGTAAAGTTGCAATTATAAGAAAACATAGACGACATCAAGGGGCGGGGGTGGGGGGAAGAGAAGAAGTTGAGTGGTAGTTGGGTCTAGGTTGCTTTATCCTTGCACGGGGGTTTCTGAGAAAGATTAGTCTTAAATTTAATCGTTGAAGTTGGGAGGCAAAGAGGAAACTTCCCTCTGAAAAAAAGGAGGAGCCAAATAAAAACCTGTCCATAGAGACCTTGTATGGCAGGGCTGAGTCAGTTCCAGGGACAGGTGATCATGTCACACTGTTGGGAGATGAGCCACTTGGAAGTCAAAGACTTAGATATTATAAAACAGAGTTAGGAGCTACAAGGAAGGCTCTGGAATCCGTGTACTGCTAACATACTCTGTATGCACAACAATGAGAACATTATTGATTTTCCCTGGGATTGTTCTTCATAGGTTGTAAGATGCTTCCTCCCTCCTTCCCTTGTCTGCCTCCCACCCTGCCCCACCCCATAAGCTTCTTGATTACGTCAATCATCATGGCCACCTTTGTAGCCACAGTGGCTGGGACTCAGACGGTGCTGAATAAATATAAATNATGCACAACAATGAGAACATTATTGATTTTCCCTGGGATTGTTCTTCATAGGTTGTAAGATGCTTCCTCCCTCCTTCCCTTGTCTGCCTCCCACCCTGCTCTGCCCCATAAGCTTCTTGATTACGTCAATCATCATGGCCACCTTTGTAGCCACAGTGGCTGGGACTCAGACGGTGCTGAATAAATATAAATGAAATTAACAACAGAAAGAGATAAGGAGTGTTCTTGTGCTCTATAAAATATTGGACCAGATAAACACATTTTCCCAATTGCAGCTCTTTAATAGTCCTTAATAAATATTCCATATTTCTATTAGATTGGAAAGTACTAGAATAATAGTTCTTAGTGAAAGTGTTAGCCACTCAGACTCTTTTGCCGCCCTATGGCTGTAGCCTGCCAGGCCTCTCTGTCCATGGAATTCTCGCAGCAAGAAATCTAGAGTGAGTTGCCACTTCCTTCTCCAGGGGTTCTTCCCGACCCAGGGAATGAACTCAGGTCTTCTAAATTGCAGGCAGATTCTTTACCATATGAGCCACCAGGGAAGCCTCAATAGTGTTTAGCCCTTTCCTAATTTCTGTTCTGCTGATTATGTTAAAATTCATATTTATTTTTATAATAAATGACATTGTGAAACATTCAGACATTTCAGATTAAGCTAACTCATCTACCAGCAATGATACTGGAAAACATGCAGGTGGCTTGACACAAAAGATCACCGTCTTTGAGGTCTTTCTAGTTAAGGAAATATGGATTACTGACATTTTTAGTGGCTGCAGAGGATTCCATANTTCAGATTAAGCTAATTCATCTACCAGCAATGATACTGGAAAACATGCAGGTGGCTTGACACAAAAGATCATTGTCTTTGAGGTCTTTCTAGTTAAGGAAATATGGATTACTGACATTTTTAGTGGCTGCAGAGGATTCCATAAAATAGTTGCCATAAGCTATTGAATTTTTCCTTGCTGGTAAGACACTTAGGGTGTTAATATGACTTGCTATTAAGAGAAATGCAGTGATGACCATCTTGTATTCTAGATCAGATACTGAGAAACAAAATTGTTTTATCATAAATTTAAACACTGCCGAATTGCCATCCCCCAAAATGGCTCACTAAATTTACACTGCTGCCAGTGATGGGAAGCTCATGCATTTTCTATACTTATACCAAAATATTTTTATCAAATTAAGTGTTTTTATAATAATTTGAGTGAAATGTGCTTATTTTGAACTTCTCAGATAACTGCTGAAGTTTAGCAAGTTTTTATATAGACTTTGTCACTGTATTATTTTCAGTTAACATATTTTTGATCATGTTAAAAATACAAAAACCATGTCATCACTATAAGTTACCTAGCCTTACTGCCTTATTGTAAGCAAGACTGAACCTTTAAACTATTCACAGAATAAATGTTAAAAAAATAAATAAATAAACTATTCACAAAAATACAGTTATCTATTCATGTGATTCTGAAAGATCTCCAGCATGGGTTTTAGAATCTTCCTCACTGAGAGGTTAAAAAGTTGGTCACCTTTCTGGACAAACAGTTCTTCCTCCAAGAAAACATCACTTCTTCCTCCAAGAAAACATCACTTCTTCCAGTTTCTAAGTGAATCTCCACTCACTTCTGTTACTATACTGTGGACAGAGATNTTTAGAATCTTCCTCACTGAGAGGTTAAAAAGTTGGTCACCTTTCTGGACAAACAGTTCTTCCTCCAAGAAAACATCACTTCTTCCTCCAAGAAAACATCACTTCTTCCAGTTTCTAAGTGAATCTCCACTCACTTCTGTTACTATACTGTGGACAGAGATGATGTGTCTACTTCTGTAGCCTTTATGCCTAGCACAGGACTTATTACATCGAGAACAGACAGACTACAATTGTAATAGATTTAGCCACTCAGGCAGAGTAAAAACTTTCAAATGCTAGAAATCACCTTGTTTCTCTCCCTGCTTTTCTCTACCTTAAACTCTAATTCTACTGTTGTTGAAAAAAAAAAAAAAAGAAATAGCTATAGTCCTGTGCTGTTAAGTAGCAAAATCATAATCACAAGTCAAGAGATTATTATGATCAAAGTGTAAAAGGTATCAGTTGAATTATCTGAACATAATGGCACATAAAAACCTTTTTATACGCAAAACTGAATAATGTAGACAGTTCTTGGGTGTAAGAGATTAAATGGACACCTACAGGTATTAAGATATTTTAAATACACACACACAACATACTGAATGGTCATCAGATGGTATAAAGCTGGGTATTTTTTGAATTAATAATTTTTTGGAACAGGGATTATTAAAGTAAGAAAATTATTACAAAAGGAGAAACATAGTTCTTGATTTTTTCAAATTACAATATATTTATCCCAAACGATTCTGTAATTTTAAAACAATGAGTTTGCTGATAGTTTCAGATTCAGGAAAATTTAAGTACTTGAGGTATTTTAAAAGAAATACAGTTTACTTTTTGGGGGCTTCCCTGCTGACTCTGTGGTAAAGAATCTGCCTGCCAATGCAGGAGACTCAGGTTTGATCCCTGGGTGGGGAAGACCCCCTGGAGAAGGAAATGGCTACCTATTCCAGTATTCTTGCCTGGAAAATCCCATGGACAGAGGAGCCTGACAGGCTACAGTCCACGGGGTTGCTAAAGAGTGGGACACAACTTAGCAACTAAACAACAACATAGTGTACTTTAGCTCCTTGAATAATGTAACTTGAAGCCTTTAGCTTCTAAACCTCTAAACAACCTCCCTGAACTTCATAATCAAGCGTGAAAAAGCTCAACGTGGGAATCTGGAGGTTCCATTCAGATCTGGGCTCTGACCCTAAATACCCATGCAACAAAGGGCAATTCTTGCAATTATTTTTCTGAACCTTGGCACTTTATTGAACAAAACAAGGGATTTATCTAGACTGAGGGAAACTTCATTTCCTTGATTTGCCTTCCAACAGTTGAAAAAAATCAAGAAATTTCACACAAAGACAAGTATTTCCTGTGCTTTCTGAAATCTTGAGTGAACCACTAAAGTGAGTCCATCAATCCTTCATTTTAACCATCAGCTAGAGCCAAGGGACCACTGTCCACTATGGGGCACAGGCATCCTTGCTGATTGATTTAACTTTACCTTTGCATCCACTTGAAGAAATGTATGTTATTTTTATTATTCATGTGCTAAGTCACCTTCCACAGTTTATTCTGATCCACACAGTCAAAGGCTTTGGCATAGTCAATAAAGCAGAAATAGATGTTTTTCTGGAACTCTCTTGCTTTTTCTATGATCCAGCAGATGTTGGCCTTTGATCTCTTGTTCCTCTGCCTTTTCTAAAACCAACTTGAACATCAGGAAGTTCACGGTTCACGTATTGCTGAAGCCTGGCTTGGAGAATTTTGAGCATTACTTTACTAGTGTGTGAGATGAGTGCAATTGTGCGGTAGTTTGAGCATTCTTTGTTATTGCCTTTCTTTGGGATTGGAATGAAAACTGACCTTTTCCAGTCCTGTGGTCACTGCTGAGTTTTCCAAATTTGCTGGCATATTGAGTGCAGCACTTTCACAGCATCATCTTTAGGGATCTGAAACAGCTCAACTGGAATTCCATCACCTCCACTAGCTTTGTTCATAGTGATGCTTTCTAAGGCCCACTTGACTTCACATTCCAAGATGTCTGGCTCTAGATTANGGGAATAAGTAAGCTGAAACCTAAAGAAGAGATCTCCTCAGCATGTGCACATGTGTAAACATGTGATAAGTAGTAATTGAGACAAGGATGGTGGATGAAGAGACCAAGAGAATATAGACTAAAGAAGAAATGGTCGCCAGTCCAGGTTCGATGCATCATACTAGATGCTTGGGGCTGGTGCACTGAGATGACCCAGAGGGATGGTACGGGGAGGGAGGAGAGAGGGGGGTTCAGAATGGGGAACACTTGTATACCTGTGGCAGATTCATGTTGATGTATGGCAAAACCAATACAATAGTGTAAAGTAATTAACCTCCAATTAAAATAAATAAATTTATATTTTAAAAGAATTAAAAAAAAAGAGAAATGGTTAAGAAGAAAGGAGTGGTGAAGGTGTTGAATTCTATGGAAAGTTCAACTAAAAGAGAAATAAAGGATCCATTTCGTGAAGCAGAGATAACTTATGACCTAAAAGTGTGCTAATGCCAAGCAGTCATTAGTAAGGAGTCAGAATGCAATGGCTTGAGTAGTGAGAATAAAATATAATAAACAGTAATGAAATGCAATGGCACTTTGAGAATTTTTCTAAGAGGGATAGAGAGAGAGCAAAAATGGTATTTTTATTGAGCTTGAGGTCTAATGATGTTAAAAATTACATGTAATTTTAAACTGATGTGAAGGATAATATTAAGAAAATATTGAATATTCAAATAGAAAGTGGAGTGATAAATAGTGTGTGATTCTTGGGTGGTGGAGTGGATAGACTCAAATATAGTTAAAATTGGCTTTATTGAAGAGGAAGAAGAACACCTCTGTTGAACAGGAGAGAAGATAAAATGCATGTGTATATAGAGAGAAAGATGAGGTAATCTGTTAGTTTTTCTTTTTCTGTGATATAGGTCATCTTTTGAGAACAAAGAAAGGGTGTGGAAGAGAGATTTGTTAAGAATGGAGAATGTGTGATAAAATCAGTTGCAGAGAATGTGAAAGAATAATGACCTGAAGAAAGCAATAGGACGCCTAGCAGCATTAAAGCAATTTGGTGCTGGTGACAAAGAATTTGTTTTGTAGTAAATCTTACCTCTTCTAAAAGCACTTGGCTTCTCAGGTGTTGACAAACAGAAACAGATAATTTATCTCAAACATAGGATAATGATTTTATTGAACAAGTGGGACCAAAATATGTTCAAGAAAGTTAGTGATTGACAGAAGAGAATCAAGGTTGACCTGAAAGAAGGTGAAGAAAGAAATACACTGATGGAGTGGAATGAGATCAAGCTGGAGACAGGGCTGGAGATGTCAATGAGATCAGAGCATTTTCACGTTGCAGAAAGATGAATAAGGAATCTCGAAAGGTAAGAGTGTTTGTAAAGGGTGGGAAGTTTTACTAAGACATTTTTTGATATGAAACACTTAAAGGTATGACAAGGACCGAGATGTTGCCATGGGAGGGCTTGGCTGAGGCAGAGTGGGGAAGTCACTTGGGGAGAAAGAAAAACTGAGTGGCCAGGGTGTAAGTGGCAGGTTCACATGGACACTGATGAATCAGTCAGAAGACTGTGATCCATTATCACGAGTTGATATCGAGAACGCCTAGGAGCACATAAACCATGATGAGAGGAGGGAAACGGAACGTTAGTCATAAGTAAGTGGGAGCGACTTCAGGAAGATGGTATCCGTACTGTGATTCTCAGTCATCTGGTACAAACTAACAACAGAGACACATTTGGAAATTTATCATAATATGTTGTCTTTTTAACTCACAAGTTGGTGACTATGGAAGTCTTTCAAATTACATAGTTATTAATTATAACATGCCAAACTCTACTACACTGTATTACATGTTACACAACATAAACTTGTTCCAGGGTGGTGATACCAACTACCACTAAATAGTTACTAAGAATTATCTATTTTAATTTAGCCAGTAAAGCCTAAAATATACTTTCTATTCTGACACATCTGCATACTTTTCTACATATCCCATGGTACTCTTGTTCCATGTAATATCTAATAAAATATGTAATTTAGCTCATTTTTCTTTTCCACTAAGCTTCAGCTTTGATAAAGGGATATTCTTATTAAGCAGCCATTAAATCAATATTTTTGCAGAGCTTTTAAACTAAAAAGTCTGTAATTTATGATATCGTTTTCAGAGTACCAAAAGTCATGATGTATTGAAGCAACATTTTTACTTCTTGGTCACTATTTTGTGGGAGAGTTAAAACTACAAATTGGCAGTTACGTGAAAACTTCCTGTGTAGTTTTTCACATATGTTTTGGACAACAAAAGTTTAAGTCAGTATTAGAGTGCTTTTTAACCTAGAGCCTTCTCTAGAGGTTCTTATACCAGATAATCTACTGCATAACTAATTCCAGCATACAACAACTTTACATTAAGTCTCTGATTTTCCTACAAATTTATCTTCAAGTCAGTGAGTATGATTGCTTCCATTTATTTCCTTCTCTCAAGAAGTTAAAAAAATGTATGTAATGATTAGCATTAATTTGAACTAGTAACTCAGAATGTATTAAATGGTAGTTTAGGAAAAAATAGCTTTTGTAAAATTATGTTGCATGCTTATTTCATAAACAATGGCACAGAGTATGAATCCAGCTATCTCTTTTATTTATTTACTTTTTTGCTTCTTTGGCTTGTTTTTTCATTTTTTTAACTACCTGGGCTCTTTTCTCCAGTAAATTTATTTGAAAAGCTATAATTTTCTCATTATTTCAAATTATTGGATCAGTAGATGTTTTCATTATTTGGTTTGGTACATAACAACAAATTAATTTCCAAAGGGAAAGATTTAGATTAACCTGAAGTCCCTGTAAATAAATGTGTTTTCTTGCACATTGTGCAACTCTATGTAACTGCATTGGACTTAAATTTAGTGATTTTATTGGTGAAAATGTGTATCATTAGTATGTTAGTTCACATTTCTTTGGTTAGTGGTGAAATCTTTTAGTGTGATTATTGGTGACAAAAAATTTTAGTAATAAAAATGACATTTCTATAATTCAACTTAATTAAATCCTTTATTAGCTTTATCATCTAATGTCTTATATTTAACATTTTGACTTCTCTGAAATCTGTTTCAGTATTGTAGTGAAATTAGTGATCTAAGTCTGTGTAATGCTTCGGTGTGAACCAATAGTCCATCTTCCAGTGATTATATCACTTTTAAACTTTTCTTAGACCATGCTTATTTAATTACTTTTTCTTAATAACAATAGTCATTTTTCTTCCTCCTCTGGTAAAAAAATGTAGTTTAATTGCACCAAATATTTAAACAGCTACATTCTTACAATACCAATATATTATTCAATTAAATATCATTTTTGCTATCATTGAGCAAAGCTTTAAGGAAACAATTTAAGAAGGTATAAAAATTTTTAATTAAAAAATTGTATCCCATTTTTTTCTGAAATTTACTCTTAAAATAGCCATGGATGTAGAAAATACCCTATGTATAAAACTATTTTATTTTCAACATTTTTAAATTCTCAAAGTTTCACCTTTAAATTGCTTTTATCACATGTTCTTTAATTTTCAATAAAATGGAAAGCAACGCAAACCTGCCAAAACTGTACCTAACAGTAATCACTGCAAATCTATTATTTTGTTTTATGTATCAATATTTGTTATGTCAGATAGTTAAAGGTGTACTAGAGAATCAATCTATCAATGTGAAATATTAACTTATCTCACAACTCACTTTATTACAAACACATCTGCTAATAACTTTGTTTTTTGTTTTCTGTTTTCCAGCTTAACTCTTAGTAAAGTATAAGGGAAAAAAAAATCTGTGCTGTATAACTTTGGGTATTTAAAAAATTGTAAGATAAATTGCTAAAAGTAGAATTGTTTCAAAGCTTGCATACTTTATGTTTTATAGATACTGGTAAATAATTTTGTACTTACAATAATTTGCTAATACAAAAATATATGTTAAGTTATCCAGTGTTTTCACAGGTAAAATTTATTTTATTCTTTCAATTAGCCTTTTTTATTTATTAATGAATTTGAAGACAATAATTTTTTTAAAAATTTATAATTTACCTTTTTATTTCTTTTGTTCATTTTTGGTGGTTCATTGGCATTATCTCATTAATTTAGGTGGTCCATGTGCTTGCTTCTGCTTGTGTGTGTATGTGGATAGGTAAATATGACTTGGTTAAACAGGAAAAAGATGGCAGGCAGGCAGATTGGGAGATAAATTGTTATTTTACAATTGTAAGATTTACCTAGTTCCTGAAAGAGTTTTTCCTATATTAAGAATCTTCTGAATAATGGATTATTTCAGTGATACAACCATCTTTATGTCAACTTGATTTGAGATTAAAAAGCTTTAATATTAAATTTAAATAGTAAGTTCTTTGTTGATGTTCTTAATCATAGTTTACACATGATTAACATTATTCATTACATAAAAACTATTGAAAAGCAATATATATACTTTATCTACTCCTTTCAAAAAATGATTAAAAGAGGAAATGAAATGTATAATCATATTAAAGGAAAATAAAATCATTCTTCTAAATAAGGATTGCAATGTTGGAAGAGAGATTTAGTCTCTCATTTGGTCCCTTTTTTACTCTTCTAATGTGATATCTAAATGTTTACTTATACAGCATAATGAAATTATTTTTCACTGTTTGATCTGATGCGATGACCACGTAACTCTTTTTCTCACATTTGTCTATTGCATAGATACTAAAGAGAAAGATATTAAGATTGAGCTAAAGGAATCTAAGTCTTCAGAAAAAAAAATGCTTAAGAATATGCAAAACAAAGGTATTATAAACAAGCAAGAGGTAACCCACACAGAACTGAAATTTCCCAGATCTCAACAGAAGCAAAAAAGACCCAAAACAAATGAGAGAAATGTCGTATCAAGTGAACAACAGTCAAGACACAAGGAACTGAAATCACCCAGATTTTTTCTCCTTCAATACAGAAAATGGGTGCTTAGGAAAAAAAGAAAAGGTATAATATTACATTTTGTAATTCACTAGATCTCAGTTCTTGCATTTAGATTACTTCTCTCAAAATGTTTATTAAATTGCCACATTATACTATTTATTTATCTTCAGGATTGTCCTTGATTATTTTAGGATATTACTGTGGAATTGTCTCTTATATAGTCCTTCACTATGTTCATTTCTTCTAAAATTGTACTGATCCAAATTCCAACACAATTGCATTATTTGTACAAACTATTATATGAATTCTATTGCTTCTTTCATGTATTATTTTAAAAATAATTGTTGATGCCCATCTTCAATTCAGTTCAGTCTAACTCAGTTCCACAATTATTTTTTGAATTTGCACTGTGGACCTGCTCTGGACAAAATGGTACCTATAAAAGTAAAGAAGCAATAATCACATAACTTCAAAAAACTAACGAGTCTATTAGCAGAGAGACAGACTACAGAAAGAAAAAGAATGTTTTGGACGTAAAGTTTTTTAAGACTCTACAATCATTTGGATATTGGAGGTAAAGGTGAGAAATTAGTAGAATAAGATAGCAAAGTTCCTAACTTAAGTGACTGAGTAGCTAATCATCTTAACCACCATTAAGAAAAATATTTAATCCAGTAAAAGTCAGATCATGTATGGCATTTGAATCATTTCTTAATCAGTTCAGAGGACAACATACATAATGAAATGGGATTTGAAAGGTTGAATCTCTAGAAATAAGATGGAAATGGGCAGGAAAGACTTATGTAAGTAGCTAGGACTGCAAATAGAGACGATGTGAATGAAAAGTCTACCATAGAAAAAGGCAACATGTAAGAATTAAGCAGAGGAAGACTCAAGAAAGATACATATGAAATGCATATCAAAGAGGAGAAATTAAACTATGTCTAATAAAGTGTAAGTGGAAAATTATTTCCTTGGATTTTGCAGTTGGGGTTTTTGTTTGATCATGGAGAAAAGCTTACAAGCTACAACTGAAAGTTAAGGGATCAAAAGAAGTTTAGTATAGGAATAAAAAGAGTCCAGAAAGTATTTTTACAATTTTTGCTGATAATAACAACATAAGAGAAATGACAGTGAAAAGTGGAAGACCTGAGCCAAGCCAAGAAATCCCTTATCTCAAAATATTAGATTTTGAGGGATTTGAGCCCATGTATAGACTAATCGGATAAAGTTTATAAAAAAGAGATGATGAAGAAAAGGACACAGAAGAAAATAATTTTCTCTTAGATAACAAATGCTCTAGGGAAGACTGTGGAAAATTCTGAAAAAGATGGGAATACCAGACCACCTGACCTGCCTCTTGAGAAATCTGTATGCAGGTCAGGAAGCAACAGTTAGAACNCTGGATCATTGAAAAAGCAAGAGAGTTCCAGAAAAACATCTATTTCTGCTTTATTGACTATATCAAAGCCTTTGACTGTGTGGATCACAATAAACTGTGGAAAATTCTGAAGGAGATGGGAATACCAGACCACCTGACCTGCCTGTTGAGAAACCTGGATGCAGATCAGGAAGCAACAGTTAGAACTGGACATGGAACAACAGACTGGTTCCAAATAGGAAAAGGAGTACATCAAGGCTGTATATTGTCACTCTGCTTATTTAACTTATATGCAGAGTACATCATGAGAAATGCTGGGCTGGAAGAAGCACAAGCTGGAATCAAGATTGCCGGGAGAAATATCAATAACCTCAGATATGCAGAAAGTGAAGAAGAACTAAAGAGCATCTTGATGAAAGTAGAAGAGGAGAGGGAAAAAGTTGGCTTAAAGCTCAGCATTCAGAAAACGAAGATCATGGCATCTGGTCCTGTCACTTCATGGCAAATAGATAGGGAAACAGTGTCAGACTTTATTTTTTTGGGCTCCAAAATCACTGTGGATGGTGACTGCAGCCATGAAATTAAAAGATGCTTACTCCTTGGAAGGAAAGTTATGACCAACCTAGACAGCACATTAAAAAGCAGAGACATTATTTTGCCAACAAAGGTCTGTCTAGTCAAGGCTATGGTTTTTCCAGTACTCATGTATGGATGTGAGAGTTGGACTATAAAGAAAGCTGAGCACTGAAGAATTGATGCTTTTGAACTGTGGTGTTGGAGAAGACTCTTGAGCGTCCCTTGGACTGCAAGGAGATCCACCCAGTCCATTATGAAGGAGATCAGTCCTGGGTGTTCATTGGAGGGACTGATGTTGAAGTTGAAACTCCACTATTTTGGCCACCTGATGTGGAGAGCTGACTCATTGGAAAAGACCCTGATGCTGGGAAAGACTGAGGGCCGGAGGAGAAGGGGACAATAGAGGATGAGATGGTTGAATGGCATCACCGACACAGTGGACATGGGTTTGGGTGGACTCGAAGAGTTGGTGATGGACAGGGAACCTGGCGTGCTATGGTTCATGGGGTCGCAGGGAGTCAGACACGACTGAGCAACTGGACTGAAGAGGGAAAGACATGGTTAACCGTATCCCTAAATTTCTTTTGATAGTCTTTCAGTGATAAATTTGTTCATTCTGATAACTCTGGATACATAATTAAGCAATGCAGGCACAATTCCCCAAAGAGCTAAAGAGTGATTTCTCATTGTGGATATTAGAATTACAAAGAAGCAAATTGATCCTACATCAGAGAAAGAGACTTGGTAATACATTTCAACCAATATTAAATAATGGTTCAAACATGGATTAACTCTAACTTATGATGCATTCAGTTGATTCTGGTTGTTGCCTCATGCCTTGATGAACACCCCTCACACATGGTGCCGAGGCTGGGAAATCACAGTGTGCTTCTTGGATCTGGAGTCATTATCAAGGACTTGCTACATTCTGTCTGATAATATCATCTGGTTTTTATTTGGCTGTCCCAGCATCATTCTTTTTTTTTTTTTTTTCCCCCCAGCTGCATCACATAACATGTGTAAGAGTTGACTCATTGGAAAAGACTCTGATGCTGGGAGGGATTGGGGGCAGGAGGAGTAGGGGACGACATAGGATGAGATGGCTGGATGGCATCACGGACTCGATGGATGTGAGTTTCAGTGAACTCTGGGAGTTGGTGATGGACAGGGAGGTCTGGTGTGCTGCAATTCATGGGTCGCAAAGAGTCAGACACAAGTGAGCAACTGAACTGCACTGAAACAGCAATAGAGCAATAAATCTAAATTACTTGGTAATGACAATGAATAAATTTTTCCTCTCTGTAAATAACCATAAATACTGAGACAGAGCTCTGTGAGAGATTCACAGAACCTCTAAATTCTGAATTTAAAAATAATTTTTCATTGTATTGGGGTGATTTAAACTTAATGAAAGGAGATAAGATATAGAAAAAGCTAGAAGGACACAGTATATATAGGGAGAATGTAGGGGACAGTAAAACAATCTAAGTGTTTGTGAAGTTCTTTTCAGGAATATTAAAGAAGAATTACCCAGAAAAAAAAAAATGCTGTCTTTTCCACTCCTCAAGTTACCTCTAGAATATAGCCAAGATATTTTCAATTTTGCTATAATATCTCATTTATTGCTGATGTACTATATATATGAAAGAATTACTCAGTTTTACAAAGACGCTGCTTCTGTTCAAGTTAAAATTTTGTCTTCTGCTGGGATTCACAATCACCACTTTGTGTTTATATTTTTCATTTCATATTTGAAACTTGTATTTTATGTATATGTGTAATATTTACTTTTATGCATTTTATGACTAAAATGCTATATGTTGCAAAGGTATACAATACACTTAAATTTTGAAAGTTTCATATCACTATATTGCTTGATTGTTTTAGTACATTATAAGGCTAACTGTGTAACTAACAGGGTTGAAGTTTCATTCTTGTGTCATGGTATTTATTTTTAACAAACTGGGCATCAGAATATTTGAGGAAGAAAGCTATTGCAATAATGTAGCAGATTTGTTTTAAACTATCATGTCTGTGTCTTTAGTGATAATCCACCACATTCTGTTAGTGAACCACAGGTGTCTGTAAAGAGTGGGTAATTTGGCATACCTTATGTGATGCCAGGCTCTTCCAATAGGATAAAATCTTTGCTATAGAAACTTTGCAATTTAGCATTATGCTTTTTTACTTTTGTAGGTGGGCTAATTTTACTCAGCTTAGAAAAAAACTAAGCTATCTATTTTAAGGAGCATACATTCATAAAAATAACTTTAAAAGAGAGCAAAGGAAAATTCTCAGGGCATGTCTAATTGTGAACATCTGAGATAATGGTCTAATTTATGGAAGTACCATAATCCATAAAAATGCTTGATATACTCTGTATTTTAAAACAACAAGAAATGTGTCTTTATACACTGACAAAATAATGAATTAAAAAATGAAAAAAAAGACATTTTTATCACAAAACAAATTAGTCAGACGTGTCATCAAATAAATATTGCTCTTAAGTGATTAATATCTGCATGAAACATCTAAGTGCATAACAATATTTACAAAACATGTCAAATAAAATTTTGACAACTTGAAATATTGATAAATTTTGCAAAAAAAAAGACACTTGTCTAGCCCTATGGATATATATTATATTCCATCTATATATATAGCTGTCTGACTCCAATATAAACAAGATCTTTCTCTATTATGATAAATAATGATCTGAAACTAGATAATATCAAAAGTTTTAATGATTGATCAAATATTAATTAAATTATTTCCCATTTTTATGATTACTAAATATACATAACCATTTCAATTAAAAGTTTGTACTTTGACAGATTCATCTTTTGAGTGTTGAACCTGAGTGTCTAAATCCTAATGAATATCTGACACTAATGTTATATATTTTTAAAATGGTAGTTTAGAGTTACCTGATGGGCGGGTCATGGTGGAAAGCTCTGACAGAATGTGATCCACTGTAGAAGGGAATGGCAAACTACTTCAGTATTCTTGCCTTGAGAAACTCAAGAACAGTATGAAAAGGCAAAATGATAGGATACTGAAAGAGGAACTCCCCAGGTCAGTAGGTGCCCAATATGCTACTGGAGATCAGTGGAGAAATAACTCCAGAAAGAATGAAGGGATGGAGCCAAAGCAAAAACAATATCCAGCTGTGGATGTGACTGGTGATAGAAGCAAGGTCTGATGCTATAAAGAGCAATATTGCATAGGAACCTGGAATGTCAGGTCCATGAATCAAGGCAAATTGGAAGTGGTCAAACAA
>SJYX01022948.1:201017-221233 GCA_006410675.1 Oreotragus oreotragus
CCCCAGCTGCATCACATAACATGTGGGATCTTAGTTCCCCCACCAGGAATTGAACCCAATCCCCCTGCATTGGAAACACGGAGTCTTAACCACTGGGCTACCAGGGAAGTCCCTGTTCCAGCATCTTTGAGTTCCTGAATACTTGATGGCGGCTCACCACCTCCCTTTGGAGGACCGTCTGGTTATGGTTTGATACCAGGTTGCCCTACTTGGGTCCCAAATATATTAACATATATTTGGTGACAAATACCTACTAGTCTATCACTTGGACTTCTGGACACTCACATGGTTTTGAGCTACTCTTTCAGCCAGTGTTGAAAATTTTTAGTAATTTATTTTCATACAGATTCACATAAACACACACCGTTAAAGGGTTATGTGTGGGCCTTCGTTCTAGAGTACTTATGAATCATTCGCAGCCAAAAGCAGAGCCCTGAAAAGAGCAGTAACAGAAGAACAAGAATGAAAAAGCCTGCTGCTGCTGCTGCTGCTGCTAAGTCGCTTCAGTCGTGTCTGACTCTGTGCGACCCCATAGATGGCAGCCCACCGGCTGCCCCATCCCTGGGATTCTCCAGGCAAGAACACTGGAGTGGCTTGCCATTTCCTTCTCCAATGCATGAAAGTGAAAAGTGAACGTGACGTCGCTCAGTCCTGTCCGACTCAGCGACCCCATGGACTGCAGCCCACCAGGTTCCTCCGTCCATGGGATTTTCCAGGCAAGAGTACTGCAGACAGTTCTAATTTTTATCTCCCTCCATTTCAGATCTGTTTTATAAAGTAGGCTTATTTAAACTTTTCATTTTCTTTCTTTAATAAGCTGTAAAATCGACAAAAATTGTGTCTGAAAATAGAGAAAAAGAGCAGTTAAGGGGCTAGACAGTCCATAAACAGTAACTAACACTGATTAAATAACAAGACTCAACACAGAAAATATTTTCAAAGTGCTTTATAGATGGTTTTTCCTTCTTTTATTTTATCCCTCCTTTTCCTTCCCACTATGAGGCTCTTTATCAGATACTGTAAACACGAGTGAGTCTTGTAGCTTCCTAGAGTATGAGCCTTAGAATGTAAAATGGTAATAACACCAATTTATTGATTTATTGAGATGGTTAAATACTGTGCAAAAGAAGCAGTGATAAAGCAACAAGAAGCAGTATTTTTAATGTGCACACTATTTTACATGCATTTACTGTTTCAGTCCTCACAGTCTTAAGAGGCTTACATGCAAAATCTCTTTGTATAATGTTGCAAATATTAGTTGCAATTATTGAAGATATATAACTTTTGAGTTACTGCCATAAATTTATGTATTGAGGACATAATAAAATTTAGAAAAATGCCTTCCTTAATGTTAGCTCCTTTCGATTGACCTGGAGAAGAGCTTTGTATTCAAGGACTCCCAGTGGGGGCAAATGAGCATTTAAAACAATGCTGTTTTCTAAAGACATTTAAACTAATATGCTGTTCAGAACAGCTATAACATAGTGATCAATAGTTCAGACTCTCTGGGTTCAAACTACACATTTACCACTAGCCAGTTGAGTTCCTTTGCATTGATCGCTGAAGAAGGCTTTCTTATCTCTTCTTGCTATTCTCTGGAACTCTGCATTCAAGGGATTGGAATGAAAACTGATGTTTTCCAGTCCTGCGGCCACTGCTGAGTTTTCCAAATTTGCTGGCATGTTGTGTGCAGCACTTTGACAGCATCATCTTTCAGGATTTGAAATAGCTCAACTGGAATTCTATCACTGCCACCAGCTTTGTTCACAGTGATTCTTTCTAAGGCCCACTTGACTTCATATTCCAGAATGTCTGGCTCTAGGTAAGCGATCACACTATTGTGATTATCTTTATCTTGAAGATATTTTTTGTACAGTTTTTCTGTGTATTCTTGCCACCTCTTCTTAATATCTTCTGCTTCTGTTAGGTCCAGACCATTTCTGTCCTTTATCGAGCCCATCTTTGCATGAAATGTTCCCTTGGTATCTCTAATTTTCTTGAAGAAATCTCTAGTCTTTCCCATTCTGTTCTTTTCCTTTATTTCTTTACATTGATTGCTGAAGGCTTTCTTATCTCTTCTTGCTATTCTTTGGAACTCTGCATTCAGATGCTTGTATCTTTCCTTTTCTCCTTTGTTTTTTGCTTCTCTTCTTTCCACAGCTATTTGTAAGGCCTCCCCAGACAGCCATTTTGCTTTTTTGCATTTCTTTTCCATGGGGATGGTCTTGATCCCTGTCTCCTGTACAATGTCACGAACCTCATTCCATAGTTCATCAGGCACTCTATCTATCAGATCTAGGCCCTTAAATCTATTTCTCACTTCCACTGTATAATCATAAGGGATTTGATTTAGGTCATACCTGAATGGTCTAGCGGTTTTCCCTACTTNTTAGGCTACTGTTACAAGGGTCAAATTGTTACAGGACTGAGAAACATGGAGCAATGGTGAATCCACTAGATTTTTTTCTTCCACTATGCACCATCTTCAAAGATTTTCAGACCAATTGCTCTCATCTCTGTTTGGGAATCAAACAGTAAATTTCTTACCATATTAATGCAAGATACAAAGAGGTTAGCAATGAAGGTTTAAAGAAAATCTTATTTTGTGAATCTATTTTAAAAGAAAATGCTGGAAATCCCAGGTTGCTCTCACTGTGACCTTGGGTAGAGGTGCTGAATGGCATAAGCAATATGCTGATTTTTATAGAAAATAATCTTTTCTTTCATTCCATTGTGTTACACAAATGTTTTGATGAGACCAACATTTTTAACAACCATGTGTCCCTTTAAAGGAGAACAATAGAGGAAATAAATGTTCTAAAGATTGATGTGCTAAATTTTTAAAAACAGATTTGCCATTCTTCCCATAATACTAGAGTGGACAGTTTTGGGGTTGGTGAATTTCATAATGTATTATTATAATATCATTCGAGTCACTTGGAAAGGTTACAAAAATCAAGTGCCTTTAAAGTCCTAGTTAACATAAGTAATATTCTTTTCTTCATTCCCCATAAAGTGTAACTTATTTCACATTTGTGGTTTAATAAAAAACATCAAACTTTTCCAAATTCCTCTTAAATAATGTACTGCATGATATTTGCTGAAGTGATAAAGTTTGTATCTGCAAGGCTGCAATTTATAGGCAGTTTATTTTTCACCAAGGTGAAGACTGCCTTCAGAAAGCTGTATTACAAGAGTTTTGTGGTAGGCAGATCTAAAGATGGCCCCATGGTTATTCAATCAACCAACAATCTAGTTGCTGCTGTAAAAATAATTGTTGTTGTTGCTGAGTTGCTAAGTCATGTCCGACTCTTTTACCACCCCATGAACTGTAGCCTACTAGGTTCCTCTGCCCATGGGATTTTCCAGATAATGGAGTGAGTTGCCATTTTCTTCTCCAGGGGAATCTTCTCAACCTAGGGACTGAACCCTCATCTACTGTGTGGCAGGAGGATTCTTTACCACTGAGCCCATTTAAAAAGAAAAAAAAAAAATTAGGCAGCTGTAGTTAGTCTCAAGTAGGGTGAACTTAGACCATGAACATTATCATCTTGACTTGATCTAATTACATGCACCCTTTCAAAGGCAGAAAGGAAGTCAGAGAGACCAGAAGCACAGAGGGAGTCAACATGCCATTGCTATTTTTGAAGACGGAGGAGGCCAGAGCCAAGGAATAGTTATCCTCCAGAGGCTGAGAAAACCCCTGGCCAACAGCTAGCAAGGAAGCAGAGGCCTCAGTCCTGTTAGCTGCAGGGAACTCAGCCATGTCAGTAACCCAAATGAGTCTGGAAGCAAATTCTTCCCCAGTGAATCCAAGTAAGAGTCCAGACCAGGTGACACCTTGATTTCAACCCCGTGGTACCCTAAGCAGAGAACCCAGCCAAACTGCCTGGACTTCTGACTGACCAAATTCGAAGATACTTGAATGCTATTTTAAGCCACTAAGCCTGAGTTAATTTGTTCAGCTACAGAATACCAATATAGATTCTGACACCCCTATGATTATTAGTTAATCTACTTAAAAAATACAGTTCAAAGCATCAGTGCAGAAAATGTTTTTTAATTTTTACTAGTATGTGAACTAAACCATCTCAGTTTTCCCCAAAGACAGTCCTTATTGGCTAAAATAAATACCCTAAAATATTCAAAGCTTATATATGATTAACAGTTAACAGTAGAGGAGAGGGTGATTTTTCTCTTTCTAAAAGATTCACTTGTAACATTTGAAGTTGATACAAAATATAATATTTTACATTCCAACCACTAAAAATATGTTTATATCTCTACCCAACAAAAATGTAGACTTTGCTTTTTCTTTTGATCTTTTTCTTTGGAAGCAGAGGGATAAGTAGAGCTTCTCCTGTGATTTTTTTCATTACTATAGTAATATTTGCACATATTTAATTTCTACTGGAAATATTTACTACAATATCATTTCTTTACCACTATAGGCAATACAGTGAGATTTAATTAAAGGAAAGCATTTGCATAGTCGCTCATGGCTGGACCTTATGCAAATACAGAAAATGACAAGTCTGAAATTAATCACCAACTGACTGACATTAAAACAGAAATTTATCAAAGCAGGGATGTGTGAGTCATAATAGTATCCAATTCCATGGTTCCTAAGCAGATCCCCTTCTATAGTCTGAGGCAACTTGCACTTATTTTTATTAAAACCCTCCAACAGACCATGACTTACATTTAGCTCCATCGTAAAATCTCCAGGCAGAAAACATTCTCTATGTGGAAGATTTCAAAAGGATGATCAGTTTTGAAGTAATCGAGCTCATATTTTCTGTCTCTCATCTCTGTAGATGGTCTTGGAAAGACAGACACATTGTGTTTTTTACATGTCAACGTCCCCGACTTTATCTAATAAGTTAGAGCCGCCAAGCACACAAAGCTTTATGGACCAATACCCTGATTTATAATATCCACTGAGCAATCTGTTTTCCCCTTTTTGTGTGTCTTTCAAGGATATACCAGAGCAACAGGACTACTACATCTCAGGAAAACTGAAAGAAAGAAACAGCTGAGTCAGACACTTGATGGTAGGACTCTGATTTATCTCAAGTGTTAGTAACTGAAAACTGAGTGTGTGTGTGGAGAAATCAATACTAGTTTTGAACAGTGTCTTAACAGTGAATAATGAAGACTGCTAAATCAAAACCATAAATTTTAAAAGCACTGACAATTAGCACTAACTGTGAGCTAAGTAATGCAAATGATATCTTCTGTACTATGTATTGAATGCAGTAAATGGGCACCATCGGCGACAGGATGGAAGATTGGGATAGGCAAATAAAAAATGAGAAGAAACGCCAAGTTCAACTCTGGCAAACCAGAATTCTTTCAAAAAATTTTAAATCAAAGGACACCACATTTCTTACAGGAGACAAGGGCAAAGTACAAAGGACAAGTGATATTTCTTTTCCAGGGTCTATTAAAATCTCGTTTCTCTTTCTTACAGTGGTCAGTCACTAATGCCTGGTTTGGGGGCCATTCATGGTTGGACCACTCCAGAATGAATGGACTCTGAATGCTGAAAAGGGGTATGACTTCCCATGGTAAAAAGCCATGAAGACTCTCTTCACACCCCCATCAGCATGTAATTAAATAGACATTTCCCCAGATGGGCCACTGTTGAGAATCAACAAGAAAATCTCTAGTCCTGACCTTGGGTAAACTGAAGCATGTCTCCAGGAAGGAGTTCTGGCAATCTGCATGAGCACGAGGGACTTGTTGAGTCTGACCACTGGGAGGGAGGATCCAGGAAATACTGAAGATTAACCACCTCCCTGGAGAGTGAAGAGTTGTGACAAAATGTGATCCACTGGAGAAGGGAATGACAAACCACTTCAGTATTCTTGCCTTGAGAACCCCATGAACCATAAGAAAAGGCAAAAAGATAGGACACAGAAAGATGAACTCCCCAGATTGGTAGGTAGCCAATATGCTACTGGAGAAGAGTGGAGAAATAATTCCAGAAAGAATGAAGAGACAGAGCCAAAGCAAAAACAACACCCAGGTGTTGATGTGACTGGTGATGGAAGTAAAGTTCGATACCGTGAAGAACAATATTGTACAGGAACCTGATTAGGTCTATGAATCAAGGTAAACTGAAAGTGGTCAAACAGCAGAAAGCAAGAGTGAACATCAACATTTTAGGAATCAGTGAACTAAAATGGAGTGGAATGAGCAAATTTAACTCAGATGACCATCACTGTATCTACTACTGTGGGCAAGAATCCCCTAGAAGAAATGGGGTAGCCCTCATAGTCAACAAAAGAACCTGAAATGCAGTACTTGGGTATATCCTCAAAAAGGACAGAATGATCTCTGTTCATTTCCAAGGCACACCATTCAGTATCACAGTAATCCAAGTCTATGCCCCAACCAGTAATGCTGAAGAACCTGAAGTTGAATGGTTCTTCAAAGACCTACAAGACCTTCTAGAACTAACACCCCAAAATGATCTCTTTTTCATTATAGGGGTCTGGAATGCAAAAGTAGGAAGTCAAGAGATATCTAGAGTAACAGGCAAATTTGGCCTTGGAGTACAAAATGAAGCAGAGCAAAAGCCAACAGAATTTTGCCAAGAACATGCACTTATCATAGCAAACACAAGAGAAAACTCTATACATGGACATAACCAGATGGTCAATACCAAAATCAGATTGATATATTCTTTCAGCCAAACATGGAGGAGCTCTATACAGTCAGCAAAAACAAGACCAAGAGCTGACTGTAGCTCAGATCATGAACTCCTTATTGCAAAATTCAGACTTAAATTGAAGACAGTAAGGAAAAACCACTAGAGATCATTCAGGTATGACCTAAATCAGAATCCCTTACGATTATACAGTGGAAGTGACAAATAGATTCAAGGGATTAGATCTGATAAAGTACTTGAAGAACTGTGGACAGAGGTTTGTGACACTGTACAGGAGGCAGTGATCAACACCATCCTTAAGAAAAAGAAATGCAAAAAGGCAGAATGGTTGTCTGAAGAGGCCTTACAAATAGCTGAGAAAAGAAGAGACGTGAAAGGCAAAAGAGAAAAGGAAAGATATACCCATCTCAATGCAGAGTTCTCAATACAATAAAGTAAAAATAAATAAATAAATATTCTATTAAAAAAACAAATAAAGATATTACTAGAACAACAACAACGAAAAAAAACCAACAAAAAACAAAGAATAGCAAGGAGAGATAAGAAAGCCTTCCTCAGTGATCAATGCAAAGAAATAGAGGAAAACAAGAGAATGCGAAAGACTAGAGCTCTCTTCAAGAAAATTAGAGATACCAAGGGAACATTGAGAAATCTGTGTGTAGGTAAAGAAGCAATAGTTAGAACTGGACATGGACCAACAGACTGGTTCCAAGTTGGGAAAGGAGTACATCAGTGCTATATATTGTCACCCTGCTTATTTAACTTATATCAAGAGTACATCATGTGAAATGCCAGGCTGGATGAAGCACAAGCTGGAATCAAGAGAGCTGGGATAAATATCAATAACCTCAGATACACAGATGACACCACCCTTATGGCAGAAAGTGAAGGAGAACTAAAGAGCCTTTTGATGAAAGTGAAAGAGAAGAGTGAAAAAGTTGGTTTAAAACTCAACATTCAGAAAACTAAGATCATGGCATCTGGTCCCATCACTTCATGGGAAATCGATGGGGAAACAATGGAAACAGTGAGAGACTTATCTTTTTGGGCTCCAAAGTCATTGCAAATGGTAACTGCAGCCATGAAATTAAAAGATGCTTGCTCCTTGGAAGAAAAGTTATGACCAACCTAGATAACATATTAAAAAGCAGAGACATTACTTTGCCAACAAAGGTTGGTCTAGTCAAAGCTATGGTTTTTCCAGTAGTTATGTATGGATGTGAGAACTGAACTATAAAGAAAGCTGAGTGCTGAAGAATTGATGCTTTTGAACTGTGGTGGTGGAGAAGACTCTTTAGAGTCCCTTGGACTGCAAGGAGATCCAACCAGTCCATCCTAAAGGAAATCAGTCCTGAATATTCATTGGAAGGACTGATGCTGAAGCTGAAATTCCAATACTTGGGCCACCCGATGTCAAGAACTGACTCATTGGAAAAAAACCCTGATGCTATGAAAGACTGAAGACAGGATGAAAAGGGGATGACAAAGGACGAGATGGTTGGATGGCATCACCAACTCGATGGACATGAGCTTGAGCAAGCTCCAGGAGTTGGTGAAGTACAGGGAAGCCTGGAGTGCTGCAGTCCATGGGGTCTCAAAGAGGACACCACTGAGCGACAGAACTGAACTGAACCACTTCCCTTCCCCACAAAGAAAACACATGCAGCAAACATAAATGTACATGAAATAACTATATCCACAGAAAGTGAATAACAAGACAAGTTATGGTGATGGACCCAGGTGGATTTCCCAAGTCCACGTTGCATGCTTATCCCTTCTAAAGGATGGGTCTGTTCTCATGGGCAAGACTAATCCAAGGCTGGTTACTCTTATCTCTTACTAACTTAATTGTTCCACTCACTCAGGTCCCTTAGTCTCTCCTTATCACAAGGTCTTAGCCTCTTAATTACATTCCTTGGATCCCTCTTCTAATCACCTCCCACCTCCACTTGAAAACATATATATATATATATATATAAAACTTTCAGATGCATCCAAAATAAAAGGAAAAAAGGAACTGATAATTGTTTGTACTCTTTCAGTAATTACTGGTCATGGGCTTTCAATATCTAGAATGACCCACACTTTGAGTTTCTAAGAAGTAGAGATCAAATTGTAGCAAAGACTACATAATGTGTAAAAACATTTTTGTTGTCATAATTTTTATTACCACTTTCCCTTCTACCATTTAACTAATATAAGTGTACATATCAGTGTTTTCTTGCCTCACTGTGTGTCAAGCACACAGACTTGCATTCGCTAACATTTTTACTCCATTTGTATCAGATATCTCAAGACATGGGGCTTCTCTCATAGCTCAGTTGGTAAAGAACCTGCCTGTAACATCAGGAGACCGTGGTTCGATTCCTGGGTCGGGAAGACCCCCTGGAGAAGGGATAGGCTACCCACTCCAGTATTCTTGGGTTTCCCTTGTGGCTCAGCTGGTAAAGAAACTGCCTGCAATGTGGGAGACCTGGGTTTGATCCCTGGGTTGGGAAGATCCCTGGAGAAGAGAAAGGCTACCCACTCCAGTATTCTGGCATGGACTGTATAGTCCATGGGATCGCAAAGAGTCAGACACAACTGAGCAACTTTCACTTTCACATAACATATACTACCCTGAGGAGAAAACCTGGGTCAACAAATTGCATCCAAATCAAGAACTGAGTTCTCGGCTTATCAGCTGTCAAATGGCTTCTCCCATTACACTGCCTAGGTCTGAGGGGGAACAAAAGCTTCTACTTGGAGACTTCAGAACTATACCAAAGAAAAAGAGATGCAAGAAGGCAAAGTGGTTGTCTGAGAAGGTGTTACAAATAGCCAAGGAAAGAAGAGATGTGAAAGGCAAGGGAGAAAGGGAAAGATATGCCACTGAATGCAGTGTCTAGAGAAGAAAGCCTTCTTAAGTGAAAAAGGCAAAGAAGCAGAGGAAAACAACAGAATGGGAAAGACTAGAGATCTCTTCAAGAAAACTGGAGCTACCAAGGGAACATTTCATGCAAGGAGGGGCTCAATAAAGGAAGAGATAGTAAGGACCTAACAGAAGCAGATTAATTAGAAGTGGCAAGAATACACAGACGAACTATACAAAAAAAGGTCTCAATGATCTGGATAACCACGATGGTATGGTCACTCACCTAGAGCCCGACATTTTGAAATGTGAAGTCAAGTGGGCCTAAAGAAGCATTACGAACAAAGCTAGTGGAGGTGATAGAATTCCAACTGAGCTATTTAAAATCCTAAAAGATGATATTGTTAAGGTGCTGCATGTAATATGTCAGTAAACTTGGAAAACTCAGCAATGGCAACAGGACTGGAAAAGGTTGGTTTTCATTCCAATCCCAAAAAAGGGCAATGTGAAAGACTGTTCAAACCGTCATATAACTGTGCTCATTTCACTTGCTAGCAAGGTTATGCTCAAAATCCTTCAAGCTAGGTTTCAGCAGTACATGAACCGAGAACTTCCAGATGGCAACAAGCTGGGTTTAGAAAAGGCAGAGGAATCAGAGATTAAATTGCCAACATTCACTGGATCATGGAGAAAGCTAGAGAATTCCAGAAAAATATCTGCTTCATTGACTGAGCTGAAGCTTTTGACTATGGATCACAACAAACTGTGGAAAATTCTTAAAGAGATGGGAGTACCAGATCATCTTACCTGTCTCCTGAAAAACCTATATGCAGGTCAAGAAGCAACAGTTAGAACTGGACATGGAACAACAGACTGGTTCCAAATAGGAAAAGGAGTACGTCAAGGCTGTATATTGTCACCCTGCTTATTTAACTTATATGTAGAGCACATCATGCAAAATGCCAGGCTGGATGAATCACAGGCCAGAATCAAGATGGCTGGGTAGTTAGAACTGGACATGGAACAACAGACTGGTTCCAAATAGGAAAAGGAGTACGTCAAGGCTGTATATTGTCACCCTGCTTATTTAACTTATATGTAGAGCACATCATGCAAAATGCCAGGCTGGATGAATCACAGGCCAGAATCAAGATGGCTGGGAGAAATATCAACAACCTCAGATAATACAGATGATACCACTGTAATGGCAGAAAGTGAAGAGGAACTATAGGGCCTTTTGATGAGGGTAAAAGAGGAGAGTGAAAAAGCTGGCTTAAAGCTCAACATTCAAAAAATGAAGATCATGGCATCCAGTCCCAACACTTCATGGCAAATAGATAGGGAAACAGTGTCAGACTTTATTTTTCTGGGCTCCAAAATCACTGCAGACAGTGACTGTAGCCATGAAATTAAAAGATGCTTGCTCTTTAGAAGGAAAGCTATGACAAACCTAGACAGCATATTAAAAAGCAGAGACATCCCTTTGACAACAAAGGTCTGTATAGCCAAAGTTATGGTTCTCCCAGTGGTCATGTATGGATGGGAGAGTTGCACCATAAAGAAGAGTAAGCACCAAAGAATTGATGCTCTCAGATTGTCCTGGAGAAGACTCTTGAGAGCGCCTCGGACTGCAAGGGGATCAAACCAGTTGATCTGAATACTCACTGGAAAGACTGATCTTGAAGCTGAGGCTCCAATACTTTAGCCACCTGATGCAAAGAGCGCACTGGAAAAGACCCTGCTGGTTGGGAAAGATCGAAAACAAAAGGAGAAGAGGGCAGCACAGGATGAGATGGTGAGACAGCATCACCCACTGAATGGACGTGAATTTGAGCCAACTCTGGCAGACAGTGGAGGACAGGGGAGCCTGGCGTGCCGCAGTCCACAGGGACACTAACAGTTGGACACAACTTAGCAACAGAACAACAATAACAACTAAAACAACACCAGGCAGTCCAGTGGTTAGGGATCTGCCTTGCGATGCAGGGGACACGGCTTCGATCCCTGGTAGCAGAGCTAAATCCCACACGTCACAGCCAGGCTGCAACTACTGAGCCTGCAGGCCACAGCTAGAGAGTCTGTGCGCTGGCCACAAAAGATCCCACATGCCACAGCTAAGACCAGATGAAACAAAAACAAAAAGGCTTCCATTTGAATCAGGAGCCTGTCCTCTCCAACTCTTGTGCTCATGTGCATTGTTTTTGCTGTCGTTCAGGTGCTCAGTTGTGTCCGACTCTTTGCAAACCCCATGGACTGCAGCACGCCAGGCTCCCCTGTCCTCCGCTGTCTCCCAGAGTTCACTCAAATGCATCAGATTTATTAGGAAAAATGTAAAACTTAAAACCTGTGTATTGTATCATACCACAGAGTATGTACAGACTCGTCAGCCATTTTCAGAAATGTGTCAGTTTTTGAAGACATGTAATTGCTCAGATTCAGGAGGAAGAATTGAAACACTGATCTAAGCCATCAAAGCCCATTCTTGACATTTTCCAGTAATAAGATTCAAATCTGGCCTTTTATACTTATCTTGTACCATATTGATTCTGAGTCACGTGGAGTTTTTCACAGCATGACAAAGCATGAAGCGTGGGGTTTGCCAAATCTTTTTTTGTTCCAAGTCGCATTTACTGTGAGTCCTGTCAGTCAAGCCATGCCCACTCACCCAGTCAGTGTGATCATCTAAACTAGATTTAAGAGGAATATTAATAATTTTATTCTTTTTTTCCTTTAACAGTCAAACAGATCCTAGAGTGTGGAGGCACTGAAAGAAACTGGAAATTATGACCTAATTTGTGGTCTCTGTCAGGTCAAGCCTACACCAAATCAGGCAAGAGCCTGGGGTCAACTTTGACTGCAAGTGCCAAGAATTATGGAAAATCTGAAAATCTGTTGCCAAGGTGTAAGCGGCAGGAAAATGCTGCCGTGGGATTGAAAAGGAGCTGACATTTTGGTCTCCGGAATCACACGCTGCTTTTTAGGTGCACCATATAACCTTCGAACTATGCGTCTGCATGGTTTTGTAAAATATCTTTACCCTTTGCAAGCCATTAGTTTGCATGTGACCTTGAATCTCATAACAGAGTGAAAAACTTGACACCCGTGGGGACAGATGATGGGGACACGCAGATGGCAGCCGCCACCTGGGCTCCATGAGCTGTGTGGCACTCTTCTCACTTGTGTTGCCCTCATGCCAACTCTGTTCTGCCCCAATTCCAAAGTCAGCCTTGGCTGGGTCACTGTGGGTGTCCTCCTCCTATTTGGCCAATGCACTCATGCTGGTTGTCACATCTGTGCTCCTGAAACGATTCTGGTCCAGCCTCCCATCATTTCCCTGTTCTTAAAATGATGCTCTTGCTTGGCCCAATCCTGATCCTCCTTCTGGGCTTTAATTCCTAAGTCTGAGATTTTTGTCTTAGTCCACTTAGGAAATTTCATTTTCCTTTTTTTTTTTAAATTGATAAGCATTCCATATCCATTCTGGGAGCTGAGATATCTGCCTTAGACCCATTTCTGAGTTTGAATTCTGCTAATCTATGGTCTGACTGCCTGGGGCTTGTCATCTCATGGCATGTTACCCAAGAACAGACTCCCCAGATGTGGTTGGTCAGGTGGGTCAGCCTTGATTCTCTTTTAGGGTACCCCATTGTAATCATAAGGGCTGTGCTGGTGGCTCAGTTGGTAAACAGTCCACCTGCAATGCAGGAGACACCGGTTTGATCCCTGGTTGGGAAGATGCCCTGGAGAAGGAAATGGCTACCCACTCCAGTATTCTTGCCTGGGAAACCCCATGGACAGAGGAGCCTGGTGGGCTACAGTCCATGGGGTTGCAGAGACTCGGAAACAACTGCGTGACTAAGCATGCCCTGCTGTAATCATGGGTTTGGACTAGGTTTTGACTTTTCCCCCTGACTGTAGTGATAATTGCTTCTAGGATTATCCACCCACCCACCCACCTATCCAGCTTTTCATTCATTTTTTTTCATTCTTACAATTAAGAGCTTACTTTATGACAGATCCTAAGTTTAGAACTGGAGATACAATGGTTCCTAAGACAGACATATCCCTGCTCTAGCAGGAGAGACAGATAATTAAATAAACAATTGTGATACAACATGACAATCAGTTCTCCATGCATCTTCCTAAGGAGGTGGGGTCAGTGCCAAGTTTCCACATATTCTTTGTTGTCTTGTGAGCACAGTCATACCTCACTGGGGCCAAACAGGCTAGATTTTCAGTTCTTCTTGTTGAGAACTTCAAGGGAAAATAGCATTTCAAGTCAGGAGAGCAGGCATTAATATCACAGGCATATTTACATAAGAAGCCCATTGGATTTCCATGGAATTTTACAATATGTAAATTCTTTTATTTACAGATCTTATTTTACCTTCAGAGCATATCTGTGAGGTACAGGTAGGGTAAGCATTATTTCTAGCCTCATTTTATAGAAAAGAAACTCAGGTTCCCAGAAGTTAATATAGCTTTGGTAAAGTTTAGAGCTGAAGAAGGCTTTCTTATCTCTCCTTGCTATTCTTTGGAACTCTGCATTCAGATGCTTATATCTCTCCTTTTCTCCTTGGCTTTTCGCTTCTCTTCTTTCCACAGCTATTTGTAAGGCTTCCCCAGACAGCATTTTGCTTTTTTGCATTTCTTTTCCATGGGGTTGGTCTTGATCCCTGTCTCCTGTACCATGTCACAAACCTCATTCCATAGTTCATCAGGCACTCTATCTATCAGATCGAGGCCCTTAAATCTATTTCTCACTTCCACTGTATAATCATAAGGGATTTCATTTAGGTCATACCTGAATGGTCTAGCGGTTTTCCCTACTTTCTTCAATTTGAGTCTGAATTTGGTAATAAGGAGCTCATGATCTGAGCCACAGTCAGCTCCTGGTCTTATTTTTGTTGACTGTATAGAGCTTCTCCATCTTTGGCTGCAAAGAATATGATCCATCTGATGGTGTTGACCATCTGGTGATGTCCATGTATAGAGTCTTCTCTTGTGTTGGAAGAGGGTGTTTCCTATGACCAGTGCATTTTCTTGGCAAAACTCTATTAATCTTTGCCCTGCTTCATTCTGTATTCCAAGGCCAAATTTGCCTGTTACTCCAGGTGTNTCATGATCTGAGCCACAGTCAGCTCCTGGTCTTGTTTTTGTTGACTGTATAGAGCTTCTCCATCTTTGGCTGCAAAGAATATGATCCATCTGATGGTGTTGACCATCTGGTGATGTCCATGTATAGAGTCTTCTCTTGTGTTGGAAGAGGGTGTTTCCTATGACCAGTGCATTTTCTTGGCAAAACTCTATTAATCTTTGCCCTGCTTCATTCTGTATTCCAAGGCCAAATTTGCCTGTTACTCCAGGTGTTTCTTGACTTCCTACTTTTGCATTCCAGTCCCCTATAATGAAAAGGATATCTTTTTTGGGTGTTAGTTCTAAAAGGTCTTGTAGGTCTTCATGAAGTGAAGTGAAGTCGCTCAGTCGTGTCTGACTCTCTGCGACCCCATGGACTGTAGCCTACTAGGCTCTTCTGTCCGTGGGATTTTCCAGGCAATAGTCCTGGAGTGGATTGCCATTTCCTTCTCCAGGGGATCTTCCCAACCCAGGGATCGAACCTGGGTCTCCTGCATTGTAGACAGACGCTTTACCATCTGAGCCACCAGGGAAGCTGTAGGTCTTCATAGAACCATTCAACTTCAGTTTCTTCAGCGTTACTGGTTGGGGCATAGACTTGGATTACTGTGATATTGAATGGTTTGCCTTGGAAACAAACAGAGATCATTCTGTCATTTTTGAGATTGCATCCAAGTACTGCATTTCGGACTCTTCTGTTGACCGTGATGGCTGAGCGACTGAACTGAACTGAATTGAAAGTTTAGAGCTGCCACTAAAACAAGGCCCAGTATTCCTAATATGAAATTCTATCCATTTTGTTAGTAATTCAATAGAAACTGGTACAATTTCTAAAACCTTAGTAATGGCAGTTTGAGGTCTTACTGTCTACATTTTTAAACAGGTTAATGTTCACAGGATAGGCCTGTGTGTGACCTGTTCTGGAAAAGTGACAAACAGAAATGTACCTCAGACTCTAATGTGTTGGTTTATCTTCATTAAGTGTTTACTGGGCTTCCCAGTTGGCTCAGTGGTAAAGAATCCACCAGCCAATACAGGAGACATGGATTCAATCCCTGGGTCAGAAAGATCCCCTGGAGAAGGAAATGACAACCCACTCCAGTATTCTTGCCTGCGAAAGCCCATGGACAGAGGAACCTGGTGGACTATAGTACATGGGGTCACAAAGGATCAGACATGACTGAGAGACTGAGCGCACAGAATTCTAACTCGGGTAAGACGGTTCTTTGGAACATGAGTCTTCCATCTTCTCGGTCCCTATTTCTTGCCCCAACAACTCGCCTCTCGATTGACTGGCCTGTCCTGCAGTGAGCAATACCAACTTGGATCCAATAAACACGAGTGGTATGTTTTTAAGGCTACCACACTTGGTGCGTAATTACGGTTTGTCAATTTCAAGTACTGAAACTGACAAACCAGCACTAGTTTTTCTCGGACAGTATGATTCCAAAGGAAGCTAACAACTGGTGCAGTAATAAGCAAACTTTATAGAGGTTAAGAAATGATAATTCATCACTGAAACCAAATCGGTTGTTATCTGGGGCTGTAACAGAATCCTTTTGTTGTCTGCACAGAACCTGAGCCAAGGCAATCCTGCAGAGGAGGAGTCTCCCCTACTTATCTGAATATATAAGATGCAGGACAGAGAGTGAATTTTGTGTCTGTTTTCAAACACAAACCTTTCCTTATGTAAACCACCTCTCATTTCACCCACCGGGAACACCTTACAGATCTAATACCTATCCAGTCTTTTAAGATCTAGCATTGGCATTCCAGAGTCCATTGCTCTAGATCTAATATTCTGTAGTACTGATATTCTATAGAGATTCTCTATACCACAATCTAGTCATAGGTTCTACCTTAGTTTTCTCACTAACTGATCATCAGGTTTAACGGGATAATATCTTGTGTATCTTGCACTTTTCAATCAGCTTTTACATTACACACACATACATGCACACACACACACATGCACACACACACATATACACACAAACTCAACATTAAAAAAACTAAGATCATAGCACCCAGTCCCATCACTTCATGGCAAATAGATCGGGGAAAAGTGGAAGCAGTCATGAATTTTCTCTTCTTGGGCTCCAAAATCACTGCAGATAGTGACTGCACCATGAAATCAAAAGACATTTGCTCCTTGGAAGGAAAGCTATGACAAACCAAGATAGCATATTAAAAAGCAGAGACATCACGTTGCTGACAAAGGTCCATGTAGTTAAAGCTATGGTTTTCCCAGTAGCCATGTATGGATTTGAGAGTTGGACCATAAAGAAGGATGAGCACCAAAGAATTGATGCTTTCGGATTGTGGTATTGGAGAAGACTCTTGAGAGTCCCTTGGACAGCAAGGGACTAGTCCATCCTAAAGCAAACCAACCCTGAATATTCATTGTAAGGACTGATGCTGAAGCTGAAACTCCAATACTTTGGCCATCTAATGCGAAGAGCTGACTCATTGGAGAAGACCCTGACCCTGGGAAAGACTGAGGGCAAAAGGAGAAGAGGGCAGCAGAAAATGAGATTGTTGGATAGCATCACCAACTGAATGCACATACATCTGAGCAAACTCCGGGAGATACTGAAGGACAAGGAAACCTGTTGTGCTGCAGTCCGTGGGGTCGCAAAGAGTAGGACATGACTTAGCAACTGAACACAGCAACACACACAATGCATACATTAATGTATCTTTTTGTAAATAAGATATAAGCACACCCTCCATCCCCACATAAATACTCCTCTTCTGATTTTTCAATATCTTGAATTTATTACTGACATACCATATATAATTATACTCTCTTTTTACTCAATCATCTGTTGCCTCCTCAAAGTAACACAGGCTCAGTAAGGGCAAAATTAGTTGTCTGTCTGTTTACTACTGGGTCTCTAGCTTTAGAATTTTGTTTCACTTAATATCTGTTGAGTAGATAATGAATGAGTGAATTATATACGTTGAATTTTGGTATAAATTTTAAATTATATATATTAATGTTGCATATGTTTATATTTGTAGACTGTTGCCTCCTCAAAGTAACACAGGCTCAGTAAGGGCAAAATTAGTTGTCTGTCTGTTTACTACTGGGTCTCTAGCTTTAGAATTTTGTTTCACTTAATATCTGTTGAGTAGATAATGAATGAGTGAATTATATACGTTGAATTTTGGTATAAATTTTAAATTATATATATTAATGTTGCATATGTTTATATTTGTAGTGATAGCTCAGTTGGTAAAGAATCCACCTGCAATGCAGGAGACCCTGGTTTGATTCCTGGGTCGGGAAGACCCTCTGAAGGGATAGGCTCCCCACTCCAGTATGGTTGGGCTTCCCTTGTGGGCTCAGCTGGTAAAGAATCTGCCTGCAGTGTGGGAGACCTGGGTTTGATCCTTGGGCTGGGAAGATCCCCTGGAGAAGGGAAAGGCTACCCGCTCCAGTATTCTGGCCTAGAGAATTCCATGGACTGAGCAACTTTCACTTTCATTTTCATATCTATATTGTATGTATAATAGAGATGTTATGTATTTTTATGTGTGTTTACAATCTGAAGCTATAACTTTAATCTGATTTTCAGATGTTTGAAATATCAATGATAAGGTGGATTGATGTAGATGAGCTGGTCTTTGATCTGTGCTGCCATCTGCTGGACGTTGGTGAAACAGCAGCAAACATGTCTAATATCTAGACCTGAGAGCTGGGAAGGACTTTGTAAACCATTCAAACCAACTTCTGTCTGTACAGGTCAGCAAGGTGGACATGAGAAATGAAGTGACATGAAGTGACGAGTTATCTGTCTTGATACCAGCAGAGCAGAATGTGGAGGAAGTGCTAGGTAGGGGCAAACACATGAGTTCTGGAGTCAGACAGACTTACGTTAGCATTTTAACTGCGTGGCCTTAAGCAAGTTACTTAGACTTTCTGAATTTTAATGTACTTTTGGGATTAATATTTACACTATATGATTTATAGGAGAATTAAATGTGATTCCTTCCTTCCTTCCTTCTTGCCTTCATTCTGACTGAAAGAGATATTTCCATATAGATAACAAAGATATATTATTCCACAAAGAAGATATAATAATCATAAGTTAAGTTAGTTAAGTCGCTTAGTCGTGTCCGACTCTTTGCGACCCCATGGACTGTAGCCCACCAGGCTCCTCCGTCCATGGGATTCTCCAGGCAAGAATACTGGAGTGGGTTGCCATTTCTTTCTCCAGGGGATTTTCCCAACCCAGGGATCGAACCCAGGTCTCCCGTATTAGAGGCAGATGCTTTAACCTCTGAGCCACCAGGGAAGCCCCAATAAACACACAGAAAACCATAGTTTTTCAAATATCTAAAGGTAAAATAATAAAAAACAAAAAGGGTCAAATCATGTTGGGACAGTTTACTACATGTCCCTTCAGAAATCCATGAGGTGGTGTTTTTCTTTTTAAGTGAGGATCAAAGTACCATTTCTCAGACTTTAGTGACCACGAGAACCATCAGAACTAGCCCTGCCTAAAAGACTGGCGCTACTACAGAGCCATCATCTTTCTTCTCATCTCTGCTCGACCACGCTTCTTCAGGAACCCCTCATAGTTTGTGAAGAATGTGTTTTATCAGAGCTAACCCAGGTTAATATGGGAGACTGACCATGTGATTCTTTGGGGATATTTCAGATGCTCAAAAATTTTACTATTATATCTAATTCTATAATTGTGAACATCAATATTTGACTTATTTTCTTAGACTATTCTAAAGTGTAAACATAATATATACATATAAACACATGGGTATGCGTATTTTATATCTGAATATATATCTATATATTAAAAAATCTGATTAAAATATTGGTTTCACCCAAAAGTTCATTCGGGTTTTTCCTAAAATGTGGAAAAACCTGAACAAACATTTTGGCCAACCCAGTATTTCTTGAAAAAGCAAAATTATTAAGAATCTTCTGTTGGCGCCTAGATGACTCTTTCCTGGGGACAATATTAACATTTTCTCACAAGGAGATAATATACACATCAAAATGCTAAACTGATAGTCATAATTGTTTACATTTCTCCTGGCCATTTGTCCATTTATTCTTTAAAATGCTGTATAATTTAATGATGTGAAGCCCAGCTAATCAACTCTCAGACCACCCAGTACATTGCTTATTCTGGTATCTCTCAAGAATTACATGTCAGCAACCTTTCAGGAAAAGGATATGGTTATGTATCTATGGTAGTTCAGTTCAGTTCAGTTCAGTTCAATCGCTCAGTCGTGTCCGACTCTTTGCGACCCCATGAATTGCAGCACGCCAGGCCTCCCCGTTCATCACCATCTCCCGGAGTTCACCCAGACTCACGTCCATCGAGTCCGTGATGCCATCCAGCCATCTCATCCTCGGTTGTCCCCTTCCCTTCCTGCCCCCAATCCCTCCCAGCATCAGAGTCTTTTCCAATGAGTCAACTATTCACATGAGGTGGCCAAAGTACTGGAATTTCAGCTTCAGCATCATTCCTTCCAAAGAAATCTCAGGGTTGATCTCCTTCAGAATAGACTGGTTGGATCTCC
>SJYX01022948.1:224600-274745 GCA_006410675.1 Oreotragus oreotragus
GTTCCCTTGGTATCTCTAATTTTCTTGAAGAGATCTCTAGTCTTTCCCATTCTGCTGTAAAGAGCAATATTGCATAGGAACCTGGAATGTCAGGTCCATGAATCAAGGCAAATTGCAAGTGGTCAAACAAGAGATGGCAAGAGTGAACGTCGACATTCTAGGAATCAGTGAATTAAAATGGACTGGAATGGGTGAATTTAACTCAGATGACCATTATATCTACTACTGCGGGCAGGAATCCCTCAGAAGAAATGGAGTAGCCATCATGGTCAACAAAAGAGTCCAAAATGCAGTACTTGGATGCAATCTCAAAAACGACAGAATGCTCTCTGTTTGTTTCCAAGGCAAACCATTCGATATCACAGTAATCCAAGTCTATGCCCCAACCAGTAACGCTGAAGAAGCTGAAGTTGAACGATTTTATGAAGATCTACAAGACCTTTTAGAACTAATACCCAAAAAAGATATCCTTTTCATTATAGGGGACTGGAATGCAAAAGTAGGAAGTTGAGAAACACCTGGAGTAACAGGCAAATTTGGCCTTGGAATGTGGAATGAAGCAGGGCAAAGACTAATAGGGTTTTGCCAAGAAAATGCACTTGGTCATAGCAAACACTCTCTTCCAACAACACAAGAGAAGACTCTACACATGGACATCACCAGATGGTCAATACCGAAATCAGATTGATTATATTCTTTGCAGCCAAAGATGGAGAAGCTCTATATAGTCAGAAAAAACAAGACCGGGAGCTGACTGTGGCTCAGATCATGAGCTCCTTATTACCAAATTCAGACTTAAATTGAAGAAAGTAGGGAAAACCGCTAGACCAAATTCAGACTCAAATCTATGGTAGAGTTACCTCTAATAATAGCCCTAGTATTTTAGTGATTCCTATTTTCATAAGGTGTAACAATTATACTATTTTAAAATCTCTAACTGCAAAATAGTTTTCCTGAGATACTGCAATATGAGGAAAAGATGCTTGTCCTAGCTATCTTGAAGGAGAAGGGCAAGAGGCAATGAGAGCCTTCTGACTTGCAGGCTATCATGATGATTTCTCTAACTCTGTTCCGATATCCATTCATGTTACAGAGACAATGTCAACTCAGTAATTCAAACTTCCCATTGTTGCTAAAGTATACTGCAGCCCCTACAGCTGGACTACAAGAAGAGAGTGTAAGTCTGACTTAAGGTCACATCCTTTTCTCCCACTGAAAAGTATTTCTTTATACAGAGGATAAAGAATGTGCTCACATATGTGTGTCTCAATTTCAATTATCTCGTGGTTCCTCCAGCTGCCTCGTAAGAACGGAGGACATCTGTGTGCCTGGCTGTGCTACACGCCCCGCTACAATGGATGATGAATATTAAACAGGTTACATCGCTTCCGTGCAGACATTCAGTGTTGTGGAGCCAAGACTCCAAATCTATGTTTTTCCACAGACAACTTCTTTAGAACAATTCTTTAGAGCCCAGAAAGCTCCGTTTTTAGTGGAAATATGACTTCATTTTTGGCAAGGTGGAACTTTTCTCTTTCATAGCTTGAGACTGGCTTCTCTTAATCATGAACTGTCCTAGATAGTTACTGTAGCAATTATATTAGAAATCCACAGTCTTCATCTTCATTGTCATCATCATTATCATCACTATTATCTTTACAGTTATTTTTCCTGCCAGGAATTACATGTAAGTGTTAATTAACTCAGTTAATCTTCTCAACTCTTAAGAGGCGAGTATTATTACACCTTGAGTTGACACAAGAAGAGATGAAGGCAGGGGAATTTAAATAAGTTGCATGTGGTCACAGAATTAGCAATGCTGGCGTCAGAACTTGGGCTCTGGAGTAAGTCTGCTTGGGTTCAAACTGGCTCCTGCACAGTAAACAGTGTGACTGGAGGAAAGTTTCTTAACTTCCCTGAAGCTAAATTTCATCTGTAAAAGTGGGGCAGAGAAATGGATGATGGAGATTAAGATGTGAGGGGGAACAAGGAGAGTACGAACTGTAGGAAGAGGAAAGACTGGGCCGACGGGATGGCACTGGCTTGCATTACTACTCATCATTTTTTTATATTTAGGCTGTTACTTCTAGATGCCTGATGCAGGCGACACAGGAGATGCGGTTCGATCCTTGGGTCAGGAACATCCCCTGGAGAAGGAAATGGCAACTCACTCCAGTATTCCTGCCTGAAAAATCCCATGGACAGAGGAGCCTGGCAGGCTACAGCCTAGAGGGTCACAAAGAGTCAGACAAGACTGAGCGACTAAGCATGCATGTGCACACACACACACAAATGTCTAAGTATCCCGGCTCTGAACCCATAACCAAATCACACAAATAAAAGGGTTGGCAAATGCCAGTTTCTGATGCAAAGTAGATTTGAAGGTAAAAACCTATATAAATCCTAGAAGACATAGCTGTTTATCTGAGGGGAAAATGGAATTAAGAGTTCACACTTTGGTAAGGAGAGAATGAAGATATTAAAATGTCCTGTCATTACTAATAAAGCACATTTTCCCAGAAAGAAGATGAATTCATTTTAATCCTCCGACTTCACACTTCAGGAAAGTCACCTTCAGGCAGTGCTATTTGAGGATAATGAAGGGCAAAAGAAAAGAAAGAAGCAAACCTAAAAATTTCTGATGAGTGTTTTAATGCATAACTCAAAGTGACCCTTATTTTAATGTTAGCCAGAAACAAACTAAATAAGCAAAGAGGTTTTTTATATACTTAGCGAACTAAGTAGACAGAAATTTTAGCAACTGCCTGTGAATGATTTTCTTTCAACATCAGTTGCTCAATAAGAAACAGGGAAAAAAAATAAAAAGAGAGAAAAACCTCTGTTGACACTGGGAGGAAGCGATATTTAGACACTAACAATCATTCTATTTTGGAGCTCCTTAGAGAAGTCAATGAAAGTCAGATTATTTATGGCAAAGATTTTCTTAGTTCACAATTTAAACTCTGATAATTTAAACACCATATACAACTAACCCATTAAGACTTCCTGGAGATATAATAGAGACAAAAGAATGAAATAAAAATGTTTTCAACCAAAAGGTATAAGATAGTGGTGAATGCACTGAAGAACAAATAAGTTCTTTCTAACTTACTTACAAGCTGATGTCCTTATTTATAGGAATACTTTGAAGAAAATATGTGAAATTCACCTTTTCCCTACAACCAATACTTATAAAGATTGAAATACTCACTCATCAAGAGATATGCAAAGGACACCAAAGCAGAAACAAACAAATGGGACATAATCAAACTTAAAAGCTTTTGCACAAACAAAGCCATCAACAAAATGAAAAGACAGCCTACCAAATAAGAGAAAAAATGTGTAAATAATATGAATATATAAACAGCTCAGACATCAATAAAGTAAACAATCCAATTAAACACTGGACAGAAGATCTGAACAGAGATTTTTCCAAAGAAGATATTCAAATGGCCAACAGATACATGAAAAGCTGCTCAACACTGCTAATCTTCAGGAAAATACAAATCTAAACTTCATATTATTTCATACCTGACAGAAGGGCTATCATCAAAAAGACCACAAATAACAAATGCTGGCAAGGATGTGGAGGAAAGGGAACCTTTGTACATTGTTCATGGGAATGTAACTAGCACAGCAACTGTGGAAAACATTATGGAAGCGTCTCAGGAAAACTAAAAAGAGAACTACCAAAAATTCCACTTATCTGTATGTCTGAAGGAAATGCTAACTAAAAAAGACATGCACCCCAATGTTCAAAGCAGCATTATTTACAATAGCCAAGATAGGAGGCAACCTCAGTGGCTGTGAATGGATAAAGCAGCTGTGGTGTATAACACACACAATCAACTACTATTCAGTCATAAAAAGCACAAAATCTTCCCATCTGTAACAACATGGATGGACCTGGAGGGCATTATGCTAAGTGAGATAAGTCAGACAGAGAAAAACAAATACTATATGATATCACTTATATTTGGAATCAAAAATGCAACAAGCTAGTGAATATAACAAAAAAGAACAGACTCAGAGATAACAAACTAGTTATCAGTGGGCAAAGGGAAGGTGAGGGGTAGGAGATTAAGAGGTGCAAACTACCATATATGAAATAAATAAGCTACAATAATGTATTGTACAGCACAGGTAATATAGCCAATTTTTTAAAGTAACTATAAAGGAAGTATAACCTCTAAAAGTTGTGAATCACTGTTGTATACCTGAAACTTACACAATATTGTATGTAAACTATGCATCAATTTTTTTTAAAAAACAGATATGCCTGGAGGAGGTGTAAGAATTGTTATTGTTCAACTGCTAAGTTGTGTCTGACTCTTTGTAACCCCATGGACTGCAGCACGCCAGGCATCCCTGTCCTTCACTATCTCTCGGAGTTTGCTCAGTGATGCCATCCAACTACCTCATCCTCTGCCCTCTTCTCCTGCCCTCAGTCTTTCCCAGAATCAGGGTCTTTTCCAGTGAGTCAGCTCCTCACATCAGATGGCTAAAGTGTTAGAGCTTCAGCTGTAGCATTAGAACTTCCGAAGAGTATTCAGGGTTGATTTTCTTTAGGATTGACTGGTTTAATTTTCATGCTGTCCAAGAGACTCTCAAGAGTCTTCGCCAGCACCATAATTCAAAAGCATCAATTCTTTGGTGCTCAGCCTTCTTTATGGTCCAACTCTCAAATCTGTACATGACTACAGGAAAAACCATAGCTTTGACTATATGAACCTTTGTTGGCAAAGTGATGCCTTTGCTTTTTAATACACTGTCTAGATTTATCATAGTTTTCCTTCCAGGAAGCAAGTGTCTTCTAATTTCACGGCTGCAGTCACCATCTGCAGTGATTCTGAAGCCCAAGAACAGAAAATCTATCACTGCCTCCACTTCCCCTCCTTTAGGTATGAGAATGCTTCATGTCAAATAAGGAGCTTTGAACTCGGAGCCAATAAATGTAGATTCCAGATCCAGTTCCACTAACTGCCCAGACTATGCTAAGTTTATTCACCGCTCTGTGTATCAGTGACTTTTTTGGATCAGATTTTTGGATGGATATATTACGTCTAAGGTTCTTTCCACTTCTAATAATCTAGACAGACATACTGTTTAATTACTTGGTAGCTCAGGGGTTCAAGGGGTTCAGCAAGCTTCTCTCACTTAAATTTTCATAAAACCAGCTAAAGAGAAGGAGAATCTGCTTCACGAAAGTAAATATATTTTAATATCTCACTGTTGTCAATTTTCTATAATTTCAGCATGACCTTCAGAAACTCACATTAGCCTTAATTTTGGAAGGCAAATCAATTGCCAAAAATTAAAAGACATTAATATAAAATTTCAAAATAATTCAGCCACTTACATTATCATGCCAATGTCGCCTCTCCAAGATTCAAGGAGATTTTTTTTAACATTTTATTTAAAGTATCAAATCATAGCTAATCTACTTTACCAAGCTTAACTTATATCATAAACTCCTAACTGAAAAAACACAATAGTCTTCTGAAAAATCTCAGATAAAGACCATTTTGTTCTCAAATGTGTTATTCTTTCTTGTCCTGTAAATGTAAACATATTCACTGTATCTCATGCAGGTGCATGGCGGGCACTTAAGAAAACATTTCCTGAATAAGGAGATCAGTCCTCCCACCTGACGCAAACAGGACAGATCAGAGTATTAAAACTACTGCTAAAGAAGCTTTGCTTTCTGCTCTCAACATGTGCCTCTTTTTTCTCCATTAAGCTTCCTGAAGGTCAAATCTTCATCTTGACAGTAAAATGACTTACACCTTTTCCACTTCAGAACTACCAAAATTTACCAGTGGAAATGTTCCTCTTGCTTACTTTGTGGGGGCAGCCACTTGACATTCAATAGCTTTCTCAGTCTCACTACATTAAAAGAAAAAAAACCAGTGGCAATGATTTATCCAGATATGCTTCCATATTTCAACATCATTGGGTGCTGGGAACTAATAACGAGAAATCATCAAACATTTCAATATGATTGCTAGCCCTAGACTTCTAAGGTATGACTGGGTCAACCTTTCTTTATATTGTGAAAAGAAGTAACTAGGAAAGAAATGAAAATACCTTCTTTCCCTTCCTTTCTGAACAAATATAACAAGCTAAAAATCATTCAACCAAGCGGAATAGAAAATGACCTGAATCTCAAATCACTAGAAAACATTTTATCAACTACTCTCTACTCGAACGTATCCATACTTTTTTACGGCTACACTGAGATGGGAAAATGAAACTGGGCTTCCATTTCCTTTGAATACTTCAGTCGCTGGTACACTCTTCCCAAAACATAGACAATAAATGATGAGTGACAAGGATCTCATTGAACAAAAGCCAAGACAGCTCTTTGTTTAGCATGACTGATTTGGGAAATGACAGCAAGCATAGAATGCTATCCAATGATATAAAACTTAAGTATTAGTGTAGCGTTAGCTACCCAGTCATCTCCGACGCTTTGTGACCCCACAGACTGTAGCCCACCAGGCTCCTCTGTCCATGGGATTCTCCAGGCAAGAATAATGGAGTGGCTTGACATTCTCTTCTCCAGAGGATCTTCCTGACCCAGGGATGAAACCCAGCTCTCCTGCACCACAGCCAGATTCTTTACAGAAGGAGCTACAGGGATTAATAACTCTGTTAAGTGAGATGATAACAGATTCAATGTTATTTCCTTCCAACAGCAATAAACCAAGGTCTGTTTCTTAGCATCACAACTTTGTTTAGTTGATCTAAATGCAACATGAGTTTGCAATGCCTTATCAGACACACTGATTATCTAAAAAGGAATGTAAAGATTTTTTTTTTAAAAACATAATATATTGTCTAAAATCTAAGAATGGAGCTTATTGTTAGATCTGGACCTGAGATGGGAGATAGATGGGCCCCATGCTGAGCAGCTGGAATCTGTCTCCTGTTGGTACTCCAAGATAAAGACTTCTGCTTGAGTAGAGATAAGGAGGCCACATTTTTCTTGGGATCAAGGAGACCTCCAAGACAACACAAGCACAGAAAAGATCCCTGGAGGTCAGGAAAGGGAGAGGTTGCCAGCCCATAATACATTTTGCAAACCTCCCCAAAACTTTTACAATGGAATCCAAATTGGCTGGAAGGTGTGTGTGTACATTGGGGAGAGCCCTGAGTCAGATCAAATATGGGCAACAAGCAAGATGATTGGTCAGAAGGAACCCAGAAAATGGCCCCCATATAAGCAACATAAACCACCCTCAAGGCACGCAGCTCACTTCAAGCCACCAGCATCTTCTTCCACAGGTACTTCTGGTGGGGTCCTTTAATGGACTGGGACCTGGCGGGCCAAAGGCGACCACAAGAAAGTGAAAGAGGGAGAGAGGCTGATACTCCCTGGTTTATGCAGAAAACCAATAAAGCCCTTGACATAGGACTTGCATCTCTCACGAAGGCACCGGGTGCCCTCTCGAGGGCACAGGGCGCCTTCTTNCAAGAAAGTGAAAGAGGGAGAGAGGCTGATACTCCCTGGTTTATGCAGAAAACCAATAAAGCCCTTGACATAGGACTTGCATCTCTCACGAAGGCACCCGGTGCCCTCTCGAGGGCACCGGGCGCCTTCTCGAGAGAGTCTTAGAAGCCCTGGCAGGAGAGTGAGCAAGACGGGTCTCTGCGCTCCAAAGAATTAGCCGAGGAGGGGGAGAGAGAGAGAAAGAGAGAGAGACACGGGGACCCAATCCATATCTCAAGAAAGGGGATCGAGACTAAGCAGTTTTGTCATAAAGAGAATGTTTACTAAAGGAGATTCAGGCCTGTCTCACACAATGACCTCAGTTCCTGGGAGCAGCGTGCTAGTCCACTTAAAAAGAAACAAAGGACTTGTGAGAACAGCATGTAGGAACCCTCCTGTTAAACATTCCCTGACATACTTCATTTCTAATAGACACTCTACCCACTTCACTACCTCCGTCTCTTTGCTGAATTCTTTCTTCTAAGAATACAAGGACTGAGGTCTATTTGAAGTGCTGAAACTGTATTTTCATGCATGGGCTTGACCCAAAATGGGGAATTAACACAATGAAGGAGAGAAAAACCAAAGAAAAAACCCTAATGCAAAAGAGCTAAGTTTTGGGAAAATGAAGGTTTGCACACTGTATCTGAAGGCATCATCACTAAGGTCTGTGCCTTGATAAAAATATTATGCCCTCTGCACATCTATTAAACTGTCCTCCTTTTTTTCTCTCCCACACACCTGATTTCTTTTTTCATTGTGTTTACCACTGCTTGTTATGATACAATACATGCCTATTTGCTGCATATTTGTTTCCTCTACAGACTGAAAGAAGCCAGGAGGATAGGAAATGATTCTGCTCAGAGCAGGTCTCCAATCGATTCTGACTGAGTCACTTTATGAATAGGTCACCTTCACATTATGCCATCCAAAGCAGAGACATTACTTTGCCAACAAAGATCTGTATAGTCAAAGCTATGGTTTTTCCAGTAGTCATGTATGGATGTGAGAGTTGAACCATAAAGAAGGCTGAGCACCAAAGAATCGTTGCTTCTGAACTGTGCTGCTGGCGAAGACTCTTGAGAGTCCCTTGGACTGCAAGGAGATCAAACCAGTCAATCCTAAAGGAAATCAATCCTGAAGATTCACTTGAAGGATTGATGCTGAAGCTGAAGCTCCAATACTTTGGCCACATGATGCAAAGAGCCAACTCATTGGAAAAGATTGAGGGCAGGAAGAGAAGAGGGCAACAGCAGATGAGATGGTTTGATGGCATCACTGAATCAATGGACATGAGTTCAGCAGGCTCTGGGAGATGGTGAAGGGCAGGGAGGCCTGTTGTGCTCCTGTCCATGTGGTTGCAAAGAGTTGGACATGACTGAGCGAATGAACAACAAAGGGTCATGCAGGGTTAGAGAGTCAGATTTTGTCTTTTGATTATCTTAAATGCATGATTAATGCAAAAATGTTAAGAAAATGGATAAAATAGGTTAAATATCCAAAAAAATTTTTGGTATGTGTGAAATTAATTTTAAAGGCATTCAGCTCTAAGTAGAGAAGAGTCATGTTTGAAATCAACATTCCCACTGGTATTTATTTACCCTCCCAAATTTTAAAGATGATGCTAAGAAAAGTAAGCAATTTAGGAGTTTAAAGGTACCAAGTTCAGTTCAGTTCAGTCACTCAGTTGTGTCCGACTTTTCACGATCCCATGAATCGCAGCACGCCAGGCCTCCTTGTCCATCACCAACTCCCGGAGTTCATTCAGACTCACGTCCATCGAGTCAGTGATGCCATCCAGCCATCTCATCCTCTGTCGTCCCCTTCTCCTCCTGTCCCCAATCCCTCCCAGCATCANCGTGTATGGTAACATGACAGCCACAATGTTACAAAATGTCAGTAGTCTCTCTCCTTTACTTTGAAGTAACTTCACCTAATCTGGAAACCTGCTACTCAGGCCTGTTTCTTGGTTGGATGAACAGAGATTTGAGTGAAGAAGGTGAAGATAAAGATGAACACAGAATTAGATGTGAGTTTCCCCCAAACCTGAGAACTCTTAGGTAACACAGTTTGCCAGGTTTATGCCCTGTGACTAGGTCCCCAAGTGGATCAGTTAGCAGTTCTCTCTTTTATGGTCACAGATCATATTCCTAAACTTTGACTGTATTACAGACAGGTTCTCCGTTCATAAAGCTTAAGTGATGAGAATGTGGCTTGAGAACTAACAGACCATCATTATTGCCAGAAGGCCCCCACACGTGGATAGGGGCTGAGTAGAAGCATCAACTTCCCGTGTAAACTCAACACAAACAGAAGGTGGGTGGGTCAGGATTGAGCTGTGTGCCCCACGAGGCGTACACTCATATCCACCCTCCATCAGCTTGTGGAGAGAAAGGAAGTAGGAAAGAACTGGTGGGAGGGGTGTGCGGGAATGCTGTCCATGGACATGAACCAAGGGCTTTACTTTCAGTCTTTCATTTTTTTTTTCCAGATTCAGGACCTGGTAGTTGGTCCAGGGGGTAAAATATCCCTCACATACAGTAGAGTCACAGGTAAAGAGGTAGATCTCTTGACCATGAGAACGAAAACCAGTAGAAAGATAGCTGTGCTTTGATCTTTACGCACTGAAAACCTTACAAAATACTGTTTTATTTCTACATGAATATGAGGTTAATTGAGTGTGTCTGTCTAACTTCACTGTGCATAAGAATCACTAGCTTGTTAACATTAAGATTNGTAAAGAGGTAGATCTCTTGACCATGAGAACGAAAACCAGTAGAAAGATAGCTGTGCTTTGATCTTTACACACTGAAAACCTTACAAAATACTGTTTTATTTCTACATGAATATGAGGTTAATTGAGTGTGTCTGTCTAACTTCACTGTGCATAAGAATCACTAGCTTGTTAACATTAAGATTTCTGAGGCTCAACGCCAGAGTCTCAGATTCGGTAAATCCAGAGTGAGGCCAGGAATCTGTGATTTAAACAGTTTTCCTCTAGTGGACCTTACACACTCTTGGAGAAAACAGTGGCTCAAACCACCTATTAACCAACAGATGTACCTTTCATAATAAATTTCTGTCATAGTTTAATTTAGGATATTATAGTGTTTGCTCATCAAATTCTTCTCAGTTAAGAATGTTCAGAAGTAAGTCAACAATAAAATTGGCATTATAAACTGCCTAGGAGCCATTTCTATTCTCTTTGCTGGGTAATTTCCAAGTTTAAAGAAAATTTCAAGTTCGGGTTTGTTCTATTAAAAATGCTTTATGACATTTATTCAAAGCTCAACGTCCCTATTTACCGAGAATGTGAAGTAAGGGAATAATTGACTCAGAGTTCCTCTTTATGCCCCAAATTAGACACAGTGTAATGCTTTCCTTTGTACTATCTGCTTTTGAGGAACCAGGATTTAATTTTAAATCCTATTTCACTGCACCGCTGTTGCTCTTCATGAAATATTTTATTTTTGATAATTGCAGCTATCCAAAGTAAGAGATAAATTAAGGAATTTTCTAGATGGTTATTTGCCTCTGTATGAGGGAAGAAAGCTTAATTTCAACAAGCACTAGGTGGCGAACCAGATGGTGTCACGTGGCCCAACGCTTCCCTCTATACTTTCTATAAATTTTCAATTCTCTGGCTCTACAAAGTCCAGCTTGCTCCTCCCCACTCCTACCCCACAGTCAACTCCCGCATCCTCCCTTTAAAGTGACCTTGCTACAAAGTGAGTTAAGAGTTTAGCTCACACTGGATTCTTGTCCCTAATACAAGTGTGAACTACTGAACAGAATCTGTCTTTACCACTTTACCTCTGGCTTTGACATGAGGCACTGTACTTGATCTTTTACATAGAAGATGTCTTTAGATACCTTCCATTTTTGCAGAAGGGAAGAAATGGGGCAGGCAGCTGGTGTCAGAACTAAGATTCCAACTGAGACCTGTCTCCCTCCTGAGCACATACTCTCTTTGGGGCTGACTTTGCTTTATGGGTGATTTGTATGGCTGCAAGGACCCCATTCCTGGAGGTCTAAGGCTCTGCTGTAGCTGCTTTGAAATTCTTAAAAAAGTTTTAACATGGGGCTCTCTACATTTTCATTCTGCAGAAAAGTCCTGCAAATTATGTAGCCTACTTCATTTCCATGGCCTACTTCAGGCTGGAATCCTCAAACATTTCAGACTTGAAGCTAGAAATTCAGATCAAGTTCTACTAAGAAGGAGTAAATGTACATACGATCCCCACTATAAATGAGGGTCTGAAGTGACTTAGCAGCAGCAGCTCAGGGTGAAAAATGTCTGGAATATTACACTTAAGTGTTGGTGAGGATTTATCATGAAACATTTCAGACTTGAAGCTAGAAATTCAGATCAAGTTCTACTAAGAAGGAGTAAATGTACATACGATCCCCACTATAAATGAGGGTCTGAAGTGACTTAGCAGCAGCAGCTCAGGGTGAAAAATGTCTGGAATATTACACTTAAGTGTTGGTGAGGATTGATCATGAATAGGGTAATGATCTGATAAATTCTGCTATTGAGGTTTCTGGCCAAATGACTTAATTCTATTTTGTTTTGTAATATTATTTCTTAACTTCTTCTGGATACATTAGGGACAAAGCACTTCTAGGAAGTGCTCATTTTTCTGCTTCTGTAAAAACAATGTATCTTTTTTTGATATAATAAAAGTAATGCATGTTTCTTATGGAAAATATGAAGAAAAAGAATTACCTATAGTTACCTAAGTGGAGAAAATATTTTGTTACATATTTTTCCTTAGGCATTAATAGATGTCTAGATACACATTTTTACATTTACTGATGTCCATCTATTGATCAGTCAACCGACTGCCTGATGTATCATCTATCTGGAATCACAAAATTTATGGCTTGGATTTGAATCCTGTGGTTTTCTTTTTTCATTTAACTTATTCTAAGGATTTCCCTTATGGTGAAAGAGGACTCTTTACAAGAACCTATTTAACAACTTCTCTATTGTGAAAAACTAGATGTGCTCTCTTTCTTTTCAAACACTGCATTTTATAGTTGACTCTGAAGGCAAGAAGCAGGTACCAGTTACATTCTGGATGGTAAATGGGGAGCACGCAACATACTCCACACTGCAGATTACAAATCTATGAATCAGGAAGGTTTTCTATACTTACACATTGCAAATTTAGAACAGATCTTTCTATACTGTTCTATATATACCAGAAGAAAATTACAGAGGTAGATCAGGCTGTCTTGGTGCAACTGAATGGTAGAATTAAATGGGTAAATGAAAAAGGAGAGGGAAAATATTCTTTGCAGAATCTTTTCAAATGTCAGCCTCTTTAAATCAAGAAGCTAATTATTTACTGCACAGACAACTCACCAAGGCAGAAAAAAAAAATAAATGTGGGCAGTCTTGGGGTTTGATTATTTTCCCCAAGCAGTGATTATATGCATCAGCATCCGATTCACTTACATGTTAATTAGCGGCTTTAATCTTCATTGAAGAATCTGCTTCCTTTGTTAATTCAGCAAAACCAGCTTAAAAAGAAGTTTGCTACTTAAGAAACCTTTATCCTCTTTTTATCACAGGAAAAATTTCCTTCACATTTAGCACTAGACTACCAGTTAATATTTAGGCTAGATTTAGAGTGTCGTGTAGTATTTTTACACATCAATTTAATAACATATGGCAACAGAGAGCAAAACTTTGTCAGTTTTTGTTTTACCAACTTTATAAGCTTGAGTTCCTTTTATGCGGCTTTTAAATCAAAGGGCTTTGTACTGGCAAACTCATCTTGTCTGATCTCAGTCCCTGTCCCAGAAGAACACATAATGTATTTTCCCACTTTAAACACAAAAGGATCTCCTTAGATTATTCAGAATATAATTACCTGGTCCACTCAAACGATCAGAAGTTATGTTCTGTAAATTTCTCTGACCTGACGCCTTCCTCCTTCCATGTTTCAAAGGTCTTTTTATTTTCCTTCTCTTTTTTGAATTCCCAATTATCTCTGTTCTGCTCATAGTGGGAACTTCTTTTCAAAGTGATTATTGACTTTGCCATCACCTTGGTGTGATTGAATAATTTGAAACTCAAGCTGGGCAGAAACTGGAAGAAAAGGTCGTTTGTGACAAATAATTACCTTTCAGTTATTTGAGAGGTGGCGATTACACACCTGCTCAGCTCTGCTTCTCCTTGGTGGGGACTAGCTAAGCTATGGGAAAGTTTAAACCTGGGAGCCAGTGCAGCAGGGCAGCATGTGTTTCCACGTGGGTGGTGAAGCCAGAGGAGACCCAGGGGAAGCTGCTGGATCAAACTTTAGAAAAAGAGAGCTGAGAAGGCATTCCAGAGACCACAGGGTTTTGAAGAACAGGCTGTCTGCCTTTCACTACATCTGGGTTTGGATTTAATCATTTTGTCATGGTCTCATAGCAAAGACCAAATTAGTATGAATAAGACTTCTCTTTAAAGTGCTAAATAGGAACAGATAGGTTGATTCGTAGGTACGGTTGATTCATGTTGGTGTTGATGTTTGGCAGAAGTCAACACAATACTGTAAAGCAATTATCATTCAATTAAAAATAAAATTTTAAAGTACTAAATAAAAGTTATATTCTTACTAAGTAAATTCACCTATAACTTAATCTTTCCATTGTAAAAGCATTGATTTTTCTGTAAATACTGTTGTAAATGTGTCCCACAAGTTTTGATATGTACTGCTTTCATTTTCTCTCCTTTCAGAACATTCTAATTAATGTTTCCATTATGACATTTTCTTTGACCTGTGAGTTATTTATTTAGTAGCATTTTTTTCTATCCAGCTCTGAGATATAATTGAGATAATACTGTGTAAGTTTAAGGTGTACCATGGGTTTCCCAGGTGGCTCAGTGGTAAAGAATCCACCTGCCAACCGCAGGAGACACAAGAGACTCGGGTTTGATCCCAGGGTTGGGAAGATACCCTGGAACAGGAAACGGCAACCTGCTCCAGTACTCTTCCCTGGGAAATTTCATGGACAGAGGAGCCTGGAGGGCTACGGTCCACGGGGATGCAAAGAGTTGTACACGACCGAGTGACTGGGCGTGCGCACACACACAAGGAGTACTGTGTGGTGATTTCCTGTGTGACAATGACACTAAGGGTAATCAACACATCATCACCTCACATCATTCCTTTTTTTTCTGGTGAGAACTTTCAAAATGAACTCTCTCAGCCACTTTTAAAATGCAACACAGCTTAAATGTACAACACAGTACATTGACTATAGTCAGCACACCATACACCGCATCCCCAGAACTCATTCAGGACTTAACTGTGGTTTATACTGATTATGGGAAAGTAGTTTGATTTAGAATATCCATGAATGTTATTCTCTTATGTTAACAAAGAAAGAGAAAAAAAATGTACGGTTAGGTATTTTATAATACTAATTACTATGGTTAAGGGAATTTAAGAAATTTTTGTAATCGGTAAGTGGGGGTATTTAGGAAAACTGTTTATTGATTTCTACTCTTGTCAACATGACTAAATCTTTTCTAACTCAAATACTTAGTTAGCTGTTCATCTTTGATTTCTACATGGACGATCATATTTTGAAAAATGAAGGCTTGCTCCTCTTATCTCACTACGCTTTGGGATTAACTGCACTGACCAGGAATTCTATCCTGTTGAACAGCTGAGATATTTTTACTGATATGCAGTTTATTTCTTAGTATTGATTACAATGGTTGCTACAGCAAGTTCGAGGAAGTACTCTCTACTGTTTATTGGTTGTTTTTTGGAAATCAGCAGTGGGTTCTATGTTTTATTATATATTTTCTTCAACATGCAACCATACTTTCCCCCCCTTTAACACAGAGAATAACATTCATGGATATTCTAAATTAATCTACCTTCACACAGTCAATATAAACCACACTTCATCAAAATGTTTAATTCTTTAGATGAATTGTTATGTTTCAATTTAGGAGTTTTGCTTTAGTATTTACAAGTGAGATTGGATTATAGTTTTTCCTTTTTGCAAGCATCTCCTTTCATCTAGTTTGGTTTCAGAGTTTTGCTGGCTTTGTCTAATTGGCCAAGATATTTCCAATCTTTTCATGTTATCTGAGTACAGTTTTATAACTATGTTTCTTTATTTTATAGACATAATTTCTAATCTAAAAATTATCTATTCTTCATACTACATAAATATATCATAAGTATGTTAATATTACATACTATGTTATCAACACTGTATTAAGAATGAGTAATAAATAATGTATCAGTCTCATTTTTATAATATAAAAATTTATTAAAGGTTTGGTAGGAATTGCCTATAAAGTTTTTTTGAATCTCATTCCTATTTTAGGGACAGATTTTTGATTGCCTTAATTTCTTCTATGATTATTGCTTTCTTGAAATTTTCTATTCGTCTATCCAATTTTGATAATGTATGTTATCTTAGAAAATAATTGCATCTAGACTATCCAAGTGTGTATAAATTAATTTCTTATGCTTTCTTGAATCTGCCACCACCTTATCTGTAGTTACATCCCTGTTCCTATTTCTAGCATCATTTATTTTTAGGGTTTCCCTGGTTACCCTTGACCAACCTTGTAATAGACTTGCCAATTTTACTGGTCACTTTAAGGAACCAAGTGGATTTATCATTTAACTCTAGTTTTTCCTACTTTTCTTCTCCAATCATTACTGCCTTGTATGCTCTTCATTTCTGAACAGTCTCCAAATATCCTGATTTTCTGGCAACATCCTGTTTTTAGATTCCTGATTACATATGTTATACGTATCTTCTCTTTTCTTCATTCCAGAATATATACTAGGAAACAAGAATGTTAATAATAAGAGATTGGGTTTGGTGACTCAACCAAGGATTTTCCTTCTCGGAAAACGCCATAAGGTACAAGTTTTCCTGTAATTACTCCAAACCCCTTTAATCCTATTAGCTTTACCTAATCTTCCCTTCCTTTGCATTCAATTCAGTTCAGTTGCTCAGCTGTGTCCGACTTTTTGCAACCCCATGGACTGCAGCACGCCAGGCCTCCCTGTCCATCACCAACTCCCAGAGTTTACTCAACCACTGCTGACATGGTTCTTAGGGTTCCCTGCAGTCTCCACAGGGAAGTCAGGGGAGAAACCTCAGGCTTTAGTCAAGTTGTGGCAGGTGCCATTCGAGTTACGACGGAGACCTCAGGGACCCACTCATGAGGCCTCTGGAAATGCCAGTGTCTCTGCAATTTGTGAAGGGATTCAAGGGTTACACTTCATGCGTTGCTGCTTCCTAAGTCTTTCTCAGGAGCGGAAGCTGCAAGCTGAGGTTTTCTTTCCAGTGCTGATCTTGTCCTGGAGGTTTCTCTGAAGACTTCACAGGGGAGCAAGGCCTTGTCTCGTGTAGAGACACTCTAGTCCGTTTTCTTCCCGAGCTGTAGTAGCAGTGTGAGACTTCCCATCGTGTTGACACACAGATGTGAGGCTTTCCCACGAGGCTTTCCCACAGAGCTGTCACACGTGCCACCGTGGTGTGAGTCGATACACTGGGTGACATTGCAAGAACTGCAGTTTAAACACGTTCATCTGGATTCGACTGAGACTTTTTTTCCTCTTTTTTTTTTTTTCTTGCAGGCCAGAACCCTGGAGTTCCTCTCAAGTTTCCTGCGGAAATTGCCTCCACTTGAGATGCAATGGTAAGGCATGAATCATTTCTCGACGACTCAAGGAAAGAAACCCTTGTCTCTCACTGGAGAGGGGGAGAATGGGGATCCTCTTCCTTTGGGAAGATACCTTTGTTGTTCTACGCGATTCGAGACAGATATGTCAGGGAATTTTTTGACTAGCCTCAAGTGTTTGAAAGACGCCTCCCTAGTTCAAGAGGGAAGATGTGACTTTCCTTGCGACCCTTCAGCCTAAAAGGACCTCATCTCGACCGGAGGCAGAACCTCCTGGTTTTTCTCGAGTTGCCTCAGGGTCTTCTCAAGTTACGATGAAGAACTCTCGAACACACTCATGAGCTCTCAGGAAAGGCCAGTGTAACTCCGAATTGCGAGGGGACTCCAGGGATTCCTCTCTTTTCGGTGCTGCTGTCTAAGTGATTGTAAGGAGCAAAGGCTGGAACGTGAAGTGTCCTCTCCATTGCTGACATGGTTCTTAGGGTTCCCTGCAGTCTCCACAGGGGAGTCAGGCCTATTCTCGTGTGGAGAAATGCTAGTTTGCTTTCCTTTCGAGCGTCAGTATTAGTGTGAAGCTTGCCATTGAGTTGACACAGGGATCTGAGGCATTCCCTTAGGCTTTCCAACAGGCCTGTCACACGTGCCACAGTGGTGTCAGTCGATACAGCAAGGATGCACTTTTTGACTTGCAGCAAAGGTGTGAGAGAAGCTTTCGAGTTTCAAAAGTGAAGATGTGATATCCGTCGAGACACCACAGTGGAAAAAGCCCTCATCGCGCCTAGAGGTGAGAACTTCTGGGTTTTTCTCGAGTTGTAGCAGTTTCCCCTCGAGTTAGCATGGAGACCTCAAGGACACAGTCATGAGGCCTCAGGAAAGGCCAGTGTCGCTTCTAGTTACGNTCTGGGGCATCCCCTCAGGCTTTCCCAAAGGGCTGTCACACGTGCCACCGTGGTGTCAGTCGATACAGTAAGGACTGTCTCTTATACACATCTAGATGTGTATAAGAGACAGGTCATGAGGCCTCAGGAAAGGCCAGTGTCGCTTCTAGTTACGAGGGGCCTCGTTGGATTCCAATACATTGGTTTCTGCGTTCTAAACCTTTTTGGACCGAAGGCCGCAATCTGAGGTTTCCTCTCCCGTCGTGAAGAGGTTCTTGAGGTTTCTCAGAAGAATCCAAAGGCGAACTGGGCCTTGTCTCGTGTTGAGTCATGCTAGTCCGTTTTCCTCCCGAGCTGTAGTAGCAGTGTGAGGCTTCCCATCGTGTTGACACACAGATCTGTGGCTTTCCCACGAGGCTTTTCCACAGTGTTGTCACACGAGCCACCATGGTGTGAGTTGATACACTGGGTGACATTGAAGAAACTGCAGTTTAAACACGTTCATCTGGATTCGACTGAGACTTTTGAGCCTCTCTTGCTATGGTGGCTCGACTCCTGGATTTCCTCTGAAGTTTCCTGCGGAGAGCGCCTCCTCATGAGATGCGACGGGATGGCCAAGAATCATTTCTCGACTTAGAAGGGAAAGGAATCCTCGTCTCACAATGAGAGGGGAGAATGGGGATCCTCTTGTGTTGTGAAGGGACCTTCGTTTTTCTCCTCGAGTGGAGACAGATATGGGAGGAAACCCCCTAATTTGCAGCAAGCGTTTGAAAGATGCTTCTGAGGTTTAAGGGTGACGCTGTGATTTCCCTTAATACCCTGCAGCAGAAAAGGGACTCATTTCGCCTGGACGGGAGAACCTCCTGGTTTTTCTCCAGTTACGGCAGGTTCCTCTCGAGTTAAGACGGGGACCTCAGGGATCCGCTCAGGAGACCTCAGGAAAGGCCAGGCTTCATGTGAGTTGCGAGGGGCTTTTCAGGATTCCTCTCCAGTCGGTGCCGCATCTTAAGTCCTTGACTGAAGCGAAGGCNTGAAATGTGACGGGATGGCCAAGAATCATTTCTCGACGTAGAAGGGAAAGGAATCCTCGTTTCACAATGATAGGAGAGAATGGGGATCCTCTTGAGTTGAGAAGGGACCTTCGTTTTTCTCCTCGAGTGGAGACACATATGGCAGGAGACCTCCTATCTTGCAGCAAACGTTTGAAGGACGCTTCCGAGGTTCAAGGTTGAAGGTGTGATTTTCCTCGAGACCCTGCAGCGGAAAAGGGCCTCATCTCGCCTGGAGGGCAGAACCTACTGGTTTTTCTCGAGTTAAGNGAGTGGAGACACATATGGCAGGAGACCTCCTATCTTGCAGCAAACGTTTGAAGGACGCTTCCGAGGTTCAAGGTTGAAGGTGTGATTTTCCTCGAGACCCTGCAGCGGAAAAGGGCCTCATCTCGCCTGGAGGGCAGAACCTACTGGTTTTTCTCGAGTTAAGGCAGGTTCCTCTCGAGTTACGACGGGGACCTCAGGGACCCGCTCTGGAGGCCTCAGGAAAGGCCAGGGTTCATGCGAGTTGCGAGGGGCATTTCAGGATTCCTCCCCAGTCGGTGCCACATCTTAAGTCCTTGACTGGAGCGTAGGCTGCAACCTGAAATTTCCTCGCCACTGCAGACAGGGTTCTTGAGGTTCCTCTGGAGTCTCCACATGGGAGTCCGTCCTCGTCTCGAGTGGAGACATGCAAGTCCGTATCTCCTCCCCAGCTGTAGCAGCAGAGTCAAGCTTCCCTTCGAGGTGGCACAGGGATCTGTGTCTTTCCTCAAGGCTTTCTCAAAAGGGTGTCACAGTGGCCAACATGGTGGGCGTCGATACTCAGGGTAACATCTGAGGCAGTGCTACGATATCAGCTTTAGCTGGAGTAGAATGAGTCATAAGGGGTTGTTTCAGAATGGTTACACGACCCCTAGAGTTCATCTCCACGTTCCTGTAGAGAAGGACTCCACTTGAGATGTGAACGGAACACCAGGGATCATGTCTCAGTGAAGCATGGAAATACACTCATCTCGCATTGAGGAGAGTGAAACGGGGCTCCTCTTGAGTTGTGGAGATACCCTATTGTTTCACTCGAGTCTAGAAGGATATGTCAGAGAACTTCTTGTCTTGCAGCATGGGTGTTAAAAACGCTTTCGAGTTTCAAGATGAAAGGTGTGATTTCCATCAAGACTCTGCAGCGGAAATGTCCTCATCTCGCTTGGAGGGAAGAAACCTCAGGCTTTACTCAATTTGCGGCAGGTGCCTCTTGAGTTACGATGGAGAACTCTGGGAACCACTCATGAGGCCTCAGGAAAGGCCAGTGTCTCTCCGATTTGTGAGAGGATTCAAGGGATTACACTTCATGCGTTGCTGCATTCTAAGTCTTTCTCAGGAGCAGAAGCTGCAACCTGNTGTGAAAAACTAGATGTGCTCTCTTTCTTTTCAAACACTGCATTTTATAGTTGACTCTGAAGGCAAGAAGCAGGTACCAGTTACATTCTGGATGGTAAATGGGGAGCACGCAACATACTCCACACTGCAGATTACAAATCTATGAATCAGGAAGGTTTTCTATACTTACACATTGCAAATTTAGAACAGATCTTTCTATACTGTTCTATATATACCAGAAGAAAATTACAGAGGTAGATCAGGCTGTCTTGGTGCAACTGAATGGTAGAATTAAATGGGTAAATGAAAAAGGAGAGGGAAAATATTCTTTGCAGAATCTTTTCAAATGTCAACCTCTTTAAATCAAGAAGCTAATTATTTACTGCACAGACAACTCACCAAGGCAGAAAAAAAAAATAAATGTGGGCAGTCTTGGGGTTTGATTATTTTCCCCAAGCAGTGATTATATGCATCAGCATCCGATTCACTTACATGTTAATTAGCGGCTTTAATCTTCATTGAAGAATCTGCTTCCTTTGTTAATTCAGCAAAACCAGCTTAAAAAGAAGTTTGCTACTTAAGAAACCTTTATCCTCTTTTTATCACAGGAAAAATTTCCTTCACATTTAGCACTAGACTACCAGTTAATATTTAGGCTAGATTTAGAGTGTCGTGTAGTATTTTTACACATCAATTTAATAACATATGGCAACAGAGAGCAAAACTTTGTCAGTTTTTGTTTTACCAACTTTATAAGCTTGAGTTCCTTTTATGCGGCTTTTAAATCAAAGGGCTTTGTACTGGCAAACTCATCTTGTCTGATCTCAGTCCCTGTCCCAGAAGAACACATAATGTATTTTCCCACTTTAAACACAAAAGGATCTCCTTAGATTATTCAGAATATAATTACCTGGTCCACTCAAACGATCAGAAGTTATGTTCTGTAAATTTCTCTGACCTGACGCCTTCCTCCTTCCATGTTTCAAAGGTCTTTTTATTTTCCTTCTCTTTTTTGAATTCCCAATTATCTCTGTTCTGCTCATAGTGGGAACTTCTTTTCAAAGTGATTATTGACTTTGCCATCACCTTGGTGTGATTGAATAATTTGAAACTCAAGCTGGGCAGAAACTGGAAGAAAAGGTCGTTTGTGACAAATAATTACCTTTCAGTTATTTGAGAGGTGGCGATTACACACCTGCTCAGCTCTGCTTCTCCTTGGTGGGGACTAGCTAAGCTATGGGAAAGTTTAAACCTGGGAGCCAGTGCAGCAGGGCAGCATGTGTTTCCACGTGGGTGGTGAAGCCAGAGGAGACCCAGGGGAAGCTGCTGGATCAAACTTTAGAAAAAGAGAGCTGAGAAGGCATTCCAGAGACCACAGGGTTTTGAAGAACAGGCTGTCTGCCTTTCACTACATCTGGGTTTGGATTTAATCATTTTGTCATGGTCTCATAGCAAAGACCAAATTAGTATGAATAAGACTTCTCTTTAAAGTGCTAAATAGGAACAGATAGGTTGATTCGTAGGTACGGTTGATTCATGTTGGTGTTGATGTTTGGCAGAAGTCAACACAATACTGTAAAGCAATTATCATTCAATTAAAAATAAAATTTTAAAGTACTAAATAAAAGTTATATTCTTACTAAGTAAATTCACCTATAACTTAATCTTTCCATTGTAAAAGCATTGATTTTTCTGTAAATACTGTTGTAAATGTGTCCCACAAGTTTTGATATGTACTGCTTTCATTTTCTCTCCTTTCAGAACATTCTAATTAATGTTTCCATTATGACATTTTCTTTGACCTGTGAGTTATTTAGTAGCATTTTTTTCTATCCAGCTCTGAGATATAATTGAGATAATACTGTGTAAGTTTAAGGTGTACCATGGGTTTCCCAGGTGGCTCAGTGGTAAAGAATCCACCTGCCAACCGCAGGAGACACAAGAGACTCGGGTTTGATCCCAGGCTTGGGAAGATACCCTGGAACAGGAAACGGCAACCTGCTCCAGTACTCTTCCCTGGGAAATTTCATGGACAGAGGAGCCTGGAGGGCTACGGTCCACGGGGATGCAAAGAGTTGTACACAACCGAGTGACTGGGCGTGCGCACACACACAAGGAGTACTGTGTGGTGATTTCCTGTGTGGATACAGTGCAACATGATTACCATGGCAATGACACTAAGGGTAATCAACACATCATCACCTCACATCACTCCTTTTATTTTTTTTCTGGTGAGAACTTTCAAAATGAACTCTCTCAGCCACTTTTAAAATGCAACACAGCTTAAATGTACAACACAGTACATTGACTATAGTCAGCACACCATACACCGCATCCCCAGAACTCATTCAGGACTTAACTGTGGTTTATACTGATTATGGGAAAGTAGTTTGATTTAGAATATCCATGAATGTTATTCTCTTATGTTAACAAAGAAAGAGAAAAAAAATGTACGGTTAGGTATTTTATAATACTAATTACTANGTACAACACAGTACATTGACTATAGTCAGCACACCATACACCGCATCCCCAGAACTCATTCAGGACTTAACTGTGGTTTATACTGATTATGGGAAAGTAGTTTGATTTAGAATATCCATGAATGTTATTCTCTTATGTTAACAAAGAAAGAGAAAAAAAATGTACGGTTAGGTATTTTATAATACTAATTACTATGGTTAAGGGAATTTAAGAAATTTTTGTAATCGGTAAGTGGGGGTATTTAGGAAAACTGTTTATTGATTTCTACTCTTGTCAACATGACTAAATCTTTTCTAACTCAAATACTTAGTTAGCTGTTCATCTTTGATTTCTACATGGACGATCATATTTTGAAAAATGAAGGCTTGCTCCTCTTATCTCACTACGCTTTGGGATTAACTGCACTGACCAGGAATTCTATCCTGTTGAACAGCTGAGATATTTTTACTGATATGCAGTTTATTTCTTAGTATTGATTACAATGGTTGCTACAGCAAGTTCGAGGAAGTACTCTCTACTGTTTATTGGTTGTTTTTTGGAAATCAGCAGTGGGTTCTATGTTTTATTATATATTTTCTTCAACATGCAACCATACTTTCCCCCCCTTTAACACAGAGAATAACATTCATGGATATTCTAAATTAATCTACCTTCACACAGTCAATATAAACCACACTTCATCAAAATGTTTAATTCTTTAGATGAATTGTTATGTTTCAATTTAGGAGTTTTGCTTTAGTATTTACAAGTGAGATTGGATTATAGTTTTTCCTTTTTGCAAGCATCTCCTTTCATCTAGTTTGGTTTCAGAGTTTTGCTGGCTTTGTCTAATTGGCCAAGATATTTCCAATCTTTTCATGTTATCTGAGTACAGTTTTATAACTATGTTTCTTTATTTTATAGACATAATTTCTAATCTAAAAATTATCTATTCTTCATACTACATAAATATATCATAAGTATGTTAATATTACATACTATGTTATCAACACTGTATTAAGAATGAGTAATAAATAATGTATCAGTCTCATTTTTATAATATAAAAATTTATTAAAGGTTTGGTAGGAATTGCCTATAAAGTTTTTTTGAATCTCATTCCTATTTTAGGGACAGATTTTTGATTGCCTTAATTTCTTCTATGATTATTGCTTTCTTGAAATTTTCTATTCGTCTATCCAATTTTGATAATGTATGTTATCTTAGAAAATAATTGCATCTAGACTATCCAAGTGTGTATAAATTAATTTCTTATGCTTTCTTGAATCTGCCACCACCTTATCTGTAGTTACATCCCTGTTCCTATTTCTAGCATCATTTATTTTTAGGGTTTCCCTGGTTACCCTTGACCAACCTTGTAATAGACTTGCCAATTTTACTGGTCACTTTAAGGAACCAAGTGGATTTATCATTTAACTCTAGTTTTTCCTACTTTTCTTCTCCAATCATTACTGCCTTGTATGCTCTTCATTTCTGAACAGTCTCCAAATATCCTGATTTTCTGGCAACATCCTGTTTTTAGATTCCTGATTACATATGTTATACGTATCTTCTCTTTTCTTCATTCCAGAATATATACTAGGAAACAAGAATGTTAATAATAAGAGATTGGGTTTGGTGACTCAACCAAGGATTTTCCTTCTCGGAAAACGCCATAAGGTACAAGTTTTCCTGTAATTACTCCAAACCCCTTTAATCCTATTAGCTTTACCTAATCTTCCCTTCCTTTGCATTCAATTCAGTTCAGTTGCTCAGCTGTGTCCGACTTTTTGCAACCCCATGGACTGCAGCACGCCAGGCCTCCCTGTCCATCACCAACTCCCAGAGTTTACTCAAACTCATGTCCATTGAGTTGGTGATGCCATCCAACCATCTCATCCTGTCATCCCCTTTTCCTCCTGCCCTCAGTCTTTCCCAGCATCAGGGTCTGTTCCAGTGAGTCAGCTCTTTGCATCAGGTGGCCAAAGTATTGGAATTTCAGCTTCAACATCAGTCCTTCCAATGAACATTCAGGACTGATTTCCTTTAGGATGGACTGAATGGATCTCCTTGAAGTCCAAGGGATTCTCACGAGTCTTCTCCAACACCACAATTCAAAAGCATCAATTCTTTGGTGCTCAGCTTTCTTTATAGTCCAACTCTCACATCCATATGTGACTACTGGAAAAACCGTAGCCTTGATAGATGGACCTTTGTTGGCAAAGTAATATCTCTGCTTTTTAATGTGCTATCTAGGTTGGTCATAACTTTTCTTCCAAGGAGTAAGAGTCTTGAAGTCATCACTGTAGTCATCATCGGCAGTGATTTTGGAGCCCCCCAAAATAAAGGCTGACACTGTTTCCACTGTTTCCCCATCTATTTGCCATGAAGTGATGGGACCAGATGCCATGATCTTTGCTTTCTGAATGTTGTGTTTTAACCCAACATTTTCACTCTCCTCTTTCACTTTCATCAAGAGGCTTTTTAGTTCCTCTTCACTTTCTGCCATAATGGTGGTGTCATCTGCATATCCGAGGTTATTGATATTTCTCCCAGCGATCTTGATTCCAGCTTATGCTTCTTCCAGCCCAGTGTTTCTCATGAGGTACTCTGCATATAAGTTAAATAAGCAGGGAGACAATATACAGCCTTGACGTACTCCTTTCCCGATTTGGAACCAGTCTGTTGCTCCATGTCCAGTTCTAACTGCTGCTTCCTGCCCTGCATACAGATTTCTCAGGAGGCAGGGCAGCTGGTCTGGTATTCCCGTCTCTTTTAGAATCTTCCACAGTTTATTGTGATCCACACGGTCAAAGGCTTTGGCTCCTTTGCATTAACTCTCAGCAAAAGAAATGATAAAACAGATGATCAAAATGCCTAGAACTTGACCCCACTTACTCATTCAGTGAATAATGATTGAAACACACACACACACACATCCTGCGAAGCTGGCACCATGCTGGGTGCTGGGGACACACCAGAAAACAAAATCACATCACCGCATGCAAGTCCCTCCAGTGGCATGGGAGGCAAGGACATGCGTGGTGTGTGACTGGGAGATCAAGCAGCGAGAGCACTCAGGGTTCTAAACCCGAGACCAGCTGGACGGATGTCCAGGAAGCATCATCAGTCCCAGGCGACTGATGGGCACATGGAACAAAGAACAGGCACAGAAGAGGTGCTCAGACACAGCCTCACTCATCACCACACCCAGCGTTCCTCCACCTGTGACCCGACACAGCAAGCGAGGCTTGGAAGCTCTGTAAGTTAATCTTAGATACCATTTCTGGGGAAAAGGAGAACCAATAAAACTCAAGAATATACTACCAAAAATAAAAAAAAAGTCTGATTCCAGAGGTAGAAAGACCATTTGAAATTAAGCTGTAAATCTGGTCTAAACCTCAAGCTTTAAATTATTAAATGTCACCTGAAGTCACAGTATACTCATTTATCATTGAGTTTGTGAACAAAACATATTTAATTCAACTAGTGATTTTGATCTAGCTTTGAACCTTTGGGTTAACCCACAAAAACATATAGATGACAGAAAATGCACTGCTATTTAAAATAATTCCAGTACAATCGACTTCTAAAAGTGTTCGTTGCTTCTTTAATCCCAATATTCAAGTATCTAAGAGAAAGAAGAACTGAAAAGCAGTAATTAAGCATAAAACCACTTAAGTTAAAAAAAATTTTTTTTTTTTTAAGCAGAAGCAGTTTACTATCTCTAGATTGAAGATAATACATGCAGGAAAAAGAGGTTTCTCACGTCCTCAACTCAGAGAACAGGCACACTGAGTGCCAAGATATTTACAGTATCGTAAAGTGACTGACATAACTATTGGTCGTGCACAATCCTAGATCCTCCCTGAGAACTCTCCACACACAAGGCTTCCTATTCTGAAAGACATGTCTTTTCACACCCACCACATGACGGTCTCATTGCCTGACACATAGCTGTCTTTTCAGCGGTCAGATCCCCCAAGCCCGGTGGGTATGACTTTTCCACGGTCTGGGGGCGAAGGAAGAGACCAGGAAGAGAGAGTGGGAGAAATTTCATTTTTGGAAATTTTAACACGGACCACTGCATTTTACGCAGCTCTTTAAACTGTGGCAGAGGAGGAAACGTGCTGCCAGGCTTGTAAAAACCAAACCCACGCAGGCCCGCAACACTCCTCCTCAACCAGCAGAGGGAGCAACAGAACCCCCGACCCCTAGGAACATGCTGCTTATCTCAGCAGGCACAATAACCAACAACTCTGTTTCCTCCTGTTGGCCTTAGAAAAATAGCATACGGAAAAATAGCATTTTTTGTAGAAGTCTGTTTACCAGGGCTTCTCATATCAGAACAATATCTAATTTAGTTCTTGATGTTTCTGGTGTAAAAAAACGTCCAGATTCACCCAACCTGGGGCTGAGATGAGGTAAAACAGGGGAAAAAGCCAGCGCTATCATCATTCTTAGATCAATTCAGACTTTATAACTCTCAGGGAGCTAAAACCTTTACATTTGGTTATAGCTGTTGGCCTTTAATGGACATTCTATTCGTCAGTTAAAAATAAATTTTCTAGATCTTCTTTAACACCCTGGTCCCTAGAACTTAAAAAGGAAGAAAATGAAAGGAAATCACATAGCCTTATGAAAAGCACCCCAGTACAAGTATTTGTTTCTCAATTTCCTAATGAAAACAGCGCCACTGGATGACAATTGCCCCTTTGCTGAAGCAAAACGCAGCGCTCAGCTTCTACTTCAGCCTAAACCTCTTGGAAAGGAAAGGGGCGGGCGCACTGGTGAGGGATGCAATTCACACAATACAGCCTTTTTAAGCCCCGATACTCCCGTTAGGGTTATATGGAGCCACAGCAGGAATTTTCCACAAGCTCAGTCAGTTTCCCAGGCAAAACTGTTGTGAAGAGGTCTGCTTTCTCAGAGAAGCTTGGGAGCCCAGGGCGATCTTCAGAAAATATAGACATGCCTTTATTCACCTCCTGCTCCCTTTCTCCTTCCCCCAGTCCCGGATTACTTGGTCCCCTGACTCCGAGTGGATGACAGTGCCATCTGCCTCACCATGATGGAGCAAGGGATTCAGGGGAGAGGGGTTCTTTCTGGGGGACGAAATGTTCTAACATTAGACTGTGGTGATGGCTCACTGTGAATGAATATACTAAAAACTACAGAGGCACACATTCTAAGTGGGAGAATTTTATGATGTGAGTTATTTTTCAATAAAGCTGTTTGAAAAAGGAATCTCACTCAATAATGAATTTAGGTAGCAATGTTTTACCTCTCTTGCTTTTCAGTTAAAAAGAGAACTGATCTAAAGTTGGCAGTCCAGTGATTAAGACTTTACCTTCCAGTGCAGGGGGTGTGGGTTTGATCCCTGGTTGGGGAGCTCAAGATGCCACATTCTCCAAAAACGCCAAGACATAAAACAGAAGGAATACTATAATAAATTCAATAAAGACTTTTAAAATAGTACACACTAAAAAAGACCTTTAAAAGATAAATGAGAGTCAAAATAATATACTTTGGCTGCTGGATTCTATTTCCTTTACAGTTTGTTAGGTTCCCATGTGTTTGTGTGTGTGTGTGTGTGTGTGTGTGAGATTTTCTTTCTAGATTTCCCTTTTAAAGCATCTGGTCTGACTACAACTTTGTCTTGTTTCTTTACAAGCAGAGATTTGAAAACCTATTACAAAATCAAAGAGAATCCAACAGCATCTTATATTTGTTTCATTTTTAAATCCTATTTATTAACTAATGCCATTGATTATGCATCTATATGCAAAACAAGGTTGGGGATCATTTCCTGATTTATGAACATAAGCTCCTTATATGATGCAATTGCAAAAGATTTTAGGGTCATTTTAGGCAGCATTTATTAAAGAAAGATGCTAAGTCTGAGAAAGGGCATGGCCCTTTCCTGGGTGCTGGTCAGATACATCGAGGCTTGGAGGTCAGCTCTGAGCAACACTGTGGCCTAGAGTACTTCCAGAGGAAGAGCCCAGGGAAAACTCAGGAGAAACCTCTCTCTCCTTGACATAACTGAAGTGCCATACGGTAAAAGAACAACTAGACTTTTGAAAATAGGCTTTATTGTGCAAAACTGTAAAGAACCTACCTGCCAATGTAGGAGACAAGAGATGCTGGGTCGATCCCTGGGTGGGGAAGATCCCCTGGAGGAGAAAATGGCACCCCACTCCAGTACTCTTGCCTGGAGAATCCCATGGATGGAGGAGCCTGGTAGGCCACAGTAATATGTATATATACACACATACACACACGACATATTTAGAGGATTTGTCTCTTGTGTAGAAAAAGAAAGCATATATTGGGCTATGAGGTTTATTTCCAAGTCATTTAATCTCCTCAGTGTATCCACAGAAGGCAATCTGAGTGCAGAATTAAGTTTAATAAACCATAATTAGGAAAATAAATCATGTAAAAACTGTTGTGTATAGGCAATCTCCCTGCCTCCTCCCACTGCCCCACATTTTCCTCCATGGGCTAATATTGTTTTTGTTTTCTTGGTCCTTCCATACTTGGGGCTTCCCTGGTGGCTCAGACAGGAAAAAAATCTTTACTGACTTGAAATCTACATCCCCCACTGTGTGTAGACACTTGTTTTATGTTTTATCCTAGCTACCTAGGAATTTCTCCTGGGAAAGCATAAACCACTTATTGGTCAAAGGCTGTGCTTAAACTCTATTAGCCAGTTACATTTTTCCTCTTTACCACTGGATGTGTGTGTGGCTCGCACGCTGCGATCACAGTTTAAGTGGTTTACGTGGCTGCTTCTCCACTTACTGAGGGAATACCAGCTGGGGTTTTTCCTCTCCCAGCACTGCTGAGAAGGTGCAGTCTCAGGCGTATACAGACTGCCAAGGGTAGGTGTGAATTTGTTCATAAGCCTGCCTTCCTAGGAGTTTTGCCTCTGGGTCAAGGTAGACTAGCGTTCAGCCAATTTTTGGTAAAACCCCGTGCCTGTGAGGCTGAGTGAAGAGCCGACTCATTGGAAAAGAGCCCGACGCTGGGAAAGACAGAGGGCAGGAGGAGAAGGGGGCAACAGATGATGAGATGGTTGGATGGTATCACTGACTCAATGGATGTGAATCTGAGCAAGCTCCAAGAGATGGTGAAGGACGGGGAAGCCTGGCGTGCTTAGGTTGCAGTCCATTAGCTTGCAAAGTCTGATATGGCTGAGTGACTGAACAACTAGGCTTTTGCCCTTTATTGACTGATCTGTGGATGGTTTGTGGGTGGTTTTAGGTCTGTCCACATCCAACTCTGATTGCTCCTAAATGCAGCCCAACATGTGTGCACAGCCCTTTGACCACCATGACCTCAGGAGGGCTCTTCTTGGCTCTCTCCACTGCTTCTGTTAAACTTCTGATTGCTCTGCTATTGGGCTTGTTGCTGCTTGTCCCATGGAGCTATGAGCTCCTGCTTAATTACTTTCTAACAAGATGTCCACTGTTTTTTCCTTTCATTTACCTATTTTGGGGTGCACCAGGCAGCATATGGGATCCTGTTTCCTGACCAGGGACTGAACCTGCACCCCCTGAAGGGGAAGCATGGAGTTCTAACCACTGGACCACAGGAAAGTCCCCATTGCTTTTGACAACGTCCTCAGGGCTGGGGTTTTCCATGCTCTGTTCCCAGTACAATCAACTCCTTCCAGCAGACCTGTGGAGTCCCTCATCCCCAAATCGTACCTCTTCCCCTGGTGGAGCCTCCATATCACCACAAAGAGTTTGGGCAGAACACAGCGGCTTGCTCTTCCCAGAGTGACCAGCAGGGGGGGTGACCGAGACGGCCCTCTGGCTCACTGCTCCCCATCTGGAACCTTGAGTTTGTAAGTGAGCTAGAGAGTCATCGGGCACTTGTGTTCTTGGTTTGTTATGCCTGGGTGAGCGTTTCTGCCTGTAACTGGGGGTTAACTGGAGGAAAGGAGTCATGGAGCTCTTAGTCACACCTGCCTGCAAAATACTTTTTGTAAAGTGGGGAGAAAGCCAGCAGCCTGTCCTTCCCTGGGTTAAAGTGTGGTTCCAGACTGGGAGCTGGGGGATGAGGGAGCTCCATCTTCTTGGTTGCATCTGCCTCGATTAGAGCATCTGAACTCCGGGTGTGAGATGGGGTCACAGTTCAAATGCTACAGACTCCTGCCTTAAAGGAGACTGAATAGATTTTCTCCTTTTCTATCTGCTGTATGTCCCAAAGACAATGTGTTTGTTTGTTTGTTTTTGATCATGCCATGCAGCATGTGGGATCTTCGTTCCCTGACCAGGGATCAAACTCCTGTCCCCTGCAGTGGAAACATGGAGTCTTAACTGCTGGGCCATCCAAGAAGTCCCAGGACAATTCTTTTTAAATGTTTAATTTTAAAAAATAACTGTACACAGTTAAGTGACAGCTTTGGAGAAGAGAACCTACATAACCCTCACCCGTGTTCCCTGGAAAGTGGTGGGAATGTTCTTACCATATGGACAGACAGTGAGGATGACTGGCTAAGGGCAGCCAAGTGATTGGTGGCATAGCTAGACTAGAATCCAGGGTCCTCGACATCCAATTCTTTTCTTTTCAATAGAAAAAAAATGCTCTTTGAAAAATCTGTTTATTTTCTGTCTACTTATCTACCCACAAGGATTAGATCATTATTAAACTGGAAATTTTCTCTTTCCATATTTTAATTCCGTAACAATGTGGTGAAACTTGGGCTTTTGAGATGATTTCCTGTGAAATGAGACATCATTTGGATATATAAATATTCTCATTGATGAAATGACTTGACATCCACACCTGTTCTTTATTTGATACAATGACTGAATTTTAAGTATCTTTTTGATGTTAAGGAAAAAAAAAAACTATTGAAAATGAAAAGAAATACTTTTTAACAGCAGAGGGGGCTGGCTGAATTAAGAGAATGTGCTGAATTACAGTTCATGTTTAGCTGGAGTATTCTCTTCAATATAATCACTATCCTAAAAATGGATATTTATCTTGACAAAAAAACTAATGATGATTAATTATAATACTATTGTTAAGAGAACTTTAAAAGCCATCACTTATTTGAAAAACATCCATAAAATTAAGCCTCTAGTTGTTCAGACAATATTAGCAACTTTTAAAAAGAGCAGTGAGCTGCTACTAAATTTATCAGCATGCCCCGTTAATTACAGGTCATCGAACGGCATCACTGACTGGTAGAAAAGCTGAAGATATAGACTTCATCGCAAAGGAAACAATGTTCCACATGTAACCATGTTGTGACAGAAAGCCAATAGGAAAGGTGAATTTCACCTCCCTCCTGACTTTTCAAAGGCCTTGTCCACAGGTGAATCTTGAAGTGAAGTGCTGAGAGCTAACTGGGAATTGAAGACAGGCAGTGTTAGCTGAGCAATGATGGACAGGTAAGAATGAGATCTGTGTTGCAAGCATCTGGGGAGAGCCGAAAACTCCTCCTGAAAAAGAAGACACTGAAAGATGGCAGAGTGATTGGCCACCACCTCCACTGGTTCTTTTTCTGCCACATATTGGGCTGGCAAAAATATTTTGTTCAGGGTTTTCCTGTTACCGGAAAAACGGGAATGAACTTTTGGACCAACCCAATACAAACTCATCGGTCATGCTGACAAAACAATCATGGTTTCTTCCTTCCTCCCTTTCCTTTGTCTCTTTCCCTCCTTCTCCTACCCTACTCCCTTTATTACTTTTATTCATTCAATAAATATGTATTGAATGATGACAGTAAGCTGGACACTTTGGTAGAAACTGGGAACACTGCATAAGGAACACTCTCCCCCTTCTCAACACTCACATTGTAACAGTGATGCCTGGAGAAGGTGTGGACAGACAGTTTAACAAGTAAACACAAGGTGATTTCACGTTATGGTGAGTGTCAGGAAAGAAGTTAGCAGCTTGACAAGGCTGATGTGTCTAAAGCAGAGATGGAGGGGATGGGGTGAGATGGGTGGAGCTGGGAGTGCTCTGGCTGAGCCATTAGGGAGAGCTTTCCTGGAGACACCCATCCTAGACCTGAGTGTGAGAAGGAACTGTCTGTGAGAACATTCCGGGCTGAGGACACAGTAAGAGCAGACATCCTGAAAGGCACCAAAGGAAAAATGCATAGATTTTACTACAACCAGCTCAGACTGTGGCAGAGAAACAATGTTTTGGCAGGAACATATTAAAATGAGAATCTCAAGTAATATTTAACCTAGTATCACCAAATGACCCTAGGTGACCAGGTGGGCTGAACAATTAGAAATGATGCTGCTGCCCTTGAACCTCGGAAGAAACAACTAGAGAGACTGACTGAACAGCTTAATGACTGAAGAGGTTTCTGGAAACTCGTCAGCACTGCCCTATGATTATAAAACTTATCCTTTCCCTTCCTCTTAATCTAAGTCAACTTTTCAGAGATTTTGGGCAAAATCCCAACAGAATGCTGGGTACAAGGAAAATTCCTGATGACAATGCATGAGTTGATTTTGTCCCCAAAAGGAATATAATCAAAGTAGAATATTACTGGGAAAAATGTGTGAATACTGTCTCTAAAAGTAGTCCTGTCTCTGACCAACTATAAAGAACTTGTGTTAAAGTGTTAGTTTAGTTGCTCAGTTGTATCTGACTCTTTGTGACCCCATGGACTGTAGCCTGCCAGGTTCCTCTGACCCAGGGATTTTCCAGGCAAGAATACTGGATTGGGTAGTCATTTCCTTCTCCAGGGTATCTTCTTGACCCAGGGATCGAACTGCGATCTCCCACACTGCAGGCAGATTCTTTACTGTCCGAGCCACCAGAGAAGCCAGAGAGGAAGATCTCTGGCATCTTGGGTCCCAGATCCTGAAGCAATGATAGAGGAGGTCCCCTGGCTCACAAGAACCAAAACAGCTTCTGACTCCAGAGAGAACCTGGGTTCTAGCTGACACCATCGCTCACTTTGAAATAACAGTCCTAAATTTTCAGCATCTATTGCCATAAAATATTTTTCTATCTCAATAATCACTGTTAAAGGGATAAAGATGATTCATTCAATACATTTTATTTTCTGATTAAAGAATAAGATCTTGGCATGTTCTTTCAAAGATTCAGAGTTTGTAAGAATCATAATATCTTGATATGAGACAGAGAAAGCAACTGTGCCAGGTGTTTAGACACTGTCAACAGATGTAGAAACTTCAGTGTATGTTATGGAAACCATCCACAACTAGCAAGAATGGGCAAGACAAGGCACATGGGAATCAGATCACAGGGCACTAGGCAAGCAGCTTGTGTTCTAGGTTGGGGGTCAAGTGTCATAGCTTGAGTTCAGATGACGGCCAGCAAAGGTGAGTGATAGTTGGATGAAGCTTCAGGGTCAATAAAAAGGAGTGAAGCAAAGGGTGAGTTATGAGAATTACCACACAGAAACACACACCTGAAAGTTTATTCATTCACCCAAGAAACAAATAAAGAAGTCACATCCTTGTACCTCTCATCAGGAGACACACAGAGCAGAGTATGTGGCAGAGAAGTGAAAAATGTATAAATGATTATAATATAAGTCAAAGTCTGTATTTGAAACAGGCATAGGCCATGAAGAGGGTACAGGGAAAGAGCTCCTAGCCCTGCCTGGCAGGGGGGGCGCAGCGTGGGGCACAGAGGGAGGCCAGAGACGCCTTCGTGAATCGATGCTTAAGCTGAGTCACAACAGATGCAGAGCAACTGATCAGACTGGAAATAACATTCCAGGCGTTAGGGACAACAGGCTGGTCTCAAATTGTGTTGCTAAGGATTGTAAAGAACCAAACAATATTAGTAAAAACCCAGGTCCTGTATCTGGCTGTGCAGAAACAGGGCTGGAATAATGCAGACCGAAGGGCAAGGCCTCTAAGGTCCATGGACAGAGCCAGGAAATGCGATCAACCCAAGAAGGCTGAGCCAGCCAGGGACTCAAAAAATTCATAAGCCCAGGGCATGAACTCCGATCACAGGGAAAACTGAGGGACACAGAAGAAACTCGATTCGAGCTGCCAAGTCAATGAGATGAGATTCAGAGTGACTTGTTTCTTGGCTGGAGATTTACTGCTTGCCATATCTTGGTCTGGGGCCAACACTCTGCCTCAAAGTCCGTGCACGGAGCTGGGCCCACAGGTGGGTGCTACCCCTTCTGCAGGACCAGGGTGACCGGAACCATGAGGGACCACAGAGATCAAGGGACAGGGCAGCTGCAAAGCTGGAAATGAGGGCACCAGCCGGAGTCAGAGAGACTTGATGAGGGAGGCAGTTTTCTGACCTAGTTCAGGCTTCCTCTCCGGTTTCCCACAGTGGCAGGAATTGATCCCCGCACAGCTGGGCTCCAGCTTCTTGTCGGAAGCTTGCAATTAGAAGCACCTGGCCAAGACAGTGCATGCAGAGCAGCGGCGCAGCTGAAGCTTTGTGTAAGTGAACCCTCTCATGGGTGGGGCGGGGGAACACATTAAAAAAAAAAAAAGACTGCAAAGATGGATGCTGTGGCGCTCTCTGCCATTATTAAACAAACACTTTGTCTCTGAGCTGACCCTGCCCTGCCTTTCAGACTGCACCAGGCATCTCGGCTGTGCACACCTCGTTTGCTTAGAATTACAAAGGGATAACTCTCTGGTAAAACAGTGGGTTGGCCAAAAAGTGTATCCGGGTTTTTTTCCTGTAACACCTTATGGGAAAACTCATAACACCTTTTTAGCCAAGCCAAGACAAAGTTCATATTTAGAAGCCCAGGTCTGACCAGATGTATTAAATACCATGCACAAATGCATAAAGAGACTGAAATACATATTTTAAACCATCTCCATTGTTGCCCAAATATTCATACGTGTAAATATACAGAATATGTATGTGTGTCTATGTATTTTATCTACATATTTATAGTTCTAAAAACAAGTCAATCCTAAAGGAAACCAACCCTGAATATTTGTTGGAAGGACAGATGCTGAAGCTGAAATTCCAGTACTTTGGCCACCTGATGTGAAGAACCAATTCACTGGAAAAGACCCTGATGCTGGGAAAGACTGAAGGCAGGAGGAGGGGGCAAAAGAGGGTGAGATGGTTGGACAGCATCACCAACTCAATGGACATGAGTTTGAGCAAGCTCCAGGCGATGGTGAAGGACAGGGAAGCCTGGCAGGCTGCAGTCTGTGGGGTTGCAAAGAGTCAGACAACTTAGCGACTGAACAATGACAACAAAGATGTCCACCTTTTGGAAGTTCTTAAGGAGATACAAGCTGCTTGACGGAGAAGGCAATGGCACCCCACTCCAGTACTCTTGTCTGGAAAATCCCATGGACGGAGGAGCCTGGTAGGCTGCAGTCCATGGGGTCTTGAAGAGTCGGACATGACTGAGGGACTTCTCTTTCACTTTTCACTTTCATGCACTGGAGAAGGAAATGGCAACCCACTCCAGTGTTCTTGCCTGGAGAATCCCAGGGACGGGGGAGCCTGGTGGGCTGCCGTCTATGGGGTCGCACAGAGTCGGACACGACTGAAGCGACTTAGCAGCAGCAGCAGCAGCAGCAGCACAAGCTGCTTGAAGCCATAAAATGGCTTTTTCCCTGATCTGCCACATGTCTCTTGTGCAACCTCACAGTGGCAGCCCTATGACTCTTAACAGCGGTTACATATGGTGCTGAACTTTTTTTTAGTTTTAAGTCACAGAAACCCACATATACAGGTATCAAAGCCACTTTTCAAAGGCAGACTCCAAAAAGGATAAAACCTCTACAGGTATCTGTCCCCAATTAATGAAACCTCTTCCTTCCCTGCTTGAGGGAAAATGGAAACATCCGACAAGAAAGCAAAAGGTATGTCCAGAGGATGGAATTTAGCTGCTTGAAGCCATAAAATGGCTTTTTCCCTGATCTGCCACATGTCTCTTGTGCAACCTCACAGTGGCCAGCCCTATGACTCTTAACAGCGGTTACATATGGTGCTGAACTTTTTTTTAGTTTTAAGTCATAGAAACCCACATATACAGGTATCAAAGCCACTCTTCAAAGGCAGACTCCAAAAAGGATAAAACCTCTACAGGTATCTGTCCCCGATTAATGAAACCTCTTCCTTCCCTGCTTGAGGGAAAACAGAAACATCCGACAAGAAAGCAAAAGGTATGTCCAGAGGATGGAATTTTCTTCACTTGCTTTTTCTATTTATAGCAGTAGCCTCTGGCTGCACTTGAAAGACAAAAATTTGCATAATAACACTTGCATTCCTAGTCATTTGACCTGTAATATCAGCTGAAGTTTCTAGGAACAATTATCTTGTTTCAGGAAAGGATCTAGAAGCCACCATGTGAGCTGAAATATAAAGATGGAAATTTTGGTCACCCACACAGACTGTAGCCTCGTGCATGCGAGCTCAGTAATTTCAGTCGTGTCCGACCCTTTGTAATCCTATGGACTGCAAAACCCAGGGCTCCTCTGTTCATGGGATTCTCCAGGCAAGAACACTGCAGTGGGTTGCCATGCCCTTCTCCAGGGGATCTTCCTGCCTCCAGGATCGAACTCGCGTTTCCTGCATTGCAGACGGACTCCTTTACCCGCTGAGTCACCTGGGAAGCACCATACATCCTCAAGGTTATTCAAAAACCATCTTCCTACCTACATCCACTCTGTGCAAAGCAAGATATGATATTGGATAGCTGAGAAAAATACCTGGTTGGCCAAAAAGGTTGTTCGGTTAGGGAATATGTTCCTTTAATAAAGTTCTTTGTGAAAATGAAAATTAGGTCTTATTTTTACTTGAAATGGAACAAACTTTTTGGACAACCCGTTAGCTTTGTAGCCAGTAGTACATTTTCAAAAGAATACACATTTGTCCATCAGGAAAAAAGTTATTTAAGTTCCTCTTACTAACCTATCAGGATGTTGATGATTTGACCCCCTTCTTGTCATCATTAGTCAAATTCCAGAGTAATATATCAGGGAAAAGAAGGAGGTGGAAAAGTAGGTAAGAGGGATACCTCGGATTCAGAGAAATGAGAGTAGAGAAAGCATTCAAAGCATTTATTTACTCAATTAACTGATGAAACGAAAAATTGATGTCAAGAAGCAAACTTGGTAGTATAATATTGCTGCTGCCGCTCAGTCACTTCAATTGTGTCCGACACTTTGTGACCCCATGGACTGTAGCCTGCCAGGCTCCTCTGCCCACGAGGATTCTCCAAGAAAGAATATTGGAGTGGGTTGTCATTTTCTTCTCCAGGGGATCTTCCTGACCCAGGGATCAAACCCGCATCTCCTGAACTGCAGGCAGATTCTTTACTGCTGAACCACTGGGGAAGTACCATTTTAATACTATGTTCATGTAACTATCTAGTAATTAACATGGTTTTTCAGAAAAAAAAAATCTGAAAAGCATTAATTGAGCACAACTGTGAGGGCCACGTGTTTGCTATAAAATAGAAAAACAGATGCTAAAATATTATTTTGTTGCTAATTTCTCTTCTAACAAAATAGTAAATTAAGACCTCAAAAAAATACAACTTAAGAGGAGATTTTAAAGATTCTAATGGCCACCTCATGCGAAGAGTTGACTCATTGGAAAAGACCCTGATGCTGGGAGGGATTGGGGGCAGGAGGAGAAGGGGACAACAGAGGATGAGATGGCTGGATGGCATCACCGACTCAATGGACATGAGTTTGAGTGAACTCTGGGAGTTGGTGATGGACAGGGAGGCATGGGGTGCTGCGATTCATGGGGTCACAAAGAATCGGAGTCGGACACAACTGAGCGACTGAACTGAATCCCATGTATGCTGTAGTAAGCCTTCATATGTAATTTATTGGCTTACTGCCTTAAATCATCTACTCATTGTGAAACATGAGAAAATTCATTTGACATGGCTCAAGACTGTGAAAAATAAGTTCAGGTGTCCAGAAAGATCACAGAATAGTTTACAGCAAGATCGAGTTTTTTAGAAAGCATTTGAGTATGGGATAAACCTTATTTTTAATGGGAATTTGTCTTCTTTGTTAGCTACCTAATATTTTCCCTGAGATCACCAGTGGGGTTCTCGTAACACAGCATTCTCGGTCACTAGAGGCAATTATGTGTCTCCTGTAAATGCTGGTTTCACACATGAGAAAAATGACTATAACTACTTCCCATTTATGTCACTTTGTTTTCTAAACGCTTTACAGTCTCAAGTCATTCAAATGAGCAGAGCAGAAAGGCATGGGAACAGAGACAAGGCTGAGTACTTACAAAGAAGAGCAGATCCTTAAAAGATAATATTGCATTGAGAAGCAAGAAAACAGAGTGTGACATCAGCAAAAATCCAAGTTAATTCCCCAAAGCTTTGTGGCCATTTACTGAAGTGGAGGGCAAAATATATGCCCGAGGTCAAGCTCAGTCGATGGTGATGCCAGAAACACACGCAAGATCTGTTGACTTTCAACGTGACATTTCAGGCCATGGAAGATGATGGTGTGCCAATGACCTATGGAAATGCTAAGTGGTGGTAAAAACTGTAAATAAGTCTTCTGAGTTTTCCCAAAATGCTTGCAAATTTTTCATTTAAAGGTTATACTTGATATTCCAGAATAAATGAAGGCTACATTCGCTTACTCCTTGGAAGAACAGTTATGACCAACCTAGATAGCATATTAAAAAGCAGAGACATTAGTTTGCCAACAAAGGTCCATCGAGTCAAGGCTATGGTTTTTCCAGTGGGTCATGTATAGACGTGAGAGTTGGACTGTGAAGAAAGCTGAGCACCGAAGAATTGATGTTTTTGAACTGTGGTGTTGGAGAAGACTCTTGAGAGTCCCTTAGACTGCAAGGAGGTCCAACCAGTCCATCCTAAAGGAGATTAGTCCTGGGTGTTCACTGGAAGGACTGATGCTAAATCTGACTCCAATACTNGGAGGCATGGGGTGCTGCGATTCATGGGGTCACAAAGAATCGGAGTCGGACACAACTGAGCGACTGAACTGAATCCCATGTATGCTGTAGTAAGCCTTCATATGTAATTTATTGGCTTACTGCCTTAAATCATCTACTCATTGTGAAACATGAGAAAATTCATTTGACATGGCTCAAGACTGTGAAAAATAAGTTCAGGTGTCCAGAAAGATCACAGAATAGTTTACAGCAAGATCGAGTTTTTTAGAAAGCATTTGAGTATGGGATAAACCTTATTTTTAATGGGAATTTGTCTTCTTTGTTAGCTACCTAATATTTTCCCTGAGATCACCAGTGGGGTTCTCGTAACACAGCATTCTCGGTCACTAGAGGCAATTATGTGTCTCCTGTAAATGCTGGTTTCACACATGAGAAAAATGACTATAACTACTTCCCATTTATGTCACTTTGTTTTCTAAACGCTTTACAGTCTCAAGTCATTCAAATGAGCAGAGCAGAAAGGCATGGGAACAGAGACAAGGCTGAGTACTTACAAAGAAGAGCAGATCCTTAAAAGATAATATTGCATTGAGAAGCAAGAAAACAGAGTGTGACATCAGCAAAAATCCAAGTTAATTCCCCAAAGCTTTGTGGCCATTTACTGAAGTGGAGGGCAAAATATATGCCCGAGGTCAAGCTCAGTCGATGGTGATGCCAGAAACACACGCAAGATCTGTTGACTTTCAACGTGACATTTCAGGCCATGGAAGATGATGGTGCGCCAATGACCTATGGAAATGCTAAGTGGTGGTAAAAACTGTAAATAAGTCTTCTGAGTTTTCCCAAAATGCTTGCAAATTTTTCATTTAAAGGTTATACTTGATATTCCAGAATAAATGAAGGCTACATTCGCTTACTCCTTGGAAGAACAGTTATGACCAACCTAGATAGCATATTAAAAAGCAGAGACATTAGTTTGCCAACAAAGGTCCATCGAGTCAAGGCTATGGTTTTTCCAGTGGGTCATGTATAGACGTGAGAGTTGGACTGTGAAGAAAGCTGAGCACCGAAGAATTGATGTTTTTGAACTGTGGTGTTGGAGAAGACTCTTGAGAGTCCCTTAGACTGCAAGGAGGTCCAACCAGTCCATCCTAAAGGAGATTAGTCCTGGGTGTTCACTGGAAGGACTGATGCTAAATCTGACTCCAATACTTTGGCCACGTCATGCAAAGAGTTGACTCATTGGAAAAGACCCTGATGCTGGGAGGGATTGAGGGCAGGAGGAGAAGGGGACCACAGAGGATGAGATGGCTGGATGGCATCAGTGACTTGATGGATGTGAGTTTGAGTAGTCTCGGGAGTTGGTGATGGACAGGGAGGCCTGTGTGCTGCGATTCAGGGGGTTGCAAAGAGTCGGACACAACTGAGCGACTGAACTGAACTGAACATTCAGAATAATTCAAGAGCCTAAGGCATCAGGAGAAGTTTCCTACCTTGGCAGAGGGAAGGGGATGGAGAGATACTTGTCAAACACCATTCCATAGCAGAACTGTGCCATCCAAACCTCATAAGCAAAACCAGATGGAAGGGCTGCTGTAAGGTGATGGCTAGATCACAACTCATTGCACACAGTACAAGAAACGAAGATGCGCTTTCGACAAGTTCCATAGAAGAAAAACTGACAGTGAAATGAGGGCATGAAGAAAGGAAAAGCCTTTAGAGCTACTGAATGTATGGGCTGGGCAAGCATGCAGTGGGCAAAAAGAGGACTATTTGCGGTAAATCAAATCTCAGCAGCCCGACTCTTGTGTTAGTCTGACCCTTTGTGACCCCATGGATGGACTGTAGCCCATCAAGCTCCTATGTCCATGAATTCTCCAGGCAAGAATATTGGAGTGGATTGTCATTTCCTTCTCCTGGGGCCCTTCCTAAGCCAGAGATCAAACCCGGGTGTCCCGCATTGCAGGCAGATTGTTTACTGTCTGAACTACCAGGGAAGTCGCTCGTTAAGTGCTATTAAAAATCTCATAAGGCCTCATTGGTTGACTCTTGTTCTTTTCCCTAATCATAAAGAAGACAGTAGGAAATACTGGTGCATTCTGGGATGAGAGGTGTCAGGTACCCTGGTCCATCACCCACACACATCAATATGTAACATTACAAATGCACAGGTCTCCTGATTACAAGGATGCTGCAGTCTCCCCTGAGACATGTGGCTCACAGGAAGTGAAGATGGATCAATGGGAAGGTTTGGATCATTTTAAATTGCCTCTGACCACTCTACTCCCTGCCAGCTCTGACACTGGCTTAATGAAGTATGTCAGGACTATGAGATTCAGTCTATGGGAATTCCAGAATAGGTATGATTCCTCAGGCAAATAATTTCTTTCTGAAATGGTTATTGGAAGAGATGATATAATAATCTATAAAATCATGTTTCAAAGTGACCACCGGGTAAACAATTATTTGCAACAATTAATGATACAACAAGATCAGTACCATCCTGAACTATTTATTACATAAGTGAATAGGACATTCTGGGCACTGTCTAGTGCATTTTAAACAGATGTCTTATCATATTTGCTCGGCAAAGTGTAATCACATCATGATTCACATGCTTTTCTATCATGTCTAAACATTCTTCAACATTGGGATTTCAACTACTGGAGTCCATTTGATCTCATTACAAGAACATTAAATGCCTTTCCTCTCTGTTGGTCTTTCAAGCTGTTCTTAAAGTTCCATGTCATCTAAAATCCTTTCTCAGTTACAGGGACAATTATATTTTATTTCCCCAAGTTTTTTAATAAGTAAATTCCAGAGGCATCATACATACAAATACACCCACATCACTGCTCCTGAACAAAAGGACATTAAGAACACAGATGACACCTAAAATAATGATTATTAAATGATAAGTGATCAATTAATAAGTGAATACATAATTGGCAGCAGCGAAAATGGATAAAGATCCCAATGATCTTTGAATATGCCTTAATATGTCTATTTCAACACTTCTAATTGCAGGACATTCATTTATTTGATATTTCTTGATTGAGCGCCTACTATATCAGAAACAGGAAAAACAGTGGTGAAAAAGACAGATTCTGTCCTTCACTTTAGGAAGTTTATATTCCAGTAGAAAAGACAGGTATGACCCCTGTACACATGCACACACGTGCAAACACACAGCACAAATGTGGACAGTGGGCAGACTGCATATTGCAATGAGTGGCACCAATGTCAACAAAACAGGAGCTGATGTAGACATTAAAGGGTGGTTAGGGAACGCTGAGACATTTTAGCAAAGATCTCAAGGAGGTCACCCGAAGCAGGAAACAGACCAGGGAGCGTCTGGGCAGGAGTAGCAAGAAGCTGACCTTCGGAAAAACCTATGAGGAAACTGTCCCCCTTGGTTGAAAGAGAGGGAACCAATGGCAGGGATCAGAAGAAAGAGTGACGAGAGAGCAGGGGCCATGTGGGGAAGGATTTACTGAAAAAGGGACTATTTGCATCTGATTCTGGCAAAAATGATAGTCACAAACATATGGGCCACTAATAAATTATGCTTTTAAATGACCATAGATGACAGTATTATATTCCTCTCAGAAATACATTATACACCTTTTTGTATCTTAGGGCGACTGGAAACATTGAGACTGTCTTCAGTTTACCAGCTTCAGTGTTTGCCTGTGTGTGTGTGTGTGCGTGCGTGCGTTCGTGCATGACAGAATTACTAACTAGACACTGTGGGAACCGCATGTAGGGTCTTTGTGTTTATACTGTTTACTCTGTCACAATCATTTTATCCCACATGACAAATGAAAGAAGAAATAATGAGATTTAAGAATAAAACACAGAAAGAGCTGCAATAATTAGGCGGAAGGTGGCAAGTTTTTTTCTCCAAAGGCCAGATGGTAGCATGGGAAAGTCCCAGGAAAGAATGACAAAGAGATCCTGCTGGACTGGACTGGCTAAATATTCTAATATTTTACTAGCCAAACATACAAAGTTATGTCATAGCATAAAAAAAAATCCACTGTTTCTTTTGACTTTACATCAGTGTTAGAGGAATACTTGTCAAATGTCTTATTTTTCAAATGGGTGTGAACATTTCTGGCATCAAGTACAAAGTTGGCACAGAGGATCCCAATGCTCTAGCCAGCTCTAAAATCCTATGATTCCAAAATTTAAATTATAATACAATTACTAATATATGGCAGAATTTCAAACAGCAGTTGAAATGGTGTTTTATAACTTCTTTTTCCTGGCTTAACATTTGTGCAAATTCTAGAATGCTAATTTCTGAAGCTTGGCATTTCAAACAATAATTGACTATTTCCTAGTCACTTTGCAATTGCCTTCTTTTAATTGCAGATGAATCAGTACAGCATGTAAAATCTGAAAACTAAAAATGATTACTTTAGACAATGCATTTTTTCCACTGAAATGAGTCAACCGTCACTAAGTAATAATTCTACTTTTATACATCAGCTAGTGAATACCCTCAGTCATCATAAAAACACATTCACTGACCATCTATTAGAAACTGAAATCAACACTGATATACTCAGTGGGCAATGATCGTCAACCTTTATGACACCCAGGGGTGGTTTCATGGAAGACAGATTGTTCATGGACTGGAGTAGGGAGATGGTTTTGGGATGATTTAAGTGTATTACATTTACTGTGCACTTTATTTCTAGTATTATTACATCAACTCCACCTCAGATCATCAGATATTGATCCCAGAGGCTGGGGATCCTGGTCTAGGGTATAAAAATGCTTTTTCTTTTTTTGATTTGCCTTTTTTTTTGTTTTTAAAAATTTATTTTTTAATTGAAAGAAAATTGCTTTACAGAATTTTGTTGGTTTCTGCCAAACATCAACGTAAAAATACTTCTTAATTGAGGGAGTGAACACAGACTCTGCATCACGGTGGCAGCATTCAAATTCCAGCTCTGCCACTGACTAGGTGTGTGACCTTGGGGAATATAATTAACTTTTCTGTGACTTTCGTGCTTATTAGAAAAATGGTGTTAAAAATAATACCCACTTCATAGGGTATGAGGAGAATAAAATAATATAGTCTATAGAGTAAATGGCATAGAGCCTGCTACCTGGTCAAGTTTCCATAAAAGTTGATAATATTATTTCCACCTCTATTTTCATTCTACCAGGTCTGATAGTGATCGAGCATACAAACATCAGAGTCAGACACGACTGAAGTGACTTAGCAGCAGTACATACCTACTAGAATACAGTACAGTGCATGTATCTTTTATATGTACTGGGATACCAAAAACCTCCTGTGACTCACTTTTTTACGCTATTTTCTTTATTGTGGTGGTCTGGAATGAAACCTGTAATACCTGAGGTCTGCCTGCAACATAAAATAGAGACCTGTTAAGATAAATAAATCAAGTACTTTTATTTGCTTTTATGTAATGCAACAGACATTGTATTATGAGGTACTGCTGCTGCTGCTAAGTCGCTTCAGTCGTATGAGGTATTATTATGAGGGATGCAAACGCATGGAGGGAAAAATCAGTCCTGTTATCTCAGAGTTCACTTTTTTTCATGCAATAAAACTTATCAATATAAGCAGACCTATCAATATATTTGAAAGAAATCACTCTATTCAGAATTAGGACATGATCACGTTAATCACATTTACTAGGCTGAATCCTGAAACTTTCGTTTTCACTGTCCTGACAAAAAACAACCCTGTTCTCCTGGCTCCCTTTGCCTCCTCTGACCAACACTCTCCCTGTGACTAAAGAGTCCATCTCCTTGAAGCCTCGCGGCCTTCCCCTTAGGCTCATCCTCATGGGGCTTGCATCAAGTTGTAGCAAGAATTTTGCTAAGTCAGTTTAGTCAGAATACCCCACCTTCCGTAACTGATCGCCTTGTGATCGGATCAAATTCTTCACCCTCCACCTTTGATATCTGGTCACCCTGGTCTGTCTGTAGCAAGAATCCTATCAGGCCTGTTTAACCAGAATCTTCCTTTGCTCCTGATGTTTCCTGTTAGTAACTTCCATCCACTGACTTCCATCTGCTTCTTACTTACAAGTCCCTTGTTTTTGTTAAGTGGAAGTCCCTCAGTCGTGTCTGACTCTTTGTGACCCCATGGACTGTAAATTCTCCAGGACAGAATACTAGAGTGGGTAGCCTTTCCCTTCTCCAGAGGATCTTCCCAGCCCAGGGATCGAACCCAGGTCTCCCACGTTGCAGGTGGACTCTACCAGCTGAGCCACAAAGGAAACCCATCCTTGTCCATACTTTATTTAAGCATAAGTTCCTACTTGTCCATAATTTATTTGGAATTGAAACCAATTCGTTACCGAGGTCTGTCTGTCCCTACTGCAATAGTCCTGAATAAAACCCATTTTTAACTGCTTTAACCACTGTCTAGCTAATTTTAACTTCCCAGCTAATTCCTTCTTCTGCCGCCTACATGAGAGCCTTCCATTGGAGTTCAATCTATAATTCTTCTCTTTTTTTCTGTTAACTGTCTCCCTGGGTTGGGAGGTTAGGGAGCACGGTTCCTCTTACTGTTAAAATCCTACTGGGACTCAGGTCTTCAGTCTACCTGCCTGAGGCACCTTCCTTCATATGCTAACTAAGCAAAATTTCTCACACCTAGAAAAAGGTTCAAGTGAAAAATAATGACAATAAAATGATCGGGAAAGAAGCAGTAATTTACAGGTCAAGGAAGATACGTTACTCAAACTTTATAATACTAATGCACACATTATTTTGCCAGTAACTTCTCTTCAATGAAAATAGAACAAAATATATGAAACCATCCATGTATCCCTCATGAAATATTTTCTTATATGTAACATTTAGAGTTTCTTCGTCTTCCTAGGAGATTAAAATACATGCTCAATTAAGCCCCACTATCTATGGGGTCGCACAGAGTCGGACACGACTGAAGCGACTTAGCAGCAGCAGCAGTATAAGTTTCCATTAGAAACTTTTGAGTTTCTTATTACTCAAGGCCCAGGAAGTCTTTGATTAGGAAAGCTGCCTTGCCAGGGAAGTGATTATTTTTTCCTGGGGGACATAATTAAAGAGGGCAATACTGCTGAGAGCTGTGTGTGCCAAAGGCCATAAGCGGTAACTTTCAAAAAATCCAATGCCTTCACGGAGAGGAGAGACTCTCTCAGCTGTTCTACAGTGGATGTTCCCTGCATGTATTGCATGGAACACCAATAACACACCATCACTAACAAAATGCAAAAACATAAACCCATACATGGGGATGGAACAGTGTGGCCAGAAACCCAAACACGTGAGAAAACCCCAGAGTATAATGTCTCATCACTACACTCTGACTGTAATCACCCGACCAGCTGGGCATTCACATATTAGATGGGTAATATAGAACTTCATTCAACAAATTCATTTAAGTTTTCCAAAAGTGGTGGGAGGAAGTGATTTCACAGATGACTCCCAGGTTTCCAGCTTAAGCAAGAGGGTGTGTGGGTCATGGTGACATAGATGCGGACAGAGAGCCGCAGAGCAGGGAGGAACAGATGGGAGGGGGCACTTATGGGCTGAGTATTGAAAATAATGAGTTTGACGTGACCATGAAACATCAGTGGAATGTCTTCCTATTTCACACACAGGAGTCTAAACATGACCAATAATTCAGGGATGGGTTATTAACGAGAACGAATTTACAGTAATAATTCAATCTAGGTCATTCTTGCTTTGCTTTTGCTATTTAAACATTTAGCAGCTACTTAAATCTAATCTACTTTAATTTATGGTAGCGGGTTCCCAGGTCATGCCGTTGGTAAAGACTCTGCCTGCCAATGCAGGAGATACATGAGACATGGCCTCCATCCCTGAGTGGGGAAGATCCCCTGGAGAAGGAAATGGCAATCCACTCCAGTATTCCTGCCTGGGAAATCCCATGGACAGAAGAGCCTGGCAGCCTATGGTCCATGGGGTCGCAAAGAGTTGGGCATGACTGAGTGCACACAGCCCCCCAGCGCAATGTGCCTATGTATTTGTATGTAGGCACGTGTGTAGGCAAATAATTTACGGTGTGAATTTTCTCCTAAATCTAGTGTCACTATCACTCTTAATTGGTTGACCTCAAATCAGGCACATCCTTGCTTTCAAATGTAATCTAAAAAACTGGGGTTTATATAAATTTAAACAATCTCTTAAAGGCCAGCTCTCTGCTTTTCACCTGTAGGACAATGTGGTGTGGCAGATAACGCAGGAGTCAGATGGCTCTGCCTGCCATGAGCCCATGTCCTGCTCTGCCATGTACTAGTTCTGTGTTCTTTGGGAGTTTCCTCATGCCTCAGTTTCTTCATCTGTGAAATGCAGAGAACATTTCCATCTTGGTCTGTCGTCGTTATCCAGTCGCTAAGTTGGGTCCAACTCTTGTAACCCCATGGACTGCAACCCATCAGCCTCCTCTGTCTATGGAATTCTCCAGGCAAGAATACTAGAGTGGGTTGCTATCTCCTTCTCCAGGGGACCTTCCCGACCCAGAGACTGAACCCACATCTCCTGCCCTGCAAGTAGATTCTTTACCACTGAACCACCTGGAAAGCCTCAGTCTTGGCCTATGGCTCAGTAATTTTAAAATATTATATTAGAACTAAAGAAGAACTGGTATTCTCTAACTGTTGATTTAAAAAGTCCATTTATGGCCATTAAATGAAGTTTCTTAGTGTGTGTTCGTATCTTCTGTGTCCTCGGTGAGATTTTTATGAGGTTCCTCTAACAAGAAGAAAAACAGTTTGAAATCTATTTCCATGATGGTGGATTTGTCAATTTCTCCCTGAAGTTGTATAAAATGTTCTCATAGGTTACAGTCAGGATTAAGTGAGGTCTCAGATAAAGTGCTCAAAACAATGCCTGGAAGGTAAATATGCCACTTTGGCATAAGGATTATTGAGTCAAAGCCACTTGAAAAACAGGAGGCATGAGGAGAACATTGTGTTCTGAGGTCCCTTCACTCCCCAAAAGCAGAAGATAAAACTCCCATGTGAAAGATGCCCTCCCTGTACAGGGGGAAAACATCCTTATTACCAGAGACAGGGCATGGAGGATGAGAGAATTCTATACAAAGAGACTTTGTTAAAATAGCTCTTATCTTCCTTTAGGCCACCTGTATACTTTAGTTACGTTTCCACAATTCTCTCTCTTTGTTCAACTTAGTACATAAACACTTAGATTCCACTGCTTCTTTTCATCTTTATTTTCTTATAAAGACATTCAAGTCACACAAAACTTTCACTGAATTCATTTGTGCAATTTTATTTTCACTTATCTTACATCAACTTAATTCTCAGGCCAAGTCAAAGACCCTAAAAGGGTAGCTATAAAATTATGTCCCCCTTGTACAGGTAAAAATCTAAGTATCTGACATATGTCTGCTATTATATTTTTAACCATAAACAAATACAAAGACCTCAAATATTTGACATGCCAGAGAGAAATAAATTGTGTATCACTACAGCTATTTTGTCAAATTCGTACTTGACATGATTTATAATTCCCAGATCATATTGGAATGGCAAGAAAAATCCCTGCACTCATGTTGGTTGTTTTAAGTGGAATCATCTTTTCCCTAAATTTAGCTTTAAGTAAATATTTTAGATGAAAATTTCTAGCACATTATGAGATTACAGCAGGAATGAAAAAAACTTTGCCAATACGCATTTTGTTTTTTTTCCCTTATAATTCTCATCAAGCTGCATCTTTTTGTTCAGTCGCTCAGTTGTGTCTGACTCTGCAACTGCATGGACTTTATAGCCTGCCAGGCTTCCCTGTCCACCATCTCTTGGAGTTTGCTCAGACTTAGGTTCATTGAGTTGGTGATGCCATCCAACCATCTCATTCTCTGTCGCCCCCTTCTCCTCCTGCCTTCAATCTTTTCCAGCATTAGGGTCTTTTCCAATGAGGCAACTCTTCACATCAGGTGGCCAAAGTATTGGAGCTTCAGCATCAGTCTTTCTAATGAATATTCAGGGTTGATTTCCATTAGGATTGACTGGTTTGATCTCCTTGCTGTACAAGTGACTTTCAAGAGTCTTTCTTCAGCATCACAATTCAAAAGCATCAATTCTTCTGCACTCAGCCTTCTTTACAGTCCAACCCTTTTCAGTTCAGTTCAGTCGCTTAGTCGTGTCCAACTCTTTACGACCACATGAATCACAGCACGCCAGGCCTCCCTGTCCATCACCAGCTCCCGGAGTTCACTCAGACTCACATCCATCGAGTCAGTGATGCCATCCAGCCATCTCATCCTCTATCATCCCCTTCTCCTCCTGCCGCCAAACCCTCGCAGCATCAAAGTCTTTTCCAATGAGTCAACTCTTCACATGAGGTGGCCAAAGTACTGGAGCTTCAGC
>SJYX01022948.1:276070-298278 GCA_006410675.1 Oreotragus oreotragus
GTTTCTCATGATGTACTCTGCATATAAGTTAAATAAGCAGGGTGACAATATACAGCCTTGACATACTCCTTTTCCTATTTGGAACCAATCTGTTGTTCCATGTCCAGTTCTAACTGTTGCTTCCTGACCTGCATATAGGTTTCTCAATAGGCAGGTCAGGTGGTCTGGTATTCCCATCTCTCTCAGAATTTTCCAGTTTATTGTGATCCACACAGTCAAAGGCTTTGGCATAGTCAATAAAGCAGAAGTAGATGTTTTTCTGGAAGTCTCTTGCTTTTTCCATGATCCAGCGGATGTTGGCAATTTGCTCTCTGGTTCCTCTGCCTTTTCTAAAACCAGCTTGAACATCAGGAAGTTCACGGTTCACGTATTGCTGAAGCCTGGCTTGGAGAATTTTGAGCATTACTTTACTAGCATGTGAGATGAGTGCACTACAGAGTAAATGCTGTCCTTGGGGATTTTAAAAATGTCAACAAATACTAAAAAAAAAGATGTGAGCTGTGATAAATTCTATTATACTCTGCTTTACAAACAAATGATTCTATCATACAATGGAGAACATGTGTCCTTCAGATAGTACTTAATAGATCTTTTAATAGAAAAGGCCAATTTTGGTAATAATTGATTTATGTAGAAATTAAATACACCAATGTGGATGATTCGGAGAAGGCAATGGCACCCTACTCCAGTACTCTTGCCTGGAAAATCCCATGGACGGAGGAGCCTGGAAGGCTGCAGTCCATGGGGTCGTGAAGAGTCAGACACGACTGAGCGACTTCCCTTTCACTTTTCACTTTCATACATTGGAGAAGGAAATGGCAGCCCACTCCAGTGTTCTTGCCTGGAGAATCCCAAGGGCGGAGCCGGGTGGGCTGCCGTCTATGGGGTCTCACAGAGTCAGACATGACTGAAGCGACTTAGCAGCAGCAGCAGCAGCAGTGTGGATGACTGGGTTGCTGACTAGACAACACCACACCATCATCTCCACCACGACCATCGCCACACACTGAGTGAGTAGGTGGTATGCTGACACATATATATATCTCTCCCAGAGCTCGAAACAGCCTCATCAGTATGATTTTCATCTTCATGGTGATATGTCTCAGAGGCATGACAAATAAACCCAACAACCCACAATTAGATTTTAGTTATCTTATAGGTGTCTAAAGTAATCAGTGTACTCACACAGCACCAGCAGTTCCTGGCTGTAAATCATTTCTCATGAAAAAACATACAGGAATAAAATATAGTAAGCTTTATCTCAAAAGACATTAACTTGCAGAGGATTTATAAAATATTGAAAGAGTAAAGAAGCCCATAGGGTTAAACCATCTGCTAAGATTGATGAAATTGTCCACCAAAACTTTATGGATCTATTCCTATTAAGGAGGAAGTTCTTAATTTCTGCTGAGAAAGGACTGAGGTTAACCTGTATCAAAGTGACACTTCAACCTCAAAAAATTAATTAGTGAAAAGAGCAGAAAAATATTCAATAGTTGTATGGATCCTATAGTAAACAAATCCTCTTTGCCCCAGATGTAATTTATCTGGGTATAATTTGGCTATAAACATAAATTTTCAGAGGACAAGAAAGAAAAAAGTAAGGCATACCTTTGAACTTACTGGAATCAGATATAAATCAAGAGCAGAGCAACATTTATTCAGGCTAAACCGAAGTCTTAAAGAGGCTTTCATTTCTGCCCAAATTGGCCACATAACAAAGTCAGAGTCAGAATGCAATTTGCAAACCTTAAGCTTTGACACTGAAGGAGTCAGTCTTGATGAAAAGGGCCTAGCTTGCTCTGTATAAATTACTCACAATGTATGGAACCAGATATCCTGTCAAGCTGAAAACCAACTGCTAAATTTTCCTATTTGTCTTGCCAGGTTTTAGATGACTAAATTACAGGTATGTTTTCCAAACTGAGTTCATCTTTTAGAGTCACAGATATAAATTTCTTAGCCTTGTAGAATTATAGTGGAGAAGAATGGAATTTCCACTAACCTCTAAAACCATGGGGTGGGCTCCAGCTGGCGTAGAGGCCTGGAGAAGTCCTTAGAGCTCACTGTGCTCAGCTGGTAAGTGCTGGATATTCTCCAGATTATCCCATTTTTAAAGCTACCTGGCAGATGATGACAACACTGCCCTCTTTTACAGATGAAGAAACTGAGGCACACCAAAGGGTGCAGTCAATTCTCCAGGCTCATGCTGTTAATATGTGGAAGAGCTGAGTTTTTAACACAGATCTTTCTGCACCCTAAACCATGTTCTTTCAACTTTATCTCCAAAGGTTGCCGTATTAGTTGATGAACTGACTCACCCATATTCTCATACCTGATTTTAAGCAGCATTCAATATGATCTGCATCATGACATTACAAGATAAGGAACCAGAATGAACCCCTTAGTGACATTTATCCTAGATCCTTCTTTTTATAATGGAGGTAGCTGAGGCCTGAGGACTCAGCCAAGGACACACATCAGGGTAACAAGGTTGGAACTAGTCCTTTCCTCGAAGCTTAACACCAGCTATTCCGTAGCAGCAGCTGACTGTTTTAATTTTCTACCATTAAAGTAAATGATGAAATCAATTTTTAAAACAAATTTTCAAGATTCCTGTTTTCATTCATTGTTATTATTTATGCTGATACATAATTATAAGAGGCTCTTTCAAGGACGCAGTTTGAAGTTGGTGCCAACACAGAACCTATAACAGAAAGAAACGAGTAGGAACCTGGTTTAAAAACATACAGAATAAATTTCATGCTGAGCTCTAAAAGTAGGCCTTGAGCCCAATTTCAGGACTAAATCAAAGAGCAGGCAGAAAGCAGACAGCAGGAACAGTTATTTTAGTAAGAAAAGTAGGATAAATTTACAAGCCAATCACGGGATGATGTGCGCAGATGAAAGATGTAGAGGAAGAATTTGCAACAGTGATACACAAACACATCTGAACGCACGGAAGCAAGAACCCAGAAAGCACAATTGTCCGAAATGTGAATAAACATTCAAATGATGCTGCAGCTGCAAAATTCAAACTCAAGGAAGAGACATTTGCAAAGGAATTCATTAAATAGATGTGATTTCCTGCTTGCACATAGCCAGTGGCTCTTTTATAAAGTAAAATGCACAATTTGTCTTGATAGAAATGACATCTCTCCTCTGCTGAACTCAATCAAACAGCAAAAGTCTTTTGTGAAAGACTCTGCTTATTACAGAGCACAATACTATTGATACCCAGATGCTCAGGCTCTGACTTCATAGTTATTCCACCTAATCAAATGCCTGAAATATGGAGTATGTTCTTACACAATAAGGAGGTTTCCACGATGGTAATTAGTCTTTCCCTAATGGCATTTACCACAGCAATTTCTCTGTAGGCATGAAGTTTCTTGCTGAAATCAACGCTTGCTTGCCAAACCTGTCTGTCTGTTCTCTCCTTCTCCCCTTCCTTTCATTCTATCCATCCATCCATCCAATAAACATTTATAAGCCTATAACACAGCAGGGGATATAGAAATGTATCAGGAAGCTTACTGTGGGGGATTTTATGACACTAAGATGGTATTTGACCAGGAGACAGACTCTGTTCTTAATCTAGTGCACAGTACAAAATGGTGATGCTGGCCAGCAAGCCCTTTTATTGCGATCAGTCTTTGATTTAAACTGCAATGTAGAAACCATAGTGCCAGCCTGGATCATTTGTTTTGCCAGAGTGATTCTCAGAGTAAGATTCCTGGACCAGCAATAGTGACACAGCCTGGAAACATCTTAACAAGGTAAATTCTTGGGTCCGGTTCTAGACTCACCTATGTTTGAGAACCCAAATGCACCCAAATCACTTCGAAGACTGGATATATCACAGAATTTGCAGTACTATTCAATGGTCTAGACCACTGGTGAGTGGCATCAAGGAGCAAGAAAGTTAAGCCTGAAAACAGAGTGGCAGGTTTTAAATATCTGATTAAGAAGTTTGGACAATGATGACTTGGTAAATAAGGGACTATTTTCTGAGCAAAGAGCAGATATGATCAGAGCTTTTATTCAGGCCTTGGAATCTAATGAGACCACAGAGAGGAAGACAAAGGGGACAGCTGTGCTGTTTAGGTGAGAAGACACATGAATTGATTCTTTCTGTGATGACCCAGGAATTTAACCAGGCCTCAGCTGAGCTGAGACCATTTGCTCAGTCTGCATCCTGGGCTCAAGAAGAGGTCTGCTCTAAGAGGTATCTCTCCACGGCGGTGGGATTCTCTTATTTCTGCAGTTTCATTCCGTCCACTTTGGGGATTTCTGTCTTGCCACCTGTCACTGTTTTCCTGGTCCCTCTGCCCTGCCTCTTCTGGCCACCCTTTCCCTTCTGCCACCATTTTCATTTCCCACATTAGGAATTTGCACGTGAATTTTATCAGTTGAAATGGTGCTTATTCCTGTGATCGCAGAGCTGTTCCTCAGAGCTCCCTGGTAACATCTCTCCTCTGAACAAAGGACCGTCTAGGTCACAACAAACCACAGCCTTTACCTGGCTTTATTTTCATCTGCTGAATGTCCACATTGCCAAAAACCAACCAACCAACAACCCCTTATTCACTTTAATGTGTTAAATCTATTTTGTCAGCTGACCATCCTTGTTATTTTATGCTTGGACATGCATAATCACAGTCATGCTTTTCACACCAATAATGACACTGCTAATGAGCTATTTCCAAATAGGAAAGACAATAACTATATTTTTGTGCATCCACAGACACCTTCCTGTACGAAATCAATATACAGTGAATAATATGTATAGGCACTATAAAATCTAATTCCATTATCTCTTTTCCAATATTTCGGTCATACTTCAAATCTTACTATATAATGTCCGAAGGACACATGGACCAGGATGTACTTTTCACCTCTGAACACGAACAATTTATTGAATAAGAAGTTTGTTTTGAAACAGAGTTCCTTTCGGTTCTATGCCATTTGGATATCACTCATCAATGTTTTTAAAACATAGGACATTTTCTTCCTGGAAATGGTTCATTTAGGAGGATTATGTTATTTATTTGACTATTGGAAATAAAGTAAAAAGAACTACAATAGACAATTCTGGTCCCTGCATCATACCCTGTTGGTCCACCTCTGATTTCAGCCATGGCTGCACAGATGGACATTTCTGAACCAACTCAGATTCTCTCTGCCTTTACAGTGTCCACCACAAGTGGCCAGTGCCAGCACTGCTCAGCACTGTAGGGGATTTAATGACCTAGGAGCAATCCACAAACAAGGGGAAAAAGCCAATGAGTGAACCTTTGGCTATCCATCCTTCAGGTGGAAATTCCAGGGGAGATCTCAGACCCTCTTGGAAGTCCCAGGGGAACCACGTCCCCATGCCCACTTTGGAGAACTCATTCATTCGCTCTTATTTTGGTCTTTGTTCCTTCCCCCATTCACTCTCCCCAACCCTTGGCATTAACTCGCCACTAAATAACCATGCTCAAGTAGCTGTCCCAGGCAAGCAATCATAACAAAGACAATCAATTATTAACACATTTGGCAATATCAATTCCCTTTAGATCTGATGTCACATATTGTCAAGACCATTCATTTTTCTTTCCATAAACTATACAATAAAACGAAAGGAGTGGAGACCATACCATTCCTTCAAGTGTTTCCACTGTCTTTCTTACCTCACATAAATCAAGTTGATCAGTTTGTGGTGATAAATTCAAGTCAGTTCGACACTCCCAAGAAGAAAGAAGCTGATACTGCATCACCTACTTCCATGATTCCATGCCTAACCTAAAGTGCAACATTTTAGCCCAGACTTACAAAAATGCATCACCCTGCTCTGCCACTCTAGATCAAAACCAAGAATGAAGATTAAACATATAAAACACATCTGGTCCAAATTCTGAACAGGCAATTAAGGAGTTAAAACAATAGAAGATTATGTCAGCAGCATATTAGTACACTTAGAATTATAAGCAAGAAATACATTTGTTAAACTTGACCACCCAATCATAAAAGAAAAAATTGCTTCACACACGGTGACTGAAGTGGAAGCTGTAGGAATGTATGATTTAAAGGAAAAGGAGATAGTTTTACCTTTGATGATCAATTTTCCATTTTTCTTGCTTCTAACACAGGAAAAGATCCAAACTTCACAGCTCTTGTTTTTTAACCCGATGTGCCTTTTGGTGTGTGATGCTCAACTGTTCTGAAATATAACAAAATGCAGTAATTAGATACAGTGTGTGTGTGTCTTAAGTCACTCAGTTGTGTCCAACTCTTTGCAACCCCATGGACTACAGTTCACCATGCTCCTCTGTCCATGGGATTCTCCAGGCAAGAATACTGGAGTGGGTTGCCATTTCTTTCTCCAGGGGATCCTCCCGACCCAGGGATCGAACCCAGGTCTTCCGTATTAGAGGCAGACGCTTTAACCTCTGAGCCATCAATGATGTGAGAAAAGCGTTTCATAGAAAATTCGCCTGGCAGAGTTCTTACACAATGCTACACTTTCCTGTTATGCTTTTCAAAAGAAAATCAACCCTAAAAAATACAAAATAATGTCACCATAACAAATAGGTTTGCTACTCTACCGTCTATTAATACTTTTCTACCATTACGCTTATATTCTCTTTAAAAAGTAATAAAATGCAAGCATTGGTCATGTCATTTTGTAAGATATATTATACACAAGGTTGGGTTAACTTCCTGTGCAATATTTGTTTTACAATGCAGCAACTAAATAACTAACTGAAAAAAAAGGGGGGGTTAACAAGTATCCTTTCCAGGGTAATTCCTTTGATATCACACTGCTGCTGCTAAGTCGCCTCAGTCGTGTCCGACTCTGTGCGGCCCCAGAGACGGCAGCCCACCAGGCTCCCCCGTCCCTGGGATTCTCCAGGCAAGAGTACTGGAGTGGGGTGCCATTGCCTTCTCCAGTGCATGAAAGTGAAAAGCCAAAGTGAAGTCCCTCAGTCGTACCCGACTCTTCNGGCCCCAGAGACGGCAGCCCACCAGGCTCCCCCGTCCCTGGGATTCTCCAGGCAAGAGTACTGGAGTGGGGTGCCATTGCCTTCTCCAGTGCATGAAAGTGAAAAGCCAAAGTGAAGTCGCTCAGTCGTGTCCGACTCTTAGCGACCCCATGGACTGCAGCCCACCAGGCTCCTCCGTCCATAGGATTTTCCAGGCAAGAGTACCGGAGTGGGGTGCCGTTGCCTTCTCCTTGATATCACAAGAGGACATCAATCATGGCAGACTCTTCCTAGGAGTATTACTAGATCTAGGTGCTGTGCGTGCTCAGTCACATTTGATTCTTTGCAACCGCATGGACCATAACGTGCTAGGCTCCTCGGTCCATGGAATTTTCCAGGCAAGAACACTGGAGTGGGTAGTCCTTTCCTCCTGCAGGGGATCTTCCCGACTTAAGGAGAGAACTTCACCTCCTGCCCCGGCAGGCAGACTCTTTATCACTGAGTCACCTGGGAAGCCCCTGTTAGATACTGGCTGAGGCCTAAACCAAACCATTAGCTCCAACTTGTAACAATATTTTCTCATGAAAGCGATAAAATGGAACTTCTAATTGGGCCGAGACTTAAGGAGGGGAATACCTATTATGGTCGTATCACATGCTTTATGCTGACCTATGTTTTTCCTTTCTGAAAAGTCATGGAGGCAAGCACTTGTGTTACAGGGAAAAATGACTGGAGTTGAAAAATGAAGGGACCAACAGAGTTCAGTTTCTGTTTGCTTCCAAGCAATATGATTTTGTGGCTTGTGGTAGCACATTCAAATAATGTCAGAGGCACTATGACAGTGTCTGAATAAATGGAGAAATCACTTCACAGAAGAGGAACTAGAGGCCAGAGAGGTGACAGGGCTTGACTAATTTTATTAAGAGACACAAAGGCAGAATGACATCTCAGAATTTCTGCCTCCAAGTTCAATCCCTTTTGAAATCCATGAGACTGTATTTGTTTCCACAAATCACATTCGTCATTCAAAAAGTTCAAGGCTAATACAATTCTCTGCAGAAGTTGTCCCAGCAAGACTGTGAGGCTGGCAAAGTTGACAGGTTGAGAATTAGGATGCCATGGGTGGCTGAAAATAAGAACAATAGGAGCACAAAAATATCACATATTTTCACAGCACGTAAAGCACCTTGGGAATAGAATACTTTCATATGCATCTCGTTCATCCATACTATACAGGATAGAAATAATTTTCCATTATCAAAAATGTTCAAGTATAATTATCATTATGAGTCTTGGTTTACATTGATTATTCTCCTAAGTATTCTTAGTGTTGAAGGATACCAGATGAACTCTGAATTTTTTTCCTACATATGAGAAACAGGTTACCCAAGGAGATACTAAAAATGTCAATTTTTTAAACATTTGGAACTGATCACTTATTCATTCATAAATATTGAGAAACTATTTTGTGCTAGACATTGTTCTTAATTTTCTATAGAAAAAAATGAAAAGATTATGCAATTTTTGACAGAAACAGCCAGATACACAATAAAAGTCAATCTTATTACAACTGTGATATTTTCAGATTTGAATATTTAGGTAAACAATGGAATATTGTTAATATCTTAAACAATGGAACAATATCTTAAACAATGGAACAATATCTTAAACAATGGAATAATATCTTAAACAGTATCTTAAACACTGGAACATTGGGAGGTTGTCTTAAATGTCATCAAATCTAGTGATTCCAGAGTGGTTGATCATCACAATTGTCTGGAAAACTGGTAAAAAATACAAACTACAGAATTTCATGTAAGATTAATTAAATCAGCCTGTTCATGAGTAGATTCAGGGAAATGTGCATTCTTCAAAGGCTCATTCTCCTGGCTCATTCTCCTGATCAAGTTGAGAAACTTACTGATTCTTGCCCAGTCTCCTTATTCTACAGCTGAACAAACTGAAACCAAGGAAATGACTTCTCCAAGGCATTGGCCTTTGGTGACAGAATTGAGATTAGAATGCAGAATTCCTGATTCTCTGGTATTTGTTTTTCCTTTCCCAGAGTCCCTTTTTAATTTTTTTCTTCCTGCTTTTTTTTTTTTTTCCTGTCACTGAGTAGCTATTTAGCCCCTATATCTGAGACAGAACAAGAGCAAAGGAAAGGTAAACAAAACTCTGACACACACACATACACAGAAATTTGACCTTAAGTTGTTTGATTCAATAGCAAACTTTCTACTACTCCAAACACACACACAGAGAAATTTGACTTTCAGTTGTTTGATTCAATAGCAAACTTTCTACTACACACACACACACAGAAATTTGACCTTAAGTTGTTTGATCCAATAGCAAACTTTCTACACACACACATACACACACACAGAAATTTGACCTTAAGTTGTTTGATTCAATAACAAACTTTCTATTACACACACACACACACACACAGAAATTTGACCTTAAGTTGTTTGATTCAATAGCAAACTTTCTACACACACACACACACACACACACGCACATACACACAGAAATTTGACCTTAAGTTGTTTGATTCAATAGCAAACTTTCTACTACTACACACACACACACACACACTCAGAAATTTGACCTTAAGTTGTTTGATTCAATAGCAAACTTTCTACTACTCCACTGGGTTGTTAGAGAGTCATCTACTTAGGCCATTTGCTTGGCCCCTTTCTCTAGGATCTGCCCAGCATCCTACCACCTTCCTCAATCTTCAAAGGTGCCCACTATCCATTGTGTGTCACTGAATCCTCACCTCTGGCCTTTGTTGACTGTGGGGTGGTAAGGGGACCTCAGCAAGAAGGTGCCATGTAACCAAGGCCTTGGAGGATGTGAGGGGGTTAGTCATGTGCAAGAGAAGGGTGTTTCAGCAGACGGAATGGCCAAGGTTAAGGCCGAAGGTGGGAGTGTCCCCAGGGGCTGTTCCTGAACTTGCAAGAGGGTCAGTGGGAATGGAGTGACACTGGGAAGGGGGTAATCAAAGGCAGAGGAATGAAGGGGTAGCAGGGGGGCTACTGTGTGGGCAGAGGAGGAGGGAGGGCAAATCAAAGGCAGCTTGAGGCTTTTTGGCTTTTACTCTGAGAGTGAAATGGGAGCCGCTGCAGGAGGCTGAGCTCAGAATTGACATTAGTTCTGCTTCTACAACCTTATTCTAGCTGCTGCATGGGAAGAGACCACAGGGCCGGCTGCCAGGGTGGAGGCAGGTGGAAAGATCATCTTCTTGGACAGAGATGTCGGCTCAGACTCAGGGGGTGCTGCTAAGGAGGGCTCAGGTCCAGGCTGGGCTTCTTCTGAAGGAGAGTCAAGAGCATCTCCTTATGGACTGGGTGGAGGAGACAAGGAAGGAGGGTGGCAAGGTTGTCCTCAAGGTTTTCAGCCTGCACAATAGGAAGAGGGCAGTACCATCACTTAGATGAGAAAGGCTGTGGCTAGTGAAGGGGCTTCCCATGTGGTGTTAGTGGGAAAGAACCTGCCTGCCAGTCCAGAAGATGCAAGAGACACGGGTTCAATCCCTTAGTCAGGAAGATCCCCTGGAGGAGGGCATGGCAACCCACTCCAGTATTCTTGCCTAGAGAATTCCATGGACAGAGGAGCCTGGCAGGCTACAATCCATGGAGTCGCAAAGAGTTAGACACACAGCGACTAGAGAAGGCTTTGTGGGGAAAAATTGAGCTTAATTTGGCCACACTGACTTTGAGAAGTCAGCACTAAGCGTGCTTCTCAGGTAGGCCTTGGACATACAAAACTGGAATGGAAGCTTCCAGATGGCTTTCTGGCCTCACATGGACAGTATTCTTATTTTCAGCTACCACAATGACTATGTGGATGTTAAACACAAAAATACATGTAAAGAACAGTAACTGGTATATAACAGAACTCAGCACATTTTAATTCTCTTCTTTTTCCAGCTTTTACTTTCAAATATTTATTTCTCTATTGATAAGATTAAGTCTATCTCTGTGTGAAAAAAAAAATCAATTTTCCACAAGATGTAATAAAAACCATGCTCTACATTGTGGCAGTCCTTTCTGAAATATGGAGAAAAAAATCTGACAAAATATTAATAATGCTATTCAATAAGTCATAAAGTAGAACTTTCAGGGAGCAATGTAAATTGTGGTTGGGGCACAAGCTGTAAGATCTAAAGTAAAAATAAAAACAGAACTGAAATAAATCCTAAAAAGTCACTCAAATTCTCTCAAATCTTCCTCGATTTTTAGCAATAATCAGTCGTCCTTTGGGATAAGCAGATGTGGAAATGGGAGAGATGTGGTCACTGAGCAATAGAAACCAGTGCGCAGCTGATGAAGTATAGCTGGGAGCTCTGGAAATTCTAGGAACAAGCCTTCAAAGTCTACTATTGTATCTTTAACATGGATTTCTTGCTTTATAAGTGCCCCTTCAACTGAACACGTTAAACTCAAAACCATTCAAGTTCATATTTTGAAGTCTCATGTTTTACTGTAAAATTTTACTCAAATGCATAGGCCATAAAACATGGTGTTCGTCTGAAGACCAAGTTAAACTAGCCATCTGCCTCCAGGTCCTCTTACCCTTGCAGATCTTAGAGTAAGAATCAATTTCAGAAGTAGGTCTGCATTTATTCTGACTCCCATATGTCTGAGGCAGCCCCTGATCAAATAAAAAGCAAACGAGGAAACCTAGCGAGTTGCCACTCCCTTTGCAAAGCCCTTTGCTACTTGTGTCCTCATCTGGGTTTAAGAAACTTTAAAGCAAGGCTGGACCCGTGGATGCGCCTCCTCACCAGCTCCACAGGGCTCCATGCTCAGAACAGCCCTATGCTCTGCTTAATGCTTTTATATTTGAACCAGAGTCCTGTGGGTGCAGTCCAATGGGGCAGTGGAGCATAAACGTGAGCAGGGCCATCAATACACCTGAACAGTAATACACCTGTCCCAGACCTTGCTGCCTCATCCACATACAACATGCAAGAAGTTGAATTCTGGTAGACCCATGATTCCTGGGAGGTCAGTGAGATTTGTATGACTATGGCTGAAGAAGTGAGGAAGCTGACCATCCACCAGGCACACTTTTCATGGGAATGAGAATCTGTATCCGACTTTGAGAAGGCAATGCTATTCCAAGAAACACAGATGACCAAGAAACTCTATCATATCCTTTGTTTATTGCATTTTCTCCCTTGTATTAGCCAGCTGCTAAAGCTGAAAATGATACAGAAAAAGAGAAAGAAAGGGCCATCCACAGTTCTTTTTCTCTTTCAGTCATCAGTAAGCCTAAGGGAGACTGTGCGTGTATCAAGACATGAAATAAGAATGGTAGAATAAGTTTCGTGCCGTGTTTCCACTGTTCTGCTAAGAAAGACGTACATATGCACGATCTATGGTATACAAATTGCATGATTCTCAGGAAAGTTAGATAGCCTTATATTTGCATTGCACAGTATAAAGATGAATGGTTAAACTCAGGCTAATAATTTAAACTTGTGCTTTTCTTTACTCTTGGAACTACGACAGCCAATAAAAAGTGTCGTGACCAGCTGAGAGAGAGGTGGTGGAAGACAGGAAATGGCTTTAGAGTTCTGCACGCGCCGCAGCTCTTGGCTTTTTTGGCTGTGCCGTGTCTTCACCGCTGCCCTAGCTTTTCTCTGGCTGCAGTAAGTGGCTGCTACGGTTGCAGTGGCTTCTCTCGCTGTGGCGCACGGGCTCCAGGGCGTGTGAGCTCAGCAGCTGCGGCTTCCAGACCCCAGAGCGCAGGCTCAGCAGTCGCGAAGCATGCCTTAGTTGCTCCGAGGCACGTGGGATCTTCCTGGACCAGGGATTGAACCTGTGTCTCCTGCACAGGAAGGTGGATTCTTTACCACTGAGCCGCCAGGGATGCCCTGTCCTGCTTTTTGAATCTAAGGGCCCTGCCCTTTCATTTTGCCCGGGGCCCTGCTAATTACTTAGTCATTTACACTTACCCTGTTGTAATGAGCTGGCACAGACTCTAACAAGAGCTTCAAGCATTATTAAATTATGGTTTAAGCACTGTATAAAGAATTTTGGAAATGGACCATTTGCTTCTGAAAATCCTGGAATAAATGTGAATTAAATGAATCTAGTCTCTCTTCTCCTCAAATGTCCCAATGTTTTCTTTACCAGTTGACTCTTTGAACATTTGATCAAAGTTCCCTACCGCAAGCCAACTCACCTTAGATGTCCCTCAGTTTTAATTTCTAATTTAATTTTAATCTTCCATTTGAAAGTTCATTGCCTTCAAGGTCAAATCCTCAGTTGGGGAAGAGAGAAAAGTAAAAAATGAAAGTGATTTACTTTGAAGTGTAAACAATGCAGACATCTGACACCTTCAAAGGATATTTACATTTTAAAGCTGAACTTATGTATTGTACTGTGTAAGAAACAATGCTTGTAAAGGAGAAAATTTTCTATTACTCTCTGCTAAGAAGGCCTTTCTACCCTGATCTATTTGGATATAAGCCAACCTATTTCTGAATAAGTACATGTTTTGCTTTTTACTGAAGTATAGTTACTGCACAATATTATGTAAGTTACAGGTGTATGATATAGTAATTCACAACTTTTAAAGGTTATACTACCTTTACAGTTATTGTAGTTGGTTATCTTCCATGTGTTGTAAAATACATCCTTGTAGTTTATAGCTAGTTTGTACTTTCCAATCCCTCACCCTTCTCTTGCCTCTCTCCACTTCCCTTTCTCCACTGGTAACCACTAGTTTCTACTCTTTGTGAATCTGCTTTTGTTATATTCACTATTTTGTTATATTTTTAAGATTCCATATAAGTGATATCATACAGTATTTGCCTCTCTCTGACCTATTTCATCTAACATAATACCCTCCAAGTCCATCCAAATAGCTACAAGTGGCAAGATTTCATTCTTTTTCATGGCTGAGTAGTATTCCACTGTGTATCTGTGTTAAGCACACAAAAACACACATTTACTGCATTTTCTTTATCCACTCATCTGTTGACGGACACTCAGGTTGCTTCTATGTCTTGGCTATTGCAAATAATGCTGCTGTGAACACTGGAGTGCATGTGTCTTTTTGAACTACTGTTTTGAGGGGATATATACCCAGGAATGGAATTGCTGGGTCATACAGTAGTTCCATTTTCAGTTTTTTGAGAAACCTCCACAGTGTTTCCACAGTGCCTATTCCAATTTATATTCTCACGAATAGTGTATGAGAGTTCCCCTTCCTCCACATTCTCACAACATTTTTTTTTTTTTTATGATGGCCAATCTGACAGGTGCTATCAGTGAGGTGTTATCTCATTGTTTTGGTTTACATTTCCCTAATGATTAGCCATGTTGAGCATCTTTTCATGTGCCTGTTGGCCATTGGCATGTCCTCTTTGGAAAAATGTCTATTCATTCCTTCTGACCATTTTTAATTGGGTTGTTTCTGTACACAATTTTTTAAAAAATGAGGTGTGCTAAGACATATCCAAAGTTTGCTGATCAACTGGAAAAGGATTCAGTCATGAAACACACAGGCTTTCTTCATGTCTCTTTAAAGCTTACCACAAAGAGGTACACTTTAAAGTGCTAGCTGCAAACTTAGCCTCTATTTTATTCTTTATTTGATCTGCATTCTTTCCATCCTGTCTTCACATCTCAACTGATTTTGTGACAGCTTTGCAGCTTCAAGAATTTGGCTAAACAGCCCTCTCTGCTGAGATGTCTGGGTACTGCCCCTGCCCGACTCACTTCTCTACACAGAATAATTTGGGGCTCACCAGTAAGCGCATGGTAGGCAATGACTCACTGTGGTATCATGGCTACTGCCTGATTACAAAAAGACTGATCATCTATTTACAGCTAACTGTTAGGGCATGATTAAGCTCTGTCTTTTAACCCACATAGCTGATGACAAAAAGACCTTTTCTATATGGCAGCTTTCTTAAAACAAGTTTGCTGCTGCTGCTAAGTCACTTCAGTCGTGTCCGACTCTGTGCCACCCCATAGACAGCAGCCCAGCAGGTCCCCCATCCCTGGGATTCTCCAGGCAAGAATACTGGAGTGGGTTGCCATTTCCTTCTCCAGTGCATGAAAGAGAAAAGTGAAAGTGAAGTCGCTCAGTCTGTCCGACTGTTAGCGACCCCATGGACTGCAGCCCACCAAGCTACTCCGTCCATTGGATTTTCCAGGCAAGAGTACTGGGGTGGGGTGCCATTGCCTTCCACCCAAGAATAAACTAGGGACTCTGTGATATTTATCATCAATGATCCAACATCTTGGATGTGCACAGCTTTTCTTTTCTCCAATCTCAAAGTTCAGTGTGTTTACAAGTAATTAAAAAAAAAACACAAACAAACAAACCCCCTCTCCCAAGCCCCTAGACTATGATAATCTCCTTGGTCCTACTGGATCCGCATTACTTTCTCTTCATTTACCAGGCTAGCAGTCTTACGTGTCCCTTTCAATTTCCCCTCCCTCTGTGTGAACTTAATGGAACAAAATAAGAATAGCTTCATTTATTGAGTGCTGATTATCCACTAGATATTGCTCTAAGCACATTATATGGATTGTTCCACTGAAAATTCACAATAACCCTAAGAGACAAGTGCTATTATTAGCTCTACTTTATGGATGAGAAAACTGAGATGTAGAGATGGTTAGAAACTGACCAAATTATGAATGTTAGTGAGTAAAGGTAACAGCTTATTTCCATCAGACCTGGATAATCTGATTTAGTACATGTACTCAACCATTACTTCACCTCTTGGTGGTTGCCTCCAGCCACCAGCCAAATATACAGATTTATCTTTCATCAATTCATTTCTGTCCACCTGACTAATTCCTTATATCAGCCTGGCTGTAAGACGTTAAAAGCTTACCCTGTCCCTAAAACTATCAATAAATGATTTCATTTACATATTATCATTATTCCATTTTATTGATGCCAAAATGGAGGCACAGAAATTACTTGGCCAAGGTCACAGAAAATATTGGAACAAGGATTTAAATGTAGATCTTTCTTTTTTTTTTTTTTTAAATCATTGTGCTATATTTTACTCTTCTGTGTCAGATTCAGATCAATAAATGATTTCATTTACATATTATCATTATTCCATTTTATTGATGCCAAAATGGAGGCACAGAAATTACTTGGCCAAGGTCACAGAAAATATTGGAACAAGGATTTAAATGTAGATCTTTCTTTTTTTTTTTTTTTTAAATCATTGTGCTATATTTTACTCTTCTGTGTCAGATTCAGCTTTCCTTATTCTTAAAAATCACTATTCCATGCCAGAGTATACAAAAGCCTTTTCTTTTTTTCCCCTTTCTTTTAGCAGGCTGATGATTAGTTCAATTGTTAGAGCCAAAATTTTAGTAGCCAGGGACCCAAGTCTTAGTTCCAAACCCCAGACATGCCAGTTGGCAAAACGGGCTCCAGGACCACAAATTCTACTTATGTTTCTAAGCAGTCACTTCCAAAACCATCCTGCAAATCACCAATCAGTGCATTATGTACTTTTAAACATGGACTGGGCTCTATCATTCATAAAATCTAATTTCTCCATTTCAGAGGTAAGAAAGGCACAGAGAGATTGAGTATCATACTTGAGATCACACAGCAGATTAGCAGCAGAGCCAAGACAATAAGATTTCCTAACATGAAAACTGGGGTCTTCATCCTATACAAAGGCAGCCTTAAAAAATATATTCATACATTCAACAAAGATCTAGGGGTTACTATGTGCCAAGTGCTATTCCACGTACTGGGGAAGGGCTAGTAAATAAAAAGGAAAAATTCCTTTCCTGGTGGAGTTTTATAATCTGGCATCACGAGTAGGAAATGGCAACCCACTCCAGTATTCTTGTCTGGAAAATTCCATGGACAGAGGAGCCTGGCAAGCTATAATCCATGGACATGACTGAGTGACTGGGCACACATACCATAATGGTACAATAAACTATTAAAAAATTATAGTTGCTTTACAATGCTGAATTAGTTTCTGCTGTACAGCAAAGTGAATCAGCTCTATGAAAAGAATACCCCCTCTTTTTTGGACGCCCTTCCCATTTAGGTCACCACAGCACTGTGTAGAATTCTCTGTGCTATACAGCATTTCTCATTAGGTATCTATTTTGGACATAGTAGTGTATATGTATCAATCCCAGTCTCCCAATTCATCCCCCCCTTGGTATCCATATGCTTCTTCTCTACATCTGTGTCTCTATTTCTGCCTTGCAAACAAATTCATTGCTACCATTTTCTAGATTCCACATATATGCATTGATATATTATATTTGCAGCACTAATTACAATATCTTGGAGAAGGCAATGGCACCCCACTCCAGCACTCTTGCCTGGAAACTCGCATGGACGGAGGAGCCTGGTGGGCCACAGTCCATGGGGTCGCTAAGAGTTGGACACGACTGAGCGACTTCACTTTCACTTTTCTCTTTCATGCATTGGAGAAGGAAATGGCAACCCAATCCAGTGTTCTTGCCTGGAGAATCCCAGGGACAGGGGAGCCTCATGGGCTGCTGTCCATGGGGTCACACAGAGTCGGACACGACTGAAGCGACTTAGCAATTACAATATCTTAGGACATGGCAGCAACCTAAATGTCCATCACCAGAGGAATGGATAAAGATGATATCAATCAGTTAGTTCAGTCATGTCCAACTCCTGCAGCCCCATGGACTGCAGCAACGCCAGGCTTCTGTGTCCATCACCAACTCCCAGAGCTTAAAGATGATGTGACATACACACACAGGAATATTACTCAGCCATAAAAAGGAATGAAATTGTGCAATGTGCAGAGACATGGATGGACCTAGAGACTGTCATACAGATCGAAGTAAGTCTGAAAGAGAAAAACAAGTATTATATATGGATTGCATTTTAAAATAATATGGCATTACATAATTTAAGTTAGTTTGAATCTAATCATTGGTTTTTTAAAAAAGTGGTTATTTAAGAAGCACTGGCTTGAAATATGGAAGCCATCATAGTTGGAAGAACCTGTTCTATCTACTACTTTGTACATATACTCAAAGCCCAGTCATTACACATAAATAAGGGTGGTGTGGGTTTCGTGGTACCAACAGAGAGATGGAAAAGACAAGGTGCCTGCCCTCAAGGAGTTTTAAGATGAAGCATGAGCCACTTAGCTTAGAGGAGAGGGTTTCCCCTTAGATTAAACCTCTTTAAGCAAGTTCTTTAACATTTAAAAATCATCTTTCACTCTGTAACAGTTAAAACACATTCTCTATAGCTGCTGTTAATCGCAGCTACAGTCAGACGTATCACCTGAAATCCTGAAGCCCCAGTTACAATTTTCTGAAACTGATCTAGTTAAAGTCTTTAAAAATGATGCACACCTTATTTTGTGTCAACTTGGACAGTGACAGAAAGATAACAACAGTAAAATGTAAATTGCCTTTGAAATCAACATACCACCTCTTCCTCTTGCCAGTAATTATTATAACAAAGTCACAAAATTGAGCTCTTGGTCACAAAAGCTGGCTGCATTTGCTATTGGTCTGAAAAGAAACAGCCATTCTAAAGCTATTTCAGTAATGGAAAACAAAAAGCAGTGTGATTTAAAGTACTATACTAAGCCTATTCTTTAATTACAATATTTTGCAACGTCAGTAACACCATTATTTGCAGTAACCAGGGATTTAAAAATATATGATATAGTTATGTTTTGATCACAAATTAGGCTTTGGTTGTCTTGTGAGATACTAAATGCTTCAGTCCAACTCTCCCACTTAATAAGTATGTCGAGTAGATGAGACTGATATTATGTTCCCCTGAAGTCTCTGAACAGAGGGTCAATACTAAAACATCTTGATTAAATTCCAGCAACAGAGACACATCGGAAGCCAGTATGTATGTTGTTACCAGTTCATAACCGCCTTTGCTCCCGAGCCCACATACATGCAGAGCTACAGAGGATGTGCTATTCATAATATGTTTTCATCTCTCATAAATGCCTTATTTGCTGCTTCTGAAAGTGAAAGTCTCTCAGTTGTATCCTACTCTTTGCGACTTTGTGGACTATACAGTCCATGGAATTCTCCAGGCCAGAATCCTGGAGTGGGTAGCCTTTCCCTTCTCTAGCGGATCTTCCCAACCTAGGGATTGAATCAAGGTCTCCCACATTGCAGGTGTATTCTTCACTAGCTGAGCCACAAGAGAAGACCATGAATACTGGAGTGGGTAGCCTATTCCTTCTCCAGCAGATCTTCCTGACCCAGGAATTGAACCGGAGTCTCCTGAATTGCAGGCAGATTCTTTACCAACTGAGCTATCAGGGAAACCCTTCTGAGGGGGTAAATATACAACAATTCACACTCAGAAAATGTCCTGAATGGCAACTTTTAGCTAAAGGGTTAGCAAATGTGGTTGAATTAACTTTTATCATTCATTCCTACATTCTTCACTGTGTCTTTAAAAAACCCAGCGAGGGATCCATGTTTCAGATGGCAAGGCTAGCTAATCTGTGTGAAAGCATGAAGGGAGAAATTGAAGGCAAAAGGATGAGGAAAGGCAGAGGATAAGATGGTTAGACAGCATCACCAACTGAATGGACACGAATCTGAGTAAACTCCAGGAGACAGTGGAGGACAGGGAAGTCTGGTGAGCTGCAGTCCATGGGCCTGCAAAGAGTCGGACACAATTTAGTGACTAAACAGTAACAATACTGTGACTGTCAAGTGCCCATTACAAACAAAAGAAAACAAGGCCCCAGAAAATGACAAGTGTTCACAATAATGTGGAAAAATTGGAACTGCTGTGCATGGTTCATGAGATTCAATAGTGAAAAGCCAAGCAATCTGATTAAAAACGGGCAGAAGAACTGAATATACATCTTCCAAAGAAGACATACAGATGGTCAACAGGCACATGGAGAAAGTGCTAAACATCATTAATCATCACGGAATGCAAATAAAATCACAATGAGACAGCACCTCAAATCTGTCAGAACGGCGATCATGAAAATATAAGAGGTAAGTGTTCATGAGGATGTGGAGAAAAAAGAACACTTGTTTGCTGTTGATGGAAATGTATGGAAACAGTTGGAGAGTCTGGAAAATATTAAATACAGAACTTTCATATGATCCAGGAGTCCCACTTCCGGGTATGTTTCAAAGAAATGAAAATTGGATTGGAAACAGGTATCTACACTCCCATGTTCATTGCAGCATCATTAACAATAGCCAAGATGTATAAACTGTTAGGTAAAGACGACCAGGACCCCGAAAAGTGTCTAACCGGCTTTTTAATGGAGAAGCGCTCCCGGGTGGGGTTCCTGGACCGGAAGGAGGCAGGTGGAGGAAGTCCGCGCCCGGACCGCGTTGCGGGTGGCTTTTATAAACTCGATGCGAGGGATGGTCAGGCTAGAGGGACGGGGGTTGGGATAGGTCGCCAGGCCGAGGCGTCGCGGGCTGACAGGTCCTTCTCCGTGGCTGGGGTGGCGCGGCTTTAGCTGGTGAAGTGTGCTGTCATTGGTCCCCGGGATCCGCGAGGCTCCTTCCGTTAGAGACCGCCCCGCCGGCGGGAGGAGAGAAAGGGCGGCCCATCATGCCCCCCCGGTCCGATCTTACATAAACAACTGTCCATCAATGGATGAATGGACACACACACAAATGGAATATTAGTCACGAGAAAGAAGACAATCTTCCCATTAGTGACAATATGGATGGACCGTGAGGACACTGTGCTAAGTGAAATCAGCCAGACAAGAAAAAGAGAACGCTNACACACACAAATGGAATATTAGTCACGAGAAAGAAGACAATCTTCCCATTAGTGACAATATGGATGGACCGTGAGGACACTGTGCTAAGTGAAATCAGCCAGACAAGAAAAAGAGAACGCTACATGATATCACTTAACGATTCGTGGAGTCTAAGATAACTGAACTCATAGAAACAGAGAGAAGATTAGTATTTGCCAAGGGCTGAGAGGTGTAGGAAATGGAGAGATGTTAGTCAAGTACAACCCTTCAGTTATAGGATGAGTAAGTTCTGGGGATCTAATGTACAGTATGGTTAGTACAGTCATTAATACCGTGTTGTATATTCAAAGTTACGAAGAGAACAGACATTAAAAGTTCTTAGCACAAAAAAAGGAAAGGCAATCATGTGGCATGACAGAAGTGTCAATCAACATTATGGTGGTAACCATTCAGTAATGTGTAAGTTTACCAAATCAACCATTTGTATAACTTATATTTACATAATGTTATATGTAATTACAGGCTTCCCAGGTGGCTCGGCAGTAAAGAACTTACCTGGAATGTAGGAGACATAGGTTTAATCCTTAGGTTGGGAAGATCCCCTGGAGTAGTAAATGATAACCCCCTCTAGTATTCTTGCCTGGGAAATTCCATAGATGGAGGAGCCTGGTGGGGTACAGTCCACGGGGTCACAAAAGAGTCATAAGTGACTCAACAACAACGTGTAAGTGTATCTCAATAAAGTTCGAAATAAAATAACAAAACGCTGAAGCCACTGCAAAAAACAATATGGTGCTTCCTCAAAAAGCTAAACATTAAATTAGCATCTGATCTAAGAATTCTCCTCTAAGTCTATACCTGAAAGAATCAAAAGTAGGGACTCAAAGAGATATTCACAGCAGCATTACTCGAAAAAGCCAAAAGGTGAAAATAACTCACATATCCATTAACGAGTGAAAAACAAATGTATTCCTAGAACGGAATATTATTCAGCCTTATGAAATGCTGATGCGTGCTACAGCATGGGTACACTTAGAAGACATTAAGTGAAATAAGCCAGACACAAAATGACACATATTGCATGATTCCACTTATATGAGGTTCCTGCTGCTGCTGCTGCTAAGTCGCTTCAGTCGTGTCCGACTCTGTGCGACCCCATAGACAGCAGCCCACTAGGCTCCTCCGTTCCTGGGATTCTCCAGGCAAGAATACTGGACTGGGAAATCAATGAATTTCACCTTTTTCTCAAGTGCTCACGGAACTTTCTCCAGGATAGATCACATCCTGGGACATAAATCTAACCTTGATAAATTCAAAAAAATCGAAATCATTCCAAGCATCTTTTCTGACCATAATGCATTAAGATTAGATCTCAATTACAGGAGAAAAACTATTAAAAATTCCAGCATTTGGAGGCTGAACAATACGCTTCTGAATAACCAACAAATCACAGAAGAAATCAAAAGAGATCAAAATATGCATAGAAATGAATGAAAATGAAAACA
>SJYX01022948.1:299360-322531 GCA_006410675.1 Oreotragus oreotragus
CAGTCCATTCTGAAGGAGATCAGCCCTGGGATTTCTTTGGAAGGAATGATGCTGAAGCTGAAGCTCCAGTACTTTGGCCACCTCATGCGAAGAGTTGACTCATTGGAAAAGACTCTGATGCTGGGAGGGATTGGGGGCAGGAGGAGAAGGGGACGACCGAGGATGAGATGGCTGGATGGCATCACCGATTCAATGGACATGGGTTTGGGTTAACTCTGGGAGTTGGTGATGGACAGGGAGGCCTGGCGTGCTGCAATTCATGGGGTCACAAAAAGTTGGACATGACTGAGCGACTGAACTGAACTGAACTGGACATAGTCGAACGTGGTTGAAATGGTGACTATTACGTATATTTTACCACAATAAAAACAATGTAAATAAATCAAGAAAAATTCAAAACTAATTAATATACAGAAAGGCAAGAAAAGACAAATAGGAGAACAAGAATGAGAGGAAACAAACAGAAAACAAGTAAAGAAATAGCCAATTTATATACTACCATTTCAGCAAGTATCTTAATTACCCATGGGCTAAATACACTACCTAAAGGATGGAGATTTATAGAGTGAATGAATACATGACCCAACTAAATGCCATTTATAAGAAACCCACTTTGATTCCAATAGAAAAAAATATAGCATGCAAACATTAATTTAAAAAAACAGGTGTTGTTATACTGATATCAGATAAAGTAGTCATCAGAACAAGGACAATTACTAGAGAAAAAGAGAGACATAACAAAATGATGCAAACACCAATCTGGTAGGAAGACACAGTATCCTATTCCTACATGTGTACTCAACAAATAGAGCTTGAAAACATGACCCTGAATATCAGAGAAACTGATGTTACTCTAAAGAAAAATGGAGAAACCAGAATTACGGTTGATGACTTCCAACACCCTCCTCTCAAAACCGATAAAATGGTTTTAAGAAAATCAGCAAAAATATAGATCTAAGGAACACAGTCAACTAACTGATCCAAGCTGACATATGAGAATACTACACACAACAATAGCTGAGTACACAGTTTTTTCTCGAAACACTCACTGGAGCTTTACCAAGACTGACCAGCTCTTGGCCAGAAAACCAACTTCAACAAAATTTAAAGTAGTGAAATCACACACAGTGTGTTTTCTGATCTATGGAATCAAATCAGAAATTAGCAATAGAAAGCTAACAAAATTTCTAAATGTACCAATATTAAAATGGAGACTTCTAAATAATCCATGTGTCAAAGAGCAAGTCTCAAACAATTTTTTAAAAATATCAGGCTGAACAAAAATAAAAACTTAAAATATGCAGTTAAAGCCATGCTCAGAGAGAAATTTCTATTTTTTCACTAGAAATGAGGAAAGGTCTTAAATCAGTAAAATCCCATGTGAGAAACTAGAAAAACATGAGCCAAATAAACCCAAAGCAGAAATAGAGATATCAGTGAAACAGAAAGCTTATTGTTGGGGGGAAAAAATCAACAAAATTTATAAAGTTTTAACAAGACTGACATAGATAAAGGATGCATATCACAAAGTTAAAAAATGACACAAATAATAACATAGATTCTGTAACTGTTAAAAAGAAGATAAAAGAATACAATGAAAACTTTTCTAAGAAATTCAACAACTTGGGGAAAAAAGGACCAATTTCCTCAAACACCATAAGCCTACAAAACAGCTTAGAGGTGGCAAATAATATAACCAAAGAAATTCATTTCATAATTTCAAACTACTAAAAAAGGAATCACCAAACCCAGATAGATTCCCTGGATAATCATACCATACATTAAAGATAAAAGAATACAATGAAAACTTTTCTAAGAAATTCAACAACTTGGGAAAAAAAGGACCAATTTCCTCAAACACCATAAGCCTACAAAACAGCTTAGAGGTGGCAAATAATATAACCAAAGAAATTCATTTCATAATTTCAAACTACTAAAAAAGGAATCACCAAACCCAGATAGATTCCCTGGATAATCATACCATACATTTATTCTTTTTTTAATATAAATTTATTTATTTTAATTGGAGGTTAATTACTTTACAATATTGTATTGGTTTTGCCATACATCAGCATGAATCCGCCACAGGTATACGTGTGTTCCCCATCCTGAATCCCCCTCCCTCCTTCCTCCCTGTACCATCCCTCTGGGTCGTTCCAGTGCACCAGCCCCAAGCATCGTGTATCATGCATCGAACCTGGACTGGCGATTCGTTTCATATATGATATTATACATGTTTCAATGCCATTCTCCCAAATCATCCCACCCTCGCCCTCTCCCATAGAGTCCAAAAGACTGTTCTATACATCTGTGTCTCTTTTGCTGTCTCGCATACCATACATTTAAAGACACAGCCAATTTTCACAATCTTCTCTAGAAAACAGAAATACAAGGAAGAAGTCCCACCTTATTTTATAATATCAAAACCAAAGAAAACACAAAATACTAAACTTCAGACCAATATCTCTCATGAATATAAATGCAAAAGTCTTCAACAAGAGTTATTCTGCCATGTTACACTGCTCATACTTCAGGCCATCTAAAAAGCACTTATGGGAGTAAACAAGAATAACATCATGTCCTTCCCTCCCAAATACTGTCCTCCCCAAAGAGTCATTCATGTTATTTTGCACATCTTGAAACAGAACACTAGTGTTTGTCAGATCTTTACATTTCTGTGTCTGCTTTTGTGGGGAGGGTAGATGGAAGGGGGAGATGAGGACACAGCTTGAGACCAACATATGTTTCTGTTCTTACTCCTTCACTGAGCTCTGCTTCTAAATATACCATAATTTTAAGGCTTAAATATGCAGAGGAATAAATATATTATACCATCATGAATTGGATATGGAAACTATTCATGGTTTGAAGTTCTTTTCAGTTATCATTTTCGATCTAGAAGGCAAAAATCTTACCTTTATTCAAGAATATTTTTATTGCAAAAACTTTATGTGTATTTACATATATTTATATAACTCACTCAGATGTTAAATAAAATGCCTACAGTGCAGGAGGCCTGGGTTTGATCCTTGGGTTGGGAAGACCCCCTGGAGAAGGGCATGGCAACCCACTTCAGCATTCTTTCCTGGAGAATTCCATGGATAGAGAAGCCTGTTGGGCCATAGTCCATGGGGTCACAGAGAGTCAGACATCACTCAGCGACTAACACTTTCACTGTATATCTCAGTAGTCTGAAAAGACCTATATGTATAAAAAATTTCTTAACATTAATGTTCAGTTGTGTTCTCTGCAACCCAAATGCATTCAGCCCCTTTAACTGCTAAAGGCAGAAAGCAATGTGGGGGTAGGGATTATTGAGATTAAAAAAAATCCACTCAGCAGCTGAGAAGCAATGTTTTCAGGAAGTGATTCAATGTATTTGCTAACATAAATTTTACTCTGGAAATGTCAAATTCCAGTAATGACAAGGGATGGTCCTTATATGCTTCTAAGAAGTAATATCTATATTCCTCAATATTAAGCCAATTTATTTATGTCCCATTTATAAGCCTACTTGTGAATGTACATTCAGAAGAAATTACACACTCAGGTCCTGTCCTGTTTAAATAAACAGACTAGTGACTAAGTCACCAGGGCACAGAAGCTCCCAGATCTTGTTTTCCAAAGGTTGTTTCTCCTGGCATTTGGGGAAAAAAGAAAGATCAGAAGGGAGATGATCATCATCATAACGAATTTTTTAAAAAATTTTTTCTATCTTGAAAGAGTTTCAGATTTTGACAATTTGAAAGTTTGGCATTTGTCTGAAATATTCAATTAATGTCACCATATCATGGAGACAAGAAGAACTCATTAGAAAATTGGTTTGACAGTAGAGAAGATTTACCAGAGACACATGTTATCTTGAAGGCAGAGAGGAGAGCAGAGAATTGTATTTATGGCAAATAAATCCCAAACAGCAGCCATTATATTCGTTTTCACAGCTGTCAATGAAGTTGATGGAATGTGGACCCCTCCAACTTGAAATAACTTTTCTGTTCATGAGAACTGTGTAAGTATCAACGTTCATCCCTTTCTCTCTCTCTGAATCTCATGACTGAAGAGTCCCGTGTCCTGCAGACAGGCACATCTCTAAATATACCTCCATCTAGTGTTGCGTGTGTCCTGCACAGACCACTTGAATTCTTAATAAGTTTTCTAAAGAGAGAAATAGGCGGATTCCTTTGTGTCTAATTTCAGTTTTTTCAAAGCTGATCAACATTATTGAGCTTATCCATCAGATTGAGATAAAACAGCATGATTCAACACAGAAAAATGTCAACGCTGAACATAAGGGTGCTGAAATAACCAACCCTAGTCTGGCAACCCCCCAAGGCAACCCCCATAGCAACAGAGCTGATGGCATAGCAACGGCAGCTGCCTCACCACACAAAAATTAGAAGAAATATTCTTGGAAAAAAGCATAATCCACGTTAAAGTCAAATATGACATTTTTCTTCAACAATTAAAAAAAAAAAACCCTAGTGAGAATGCATATGTTCAACGATACTATTCCTTAGCAACTGTAAATGCTCCAGTACAGGGTGAAAGCCACTTTGATGATAGCACTTAAGACCAAGCGCTTTGAAGCAAAAACTTCCTAGTTTGTTCTCAGCCAAACTGTTATGTGCCTTGAAAAGTTAGAGAACAATTTTTTTTTAACTATTTTGCTAAGATAAAAAGTTTTCCATAATTTTTTAAGGAATCATTTCAAAGAAAAAAAATCACTGTAGTTACAAATCTACTTCATCAGCACCTGAGGAATATTAAGATCTAAAATGAAATATATTGATTAAAAATCAATATTCTACAATTTCATTAACATGAAAAAAGGGAGAATTTGACTTGACAGGCCTAGGAGCTGAGGATTTGCACCTATTATAGCCACATTTCACATCTGATCACTGGACATTTCCAGACGTCAGGCAACTCTGATTCTTTCCCTTGTTACTCAAAGCCCAATGCAGCCATCCATAACACAGTCTCAATCCTGGAGGGAACAATGCCTGTGAACACCAGCTCTTTTCTGCGTTTGGATGAAAACTCAGGATCCTGAGGGATCCAGGGCATCCAAAGGTGAGACAGCAGCTAGAAGAGCCAAGAGCAGAACAAGTCTAACCTTCTTGGATACACCATCACATCAGTGAGGCTGTGTGGGACTCAAGGTCTTGTGCAGAGCCTTCCGTGGGTATTCCATGCTGATTTTATCTAGAAGCCCCTAGGATTATAGGGAGTCAAGGCAGACTTTCAAACTTGTCTCCGAAATGGATCAGGTCCTTTCTCACTAGGAGAGGTGAGGTGGCCATGGAATGCGTCTCTTTCCAGGGTTAGTAAGTGTATGGGTAGACTGGGGAGATGTCCAACCACCTCAAGCATTTATTATTTTAATCAATTAATCTTCCTCTTCTTCTATCTGAAAATTAGTAAACCCAAGTTCTACTTCCTAAAGTTTGAAGAGTACCTCAAATACTCTTCCTATGAAACAAGACCCCACAGCCCGCTCCAACCACAAAGTCTCAACCAAAAGGAGGAAGAGAGTGCAGGCATGAAGCCAGTGAGACTGCGGCCTGGGAAACCTTCTCCTGAGCTGAAGAGAGATAAGATAATGAAGTGAACAGAAGCTGGTGGGAACATGAGATCTCTAACGGCTACTCAGAGTTCTCGCCATACAAAAAGGCAATTTCAAATGTCTGCTCCTTTCCCTCCCTTCTCCCATGACTGCACAGCCAGCTGGATCCCCTGAGGGCTTCTCCTGGCTTCCGGGATGTCTCTAGTTTCTTTATCCACAGAGGAAAAACCTGTGTCAATATTCGTATAAATTCCACTTTACTTTCTGCACCCCTACCTCTGACTTCCCTTTCTTCCACTTTCCACTCTGAAAGAGAGAAATAAATTATTCCTTCAGAAGTAGGATTTACCCAGTCTCTGCCCTCTGCCCCTAACCTCTTCGGATGAACCAGACATCTGATTCTTTGTCTGCAGGCTTCCCTTATGGCTCAGTGGCAAAGAATCTGCCTGCCAGGGAAGGACACGCGGGTTCAATCCCTGGTCAGAAAGATCACCTGGAGGAGGAAAATGGCACACCTACTCCAGTATTCTTGCCTGGAAAATTCCATGGACAGAGGAGCCTGGTCGGTGGACAAAGGGCTAGAGGCCTTAGGGTTGCAAAGAGTCAGACATGATTTGGCAGCTGAGTACACACGCAGGTTGCAGGGTGCAAGTCCTAGGTGTCTTGAACTACCCACAATATTCCTAACCATCTTAACCCTAATTATATCCTAGCCCATACTGGAGCCCATCTTTTTCCCAGAAAGAGGTTTTCCATCTATGTCGTGAAATCCACTCATTCGTTAGGTCAGGGACTAAAGGCTGCCCTGGGTTGCCTGGACTCACTCTTTAATTTTACCCATCCCTCAGTTCTCCAGGTAAACCTAGAACCTGTTTCTCCAGGTAAACGTGGGTCAGAAGCTCGTATTACCTGACTTTCCTTCTGGCCACATGTTCAAGTTGACCCTGACATAAAAGACATTATGTCTAGTATGAAAATCACAGTATGTTAGAAACTTGGTTCCTATCACTCAAACTATGAAAAGTTTGCATCTTGAGCCGATGAGAGATAAGATAATGAAGTGAACAGAAGCTGGTGGGAACATGAGATCTGTAAAGGCTACTGAGAGTTCTCTCCCATACAAAAAAGCAATTTCAAATGTATGATCCTTTCCATACAGGTGTGATCTGTATAAAGGTAGCTCCTTTGATTTTATCTTTGTTAACAGTCAATCAGCAGTCAACAGAGCAGGGACTAAAAGGGAATCCTGCATTCCAACTTAAAAAAAGTAAAATTTTAATTTATCAGCTATGGTACATCTGTTTTTTCTTTTTAGCCTTCCAACTGATAGGGATTATGGAACATGAAAATGTCATCACGAGTTAAGTGAGATTGTCATTGTTCCTGGGAATTATCTGTGAGTGCTTTGTATTCTGCTAAATGATATCAGCAGCTGGAACAGCTGTCTGAAGTAATGGGCCTGAGGATGCTCCACAGGCGGTAAGGCTCAATGTTCATCAAATGCACACAGCTCGTTTCTGCATCAGTGAAAATTCCTGCATCATCTCCTCTTAACATTAAAATAGTTCTGCCTACTTGCTATTATTGTGCTCAGTGAGTTAGTGCTACTGCCCACTACGTACCGTGGAATGTTTTACACTCACTACAGGAAGGGTTACTATCATTCCACGAGAGTCATGGAAAAGGAAATAGGAGGTAATTTCTTCGAGGTCACACAGCTAGTGGAGCTGGCACTTTGACCCAGATTGACACACTCGCCCAAGCTCTGGCCTCTAGAAGCCTCTCTCTAGCCTCTGTGGCTTCAGAAGCTTGATAATTTTATCTTTAATAAAATAAAAATTAATGACAGCTCTGTCCCACCTCTATTTAGAATCTGAATTTTTGACTCAAAACTTCATGCATTTTGAATCTTTTTCCCCAGGGCCTCACCAAACACATAGCTAGCTATTTATTAAATCACACTTATTCCTGAAATCTCTTTCTTCACTTCTATTCCAGTGAATGACTGTATATAATAAATCTTTATTTTATTTATTAAACAAACACAAGTTCAAAACAGGGCTTGGACTTCGGGGGAAAAACGCATGACAAATTTTTGCTCTTCATAGCATTATCATTTCATTGGTGGCAATGGTCAAATACCATGTTAAGTCATCTTTTATATACTTATCTTGTTATTTTTTATAGTAATTCTATAAATAATGTAATCCTACAATAATGTAAATTTGTATCAGTTTTATGTACAATAAAAGAAATTGGAAGTTCTAATAGTACAGGTTCTCAGACCAAGGCCACAGGCTACCTTTCCTGTGATCAAGGAGCTCTTGAGTTTAACCTAGATGTAACACAATCTATATTCTCTAACCCATTATAATTTTTCAATTAACTATCCAAAAGGGAAGGACTATGTGAATGATACAAATATACTAGGTGTTCAGAAGGCAGAGAAATCAGTTCTAGCTGCATTAGTATCAGAATTCACATGGAGGGAGCATGATTTAAGGGGCCACCTCATGTGAAGAGTTGACTCACTGGAAAAGACCCTGATGCTGGGAGGGATTGGGGGCAGGAAGAGAAGGGGACGACAGAGGATGAGATGGCTGGATGGCATCACTGACTCGATAGACATGCGTCTGAGTGAACTCCGGGAGTTGGTGATGGACAGGGAGTGCTGTGATGTGCTGGCGTGCTGTGATTCATGGGATCGCAAAGAGTCGGACATGACTGAGCGACTGAACCCGAACTGAGGTTTGGTGGGTGGAGCCTGAGGAGGACACACCCCCAGGGACTGGCTGCACCCCAACTAGAAAGTGGTGAGAGCTATGGCAAACACAGGGCTTTCTATGGGAAAGTTATAACCCATAAACTTGGAACAGAAAAGCAAGAATCTGGAGGTAGAGTGCTGTGGTTTCTAATTCTGCAAGAGCAGCTGGGTTTCCTTGGGTGTGGGCACTTCATGTTTCTGACCTTTCAGTTTCCATGTCTGCAAACTAGGCATATTAATACTAACCTTACAAAGTTAAGTTTGGGGCCTGTTGGTGAGGAAGAGTTAATTAGATAGCCCTGGATATGTGACAGTTCTTATGAACCAGTCCTTCCTTCTGAGTAAAGGAGCCCAGATTCACTGAGTAGGCAGTGGAAATCTATGAACAACAGAGCAACACAGATCTTTGACCTGGTCTCCTTCTCTAAACAATCATGTGAATCAATGATTACTTTTCCATTAACACAACTTACACTTCCTAAAACACAACTCTCTCCCACTGTACCTCTGCTTAATGGTTTTCCCACTCTGCAGGGAATGAAGCTGAAATGCCTTTGCTGGGAATGTATCGTTCTGCTCAAGCCCTGTCTCCCAGCTCTCCTAACACTGGCTTTTGGCATCAGCTATATTCATTTATTCAGAGTCCCCTTAAAGTACGGTGACCAACTCATCCATCTCCATTTGTCTAGGATTTCATACATCTAGCACTGAAACTCTTGTGCCTGTGAACCCTCTGTCCCAAGGAAACTGGGCAAGTTGGTCATCCTCTCTCAGAAGCATTCCACTTTCCAAAATTTCCCCATGTTTGACTTTTCCCATGTTGCTTCATAAGACACGGCACACCTTGCAAGGCTTAATCTGAACACAATAACCATGTGGATCGCCTGGGGTAAATGGAGCAGGTGGCTCTTTACAAATCCATCTTACTGAATTTGATGGATTGGGATCAGATACTGAATGTATTTTTCTTTGAACCATTTGCTTGGAAATACAATTTAAATGCAAAAAAGTTGCCAGAGTAAGTATAACACAGTAACCTCTTGGTATCCAATGGGAATTGATTCTAGGACCACCACAGATACCAAAATTCACAGATGCTGAAGCCCCTAATATAAATATATATGGCATAGCATTTGCATATAACCTATGTTACATGTACTTCAAATCATCTCTAGATTAAAGTATGTGATAAAATGTAAATGATATGTAAATTCAGCCAACCCTTTCAATAACAACGTCAAGGGCCTGCTTACAAAAAGAGTTTTTTCACTAACCACTGTACTATAGAACCACACGTGACTAGACTGATTAAAGGTGAAGATGTAGAATGGTGGATACAGGGCTGACTGTAAAGTTATACTTAGATTTACAACTTCAAGGAAGGTCAGTGCCCCTAACCTTGGCATTGTTTAAGAGTCCGCTGTAGTTGTTAAAACAATGTAAATGCTACCTAAATGGCTGTAAATAAAATGTAAATGGTTGCCAGTGCAGCAAATTCAAGTCTTCCTTTTCAAAACTTCCTGGAATTCGTCCCCCCTCCAATATTTTCCATCCCCAGTTGGTTGAATCTGTGGATACAGAAATCATACAGATGCAGATATGGAAGGCAGACTGTACAAAGAATATACATAGACTTTTTACCCAGATTCCCCAGACAAATGTTAATACGTTTTACCCTCTATCATATGCACTCTCTCTGTCACACATAATAGTCTTTTAGTATTTTTTTTAGACCAGTTCCGGTCTGAACAATGTGTTCCACAGTGTGGCCTTCTAGTGGCTCACGGTAAAGAATCCACCTGCCAATGCAGGACACCTGAGCTCGATCCCTGCATCGCAAAGACTTTCTGGACAAGGACACAGCAGCCCACTCCAGGATTCTTGCCTGGAGAATCCCAAGGACAAAGAAGCCTGGTGGGGTTCAGTCCATGGGGTCACAAAGAGTCAGACATGACTTAGACACTAAACAACAACAACACAGAGTAGGCAGATTCAGAGGTGGGAGACGTCTCTTCTAACCAGAAGGAACTGGCCGTAAGCAAAGAGTTATTGGGAGGTTAAAAGTTCCAAGTTCTGCTTTAGGAAGATAACAGCGCAAGGGTGTCTAATATGAGGTCTAGAAAGAAGAAAAATCTGGAAACAGAGAGCCTAATCAGCAGAAAGCGCAGCAGTTTCAGCCCCCAAAACCTTTGCTGATGGACAGGAGCTACTGCTGGGTTGGAGTGAAAATGAAGTCATGTCCTCTTTCTGCCCAACTTCGATAAGAATGCCTCACATCTCCTCGACTGTTTGACCTGACTTACAAAGATGACTTTCATCTAAGCTTTTCCCCATTTCTCTTAAGAAACAGACCCATTTCTCATAGCCATTTTCTCACCTTGGCTGTTGAGAAATGGAGTGACAAAATTAAGGACCATGGAAAGAATTAGGTCTCTGTTACTTTGTGTGATGGACTGGCTTCCTGGCAGAGGGACATGGGGTGAGTTAAGTACAATAACTGCAAATATTCATCACTCCTGAAACACTTTTTAATTATCATTGAAACGCCACGGAGGTGCACTGAGCAGCTTTTGATCAGATACAGACTAACAAAGTGTATCCAACTGCTTCAGGGAGAATTTTTTAATTTCACAGTTGATTGAAAAATATACAGTCACAGTATAAAGGAGTAAATTCAACAAGGGCCACCTGTGCTACGAGACTATACATTAGCAAATGAGAAGAAACACTAACATCCTTATTGAAAACATTTTAATCCAAAACAAAACCTAAAGTTCCTGTATCTGATCTGCTAATAAAACTTTAAGGATCCACTTTGTGTGTGCTTTTTTTTTTAACTGCTCTATCTGAACAACAACAACAAAAAAATCAACCTTTCATTTACGTTATTGCTCCCTTGTTAAAAATCTCTTTGGATTTCTTCTCTCTCTCTTTTTTAAAGTGTCTGGTATTTGGCACTTTCACTTCTCACACAGGTCTGATGTATGGTTTGTTCTAACAAATACATCTACAGCTGGCACTTTGGGTTGATAATGGTCTGTTTGCTCCAAGGAAAGAAATTATAGGAGATCTTACTAAGAAAGCAGCAGCAGTGGTTCTAATAAATCCAGGGTCTATTTCGCTCCAAGAGAAGACACATCAATAGCAACATGTGTATCTCAATTCCTAGTACTACAAACCAAAAATTCCCTTTAGAAATAAAAAGTACATTAAATAAAATTCTTGGCACCCTGATTATGCAAGAAAGTTGAATATACAAGACATAAGACATGCTGAAAGCTATCAGTTCCTTTTGTGCATACCTTAGTATCTATGGAGCAAATTATAGACCAGGTTTAATTCTTGCACAAAACAGAATGACTTGATTGATTTAATGTGAAAGACAAATTGAGGAAATAAATATTTAGAAAGAAGAGGGATATGTCAGGATTTCTGAGATGATGTGAGACTAGACAGATAAAAGAGAAGATTTGTGTGTTGTATGTACTGTGTGTATATATTTATACACACACATATATAAATTATGACTTCCCTGGTGGCTCAGATGCTAAAGCATCTGTCTACAATGCGTGAGACCTGGGTTTGATCCCTGGGTCGGGAAGATCTGCTGGAGAAGGAAATGGAAATCCACTCCAGTACTATTGCCTGGAAAATCCCATGGACAGAGAGGAGCCTGGTAGGCTACAGTCCATGGGGTCACAAAGAGTCGGACATGACTGAGTGACTTCACTTTCCTTTCCTTTCCTATATATAAATTATAATGTTTACCAAAAGTAGGCAGTGTTGAGAAATAAAAGATTATTTCATGATAAAGTCACATCAACAAAAGTCACATCTCATCTCATTATTCTTTAGAAATTATGCTCTGGCTGCTTCATTGTGGCCCTTATCTTCTTTTCTTCTAAGATTTATGGATTTCAATCTTTCTTCTAAAAGCCAAGAACTAAGCTCCATGTAAATTCCCATGAAAACCATCGAATAATTCCCATGAGTTGCACACAGAATCATTTCTTTAACAACACAAATCATTCTGCCTCCTAGATTCCTACTAAGATCTGCAAAACACTTGTTCTTCACATCAAGTACAGTCTTAGTAGTTTTCCATTTTATTTTTCCAGAAAACTTTCACAGTCAAAAAGAGAGACCTGAGGGTATTTTCTCATCTTGTTACAGACGGTGACAGAACAAAATGTGCATAAATGCCCACACAGGAAAGTTAATAATACTCTATGCAGAGTCTATTTTTAGACTAATAGTTTACACAGGGCAAATCTGTACTGAGAAAAGATCTTCAAATATTTGAAATAATTCTGGATAAACATTTAGAGAAAAGTAAACTTTTCTTTTCCCACATTGGATCTAAAATAATTAAATGAATTCAAAGGCTGAGCCACTTTACAAAGACTTTCTAATGGCCCACATTGATCACAATCTAAATTTGCTTCTGCAGTTAAGTTTATAGAGCTGCATTAAGCACAAAAGCCAAAGCCTTGAAGAAAGAAAATCCACAGCCACCCTAGTAGTACCAAACGGCAGAACAACTGTTTACCTTTGTTAATACGGAGACAAAGATCATTTGGGAGGAGATGAGATAACTGGGCCTCTCCTGGTTAATGCTGTATTAAAATTCACTGTTTCCAAAGCCAAAAATTCTCCCACCAGGCTTTTGGCCACTCATAATTTTACCTTACCCAGAAAAGACAAATCTCTCAGTGTGGAGGCAAGGTCATTATTCTGAGTTGAATTAATAAACTGGAGTTATACAAGGCCCTCAGAAATATGAATCTGGAATTACACATGAAGCACTGATTTTGCAAATAGCACTGGTGGCATTTCTGGCTATCCACAGCCCTCTACCTTTTTTTTAATATAAAAGAGAAATTTCATGTGCTTTTTTAATTGCTTTTTTCCCTAAACTTACTTTATATTGGGGAATAACTGATTAACAATGTTGTTCCATGTGAATAGTGAAGGGATTTAGCCACACATATACACGTATCCATTCTCCCCCAAACTCCCCTTCCACCCAGGCTGCCACATAACACTGAGCAGAGTTCCCTGTGCCATACAGTAAATCTTTGTCAGTTATGCATTTTAAACATCGCACTGTGCATATGCCCATCCCAAATGCCCTAACTATCCCTTTTACCCACCCCCACTTCCCCCTGGCAAACACTGCTTTTCTCATTTGTAACACAGAACTGTAATTCTAAATCCCATTGTGCTCTTATGCAAACTACCATGTGTATCCAGCTTTAGCAGAGGAATGTTTTCTTTCAAGAACCTTCCAAAAGCCATCTATATTTTGAGGACTGAATATGTGTGACACAGTATCCAGCAACCGGACTCAGAGATTCTTCCCTTCCCCCAGCAACCACCTGGGTCCTTCAGTGTTCTGGGAAGGAACATACATCAGATCACTTAATACAGTTTATTTGAACGATCTGCACAGATTCCTGCCTTCCTACTAGACTATGTACTTTCTTAGTCATCCTTATGTTTTTCATCTTTTCATTCCCAGGCTCTGGACAGTGCCCCTTAGATACTGTGCTCTCAATGTTTAGTGAATATATAAGACACAAGCTCTAACTGCACTTCCAAGATATGTACAAGTATTTGTTTTTAAAGTTTTAATTTTCTCTAAAATATTTTACTTGATATATAAGATGGAAATTTTAGATGTTGAAGTATTAAAAACTAAAGCCAGTTTTGAGAAAACCACTTTTGAATTCTTAGTACATTAACACTGCACATATATTATACACATATATATGCAGGTCAGCAAGCAACAGTTAGAACTGGACATGGAAAAACAGACTGGTTCCAAATAGGAAAAGGAGTACTTCAAGGCTGTATATTGTCACCCTGCTTATTTAACTTATATGCAGAGTACATCATGAGAAACGCTGGGCTGGAAGAAGCACAAGCTGCAATCAAGATTGCCAGGAGAAATATCAATAACCTCAGATATGCAGATGACACCACCCTTANACATCATGAGAAACACTGGACTGGAAGAAGCACAAGCTGGAATCAAGATTTCCGGAAGAAATATCAATAACTTCAGACATGCAGATGACACCACCCTTATGGCAGAAAGTGAAGAGAAATTAAAAAGCCTCTTGATAAAAGTGAAAGAGGAGAGTAAAAAAGTTGGCTTAAAGCTCAACATTCAGAAAATGAAGATCATGGCATCTGGTCCCATCACTTCATGGGAAATAGATGAGGAAACAGTGTCAGGCTTTATTTTTGGGGGCTCCAAAATCACTGCAGATGGTGATTGCAGCCATGAAATTAAGAGACGCTTACTCCTTGGAAGGAAAGTTATGACCAACCTAGATAGCATATTGAAAAGCAGAGACATTACTTTGCCAACAAAGGTCTGTCTAGTCAAGGCTATGGTTTTTCCAGTGGTCATGTATGGATGTGAGAGTTAGACTGTGAAGAAAGCTGAGCGCCAAAGAATTGATGCTTTTGAAGTGTGGTGTTGGAGAAGACTCTTGAGAGTCCCTTGGACTGCAAGGAGATCCAACCAGTCCATTCTAAAGGAGATCAGCCCTGGGATTTCTTTGGAAGGAATGATGCTGAAGCTGAAACTCCAATACTTTGGCCACCTCATGCGAAGAGCTGACCCACTGGAAAAGACTCTGATGCTGGGAGGGAGGAAGAATAGGTAGACGACCGAGGACGAGATGGCTGGATGGCATCACGGACTCGATGGACGTGAGTCTGAGTGAACTCCGGGAGTTGGTGATGGACAGGGAGGTCTGGCGTGCTGCAGTTCACAGGGTCTCAAAGAGTCGGACACGACTGAGGGACTGAACTGAACTGAATGTCATCCATGTCAACTGCGTCAAGGTTGAGGACGCCTTAGCCTTGCATGCAGATTCACCCCACACACACGGTACTCTGAGGTCTTGCCCCTCATGTAGAGGGAACCAGTGAACAGGGAACCAATCTCTTCTGCAGTCAGGATGCCGAGTTCTCTCTACTCTTCCTCTTCTCCTTCCCGCTCCCCTCTTCCCAACTTTAAGGGAATCTCTTTTAGGCTGTCATCTTTCTGCCTTCATGTTTCTTCAAAACTCCTGCCCATTCACTGTTAGATGTTTACCATCCCCAGCTCCTTAGAGAACAAAGTACCAGCCATTTCAACTACCAATAACATTCAGGAGGGCCATTCATTTCCAACACCCCTTTTAGGTCTAGTGACACCTTTATCAGAACCATTATGCTAAGAAGTTAAGCTTTAGTATTATGGAAGTTAGAAAGACTTTCACCCTGCCTTACAACACGACCCCCTTGGAGGCAGAGACCAGATTACTTGCTTGTAGAAAGAAAAGGAGGAGAAAGAAAGAGAAAATAGATTATTATGTCTAAATAATATCTGGCCACATTCAGGATACTTTCTGCAATAGATGTTCAGTGCAAGGATCCTGAGAAACTTGGAGCAGCACAGGGACCTTTCTTCCATCAGCCAGAGAGTCATCAAGCTAGATGTTTTCACAGGCCATGAAAACATGTTGTGAAGCTTCCTCACAACAGCCAGTGTGGAAACTCTGGGGTTTCTTTACTGCTAGTAATGTATCTATCAGACATCCCTAACTCTCAACCCATCACTGACCCTGTCCCTGTAGCACCAAGGACTGGGTAGGGAAGAGGGTTGGGAAGGAGGGAGGCACAGGAAAATGTCTATTTCTTCTGTTACTCAGTAACTGAGATACGGTGGCTTGTGTTTCGGCAGAGTCAACAGCGCTACACCAAAACCTCAAATGGCATCTTCACTCTGAGTCCTGTGGCTTATTAGGCACATTTGTGGATCAGGCATCTTGCAAGAAGAATTAGACCCACCTCCTCATTTTCCACCAGGATTCACACTTCCCAAAAAAGAAGCTGGATTGAGTTGGGTTGTCTCTATTCAATCTGGAAAACCCTAATGAGCAGAATCTACACCAAACTTGTACAGAGGCACTGACCCTCATGTTCAACCCATAGACAGTGCCAACCCCTCTCCGTTTACCCATGGGCCAGTCCTTTCTGTACATAGGACTATAACAAATTGTGCAGGGAGGAGCCTCTTTGGGCCATTTTCCCTGAGAAAAGGCAGATACTCTGGCTCTCAGCCTGGCCAGCACACAGGGTGGCAGAAAGAACACAGCATCTAGTGTCCTAAGATCTAGATCTTGTCCTTACTCTGTGTGATTTTGTTCCAGTCCCAACTTTTGTAGCTCTTAATCTCTCAGCTGAAAAATGTGCCCCACCTACATTATAAGGTTGCCATGCAGTTCAAATAAGGTAATAGTCATGAAAGTACTTTGAAAAGCTATAAGAACTGTAATAATGTTATTCCTTGGCTATAGATTAATGAACATAATAAGATTGCTATTGCAGGTATTAGCATAATAGCACAGATTGTCCTTCCCTTTAATGAAATTCATCACAGATAAAGCCTCAGTCTCTTTTCTTAACCTTTTCTTGCCATCTTTGTTCAGAGGCCATGAGGTTCAGTGGTACCCCCAGCCAAGTATCCTCTGTGTGGATAAAGTTTCCAGAAGGCCACTCTGCCTAAACAGATGTTGCTTAGATAGAGATTAGACAACCTCCTGGAACGTTCCAAGGCTCTGATTGCCTGAATGACTCTCACAAGAGGATCAACAAGCATTTTTAACTAGTAAGTGTGGAAGTGATGCTTCAGTACAAATCAAACCAACTTTGATTAGAAAACATGTTCAAAGGTGTAGATCACTGAGCATTTTGCCGTTTACAAAGACAGCGCTACTCCTTCCTAGTTAGAAGTACCTTGAGCTGATACAACTTCCCTGGTGGTCCGGTGGTTAAGAATCCACCTGCCAGTACAGGGGACGTGGGTTTGATCCCCAGTCTGGCTGGATCCCACGTGCTGCGGAGTAACTAAGCCTGTGCACAACTTCTGAGCCTGCACTCTAGAGCCCGCATGCCTAGAGCCTGTGCTCTGCAACAAGAGAAGCCACTGCAGTGAGAAACCTGTCCTCCGCCACAGAGTAGCCCCCACTCACCTCAGCTAGAGAAAGCCTGCTCACAGCGTTGAAGACCCAGCGCAGTTCAAAAATAAAATTATTTTAATAAAGAAATAAATTAAGTCCCTGATAGAGGCTGAAGCTACCCAGCCATGTGGACAGGCAGTTGTGGGGCAAGGCTGTCTGGCAAAGGCCTTCCAGAGACTTCGGTGCAGTAGGGCAGGCACAGAGCCACGTGTGCTGCCAGTAGCTTGGCACGTGGTTTTCTCTCTCCAGATCCAAATGTCACACTGCTGCTGCCGCTGCTAAGTTGCTTCAGTCGTGTCCAACTCTGCTTGACCCCATAGACATAGCCCACTAGGCTTTCCCGTCCCTGGGATTCTCCAGGCAAGAACACTGGAGTGGGTTGCCATTTCCTTCTCCAAGGCATGAAAGTGAAAAATGAAAGTGAAGTCACTCAGCCGTGTCTGACTCTTCGCGACCCCATGGACTGCAGCCTACCAGACTCCTCCGCCCATGGGATTTTCCAGGCAGGAGTACTGGAGTGAGGTGCCATCGCCTTCTCCGAAATGTCACACTACTGATATAAAATTCCTTGCAGTGCTTCTCTTCATTTCCTCTCTGGCTTCTTTTCTCTCACAGCCTCCGTGGATACATCTACAGTCATCAAGTTCTCTGTGTAGAGTCAGGAACCACTGCCAACAGCTCGTCCTAATTCCACGCTGCTGCCATTCTGCCTCTTCTCAGTTTCTCTCCATGTTTCCTGTCCCAGCGCAGCATTAGAACAACGGCTTGGTACTAGCTGAGTAAGTGAATTGTGACTACATTTCCCCCCTTATTAGAGGACCCTACCCTCTAAAGGAAACCACTTCAGAAACTATCTTTTTTTCTCCCCTCAAAAGACCTTTCCATAATCTGCCTATATTTTTAAGTTTCCCATTGCTTGACCTTTAGAATGTGGACTGTTGCAGACCCAGCTCTGCCTTGTCTTCATTTGGCTATTAAAGCTGGCTTTCTGTCTTTTTAAAAGAGATATTCATAAAGTAGAGAGATCATCCAAGAACTAGAGCCATGCAAAGAATGCTACCTCCAGCCTGGGAACACAGACAGGCTGCTGACAACACCTCGATGCAGGGAGAGACGATCTTCCGTGGGAAAGAAAGGGCTGGGCCCTGGAAGCAGACCTCTTAGCCCCCACAACAACACAGCCACTCACCCTGGGAAGAGCAAGAGTGCAGAAAACAAAGACTCATTTGGCATCTCTGATATCATCTTTGGAAGTGAATAAGACAAATAACTTAAAAGGGCCAGGGGAGATCGATGACACTGCTAACTTGAGACTGTCCATACGAGAGTCTCTGATTTATCAGCCTTCATAAGAGCGGATAAGCTCTCGAAATGAGTGCTCTGTGATCGGCGGCTGGACCTCCTGCTAATCTGTGTCGCTCTCCTGGTTGGGGTTGTACATGTGGAGGGGGAGGTGACTGTCACAGGGGTTGAAAATATGCACTTTGATTCCATTATTCACTGATCTACCAGTTTGCCTTCTTATGCAGGGGCTGTTAATTGTGGCATTCCAAGGTACAACCCAAAGCTGGCAGGAATTGTATTTCAGAACAGGTTTGGGATGGGGGAAAAAGAAAGCTATTGCTGACAGTGAAGCTCTTTCTTTTTTTTTTTTTTTTTTTACCCCTATTATTATGAAAGCTGTGTTCCTTGTATTAGCAGAATGGACTCACAGAGACCGTGCAGCCATTCGGAAAGGAGGAGGGGAGTTCTCCCCAGGGCAGGGGGACATGCGGGACCCAGCATGGGGAGGGAAGCTATTATGAAAAATAAAAATAAGAAAATAGAGCTGTAAAGTGGGCGAGTAACTGGACTGAATATTGGTTCTGAACAGCATCTGAGCACTAGCTGGGCCTGCCTGAGTAAGATTAAAATCTGCAGGGAAATTTTGTTCTTTAGCACTGGCAGAAATTAGGAATAAATTCAATTGCATTCTGCACAATAGCTGGAAGCGATTGAGGTTAAGTGGCCTCGCTCTCTGATGTGTTAGTATTACTGAGCACTCTCTGCCCATGTGACTCCCTGCAATCTGCTCCTGGAACACGTCGCCATGGCAACTGATGATTTCTATTACAGTACATTCAAGTTCACATTCTAGGCCTGTCATATGCTTGGAAATTTCCAGTTACAATATTTATTTATGAAAAAGGCAAAAAAAAAAAAAGAAAAGAAAAGAAAACCACCCCCAGACTCTTTCAGGGATAGAAGAAAACAAAAAGATGCCACAATGCTGCGTGATTTATCTACAGTCGAGAAGAGAATGTTGCATTTTCAACTTGGCTGTTTGTTGCCACCAAACAGAAAATTCCCCGCAGAGTGGCTGACTTTGTTGGGGAGGGGGGAAGTTGAAATCTCACCTACTATGGTTTGTGTGCAGGTGTGATGTTGGTCTGAGTGCGGAGTGACAGAAGCGGCCTGAAAAACCTGCAGATCAGAGGTTCCGCTTGGCTTTTTGAGACACATGGTTCCAACCTCAGCCTCCCACTAAGGTTCTGCATCTCTTTATCTTCGTCAGCTCTCAGCTGGGAAAGAGGAACACTCATTCCCCAGCTATGACGAAGAGAAGGTGGGATCCCTCATTGGGTGGGTCAATATTCTGGAGTCCTCGGGGGTTCTCAAGCTGACCCAGGAGAGGAGGAGGGCAGCCAGGAACGTAACAGGGCACACTGCTCTATCGTAGAAGCCATACCATGTTCCACGACAAAGGTTGATGTGACTCTCTGTGTACACCTCCCAGGCACCACCCACAGGGCCCCAGGCACTCTTGAGGAAGACTTCTGTTTAGGCTTGATTACGTCCAGTGATTTCTCCCCAGAGAAAGACAGTCAAGGGTTAAATAAGCCTTTCCTGGGAAAGAAAGCATTGTTTCCTAGCCCTGCACTACACAAGGAGGAGTTACTAACAAGGCCTCCTCTACTTATTCCCCTTAGTCAAGCACATTAAATATGTTAATAAAAGATTCCCCAGTGCTTCCTCCATCAGAATCTTCCAGGTAGCTACAATCACCCTAGGTGCCCAATTTCCTGGTGAGGGTGTCCCACAACTCACAGATGGTTCTCTCTAGCTATTAACATCTCCAGTATCTTTTTTTTTTTTTTTTTTTTTTGCATTGTGGCTTCTGCTGTGTCTGATTGGAATCACAACCTTGTTTCTAGCTAGAACCCACTTCATTTAGTGGGGCTGTGTTTTCTTATCTTGATCAGCAGAGTCACTGGATTATTTGTTTAAAATATATACTCACAAGTGCACCTCAGATTTACTGAGTCAGATTCCCCAGGGGAGAGGTTCGGGAATCTGTTTCTTACAATCAAGCACACTTAAGTCACGCTGCACTTGGATTGTGAGCGTATTGGCAGTGTGAGGGCTATATTGAAAACTCTAGTGACACACTCCTGATGTCTCTGTGTAAGGTAGTGGGCCAAAAGTCTCCTGGGAAATTCCAAACCATTATGGGTGTAAAACATGATGAGAAAGCCTGAGCAGTATATTGAAGAAACATGAAGAATAGATGGATGGTTGTGGTCCTGGAGATTCCCCAATGGAAGCATGAATGAATCCAGTCCTAATGAAATGAAAGTATTTCATATTCAATGAAATACTCATTCCACGGGTAAGACAATGACTTTTTTCTTAAAACTCAGGTTGACAATGTGCCTACCGAGTCTAAGGATGGAGTACTGTGGATGTACAGCAGATAAGACTGCTTGGGGATGAGGGGTGATTTCTAGGGTTAAGTTTTTGGCACCACTCAGCAGCCTTGTCTGTGATGATCTACAGGACAGGTGTTATGTTTACAGACTGCTGACTGCACATAGGAGAAGGTAGGAGAGGCAGCATGAAAGATGGCAGCACTCAAGCCAGAAACCTGACCTGGGAGATGCATGTTCTGCGTTCAGCAGAGAAGACGCCAAGCATGAAAGTGGCCCCCACACCCAATACTCCTTGTCTCCCTACACTCCTAACACAAGTGAGTGAGGCCTGGGTGTGCAAATCTATTAAGGGGCTCTAGATAAAGACCATGGTGCCGATACCACTCAAACTGATAGTTCTCCCATATTGTTCTGTTGATCCGAAAGGGTAAGTAGTCATGTGAGGTGGATGGGCAGACAGCTGGAGAAGTTAGAGCAGATATGGTTAGTTTTTTTAATCAGTTTAAGAGTTTCGGAGAACTCCTTCACACACATTTCAATAAGCTCTGACAGAGAGAGAGAGATTTGGCATGCTCTTCTAGAGCCCAGACTCATGGACCCAGAAGTTACCTTTTCAGATTCTGGGGTGGATTACAGACCTGTGGACCCCCAGCCCCGAATGGCTCTGTCCAAGCCTAGCTCAGGCTGTTGCCTTTATGTGGGGCAGCAGCGTCACCTAGTGATCCTGTGGTTTAAGTACACGCTCTTTTCCTGAGAACTATCCAATTTGATCAAACTGTAATGAGATCGATTATTCACATTAATGAATGAAAGTAGCTGTACATATAATCCCAGACTGGAGATGACCCCCAATTCTGTTTCCATTTAGCTTGAAATATGTTCTATGACCTCTGTAGCATTTGGATTTTCCATCGACTAACAAAGGCGAGTACGACTGAGCTCATACCAAGGCAAGATGGGTGGGGCAGGCAGAGGGGTTGGCAAGGTTAAAGGGGGATTGGGCCCTTGTCAGTTCAGATTCTCTCAAAAGCAGATGCTGAGATAAATTTAGACATACAAGTGACTTAGTGGTGTTAACACCTGTCAAAGGAAAAAGGGAGATGGATCACTGGTAAGCAGGGAGAACCTTCAGACCACCATGCTGGTCTGACATCTGTGAAAGAAGATGGGGTGAACAGAGCCTCAGACTGTAGTGCAGCACAAATAAGGGGTTACTAGACCAACTGGGAAATCTGGTGCAAAGATCCAGAAAAGGGGAGTCCCTGCTCCCACTACTGTGCCTGGTCACTGAGTAGCAGCTGCCTTGGAGACATCCACAGCAGGAAGCTGCCAGCTAACTGCACTCCTGGGGACTGATCCACTCTGGAAGGGAGACCTGAGCAGCAGGACTCTATGGCTACCATAGACTGGAAGGGAAACTGCCGAGATCACATACTTGCCAGCAGATCCACACGTCCACACACAGACCCAGTCAAAAACAGAGAATGAAGGAACACTGTGGTCTGGTGCATTTAAATTGATGAGCATAGAATCTAGTACTTGTCCTCATGTCATTAATTAATGTAAACTAAAAAGTGGGACTCCTGGGCAGCATTTCTCAATCCCACCTTTCTAAATAGCAAGCTGTTTGCCATCCATGACATGACATTGAAACCAAGATCAATGTCAACAGCTTGGAACACCAACAGTTAGCTTTTTTTCGTTGAGGATGGATTTGGGTCTGAAAATGTCTATATCCTGCCTAAGGCAGGAACAATGACCTCACATCTGTGCTGATTCTCTCCTTCCTGTAAACGGTCTTTGTTGCTGTTGACCATAAGATGCCACTGCCCTGGCAGTATGACCTGATCTCTATATTTAAAAACATTAAGGAACTTGCTCAAGTTCAAAGATTTTCAGAAATCCAATTTGGGTGAATTAAGAAACCCAGATAGCACTACAGGCAAGGGCAGAAAGTTTCCAAGTAACAGTTAAGCCACAAAGGCCCAGGATACCTTGAATTTAAAAAAAAGAAAAAATACAAGGAGCGCTCGACAAAGAACCTTGAAAGGATCTAAAGGTAGAAGAAAGCCCACTGTGGGAATAAAGAAAGGGCAAGGAAGAGCACACCAAACCACCCCCCCCACCCCCAC
>SJYX01022948.1:323121-347669 GCA_006410675.1 Oreotragus oreotragus
CCCCCCGCCCACCACCACCATCATCACCACTCCAAAAAAAGAAAAATGAATGCACAACTCTAAGGCTTCTCAAGGAAAGAAAAATAAGAGCAGTGGAGAAGGCAGAATGTGTTAATACCACCAAAGAGGTTGGAGGCAAGGAAAACAGGCTTGGGAGGAAGAAACCTGGGCAATAAAGAGGCTGGCCTAATAAATGAGAAGGGGAGTGAAATTAATGATGATTCTGAGTGGCAGAGATACCAAGCTGCTCTTTTAAATTGGTCTTTAACAAGAAAAATAAGGGAAGGGAGCATAGATAATTAGGAAGTAATGAAGACCTTTAAATATAGATGTTGAAATAAACCAGGTAAGGGAATACTTGAAAACATAGTGCAATATGTACATCAGCAGGTCCAGATAACGCACGTTCCCCAGCCTTAAGGGAATTAGTTAATGAACTTGCGCAACTACTGGCCATTATTTTCAAAGGCTCCAAGAGACCAGGGATTATACAATGAAAATATTTGACCAGTATTCTACCAAATTAAAAAAAAAAACGCCCTTGATAATTACTATACCTGCCACTGAACACTCTTCCCACCTCATAGGAATGTTATAAAAATAAAAATTATAGAATTAGAAATATTAAACCACCCAAAGGAAAACATGGTGAGGAGGGAAGTAGCCAGTGGTGGTATGGATGATCCAGGCTGATAGACTGGAGCTGGGACATATGATTACATAATAAATCTGCAGAGATAATGCAGATTTTTTTTTGTTTACTCTTTTTGTTCAATGAAACGCATTTGGGGGTTGTAGAATTATATTTTTTGGTTTGTGTGTGTGTGTGTGCTGGCTGATATAAAATTTGCTTACATCCCCAGAAAGCAAGAGAAAGTCTTCATTGTAGGTGACAATCTATGATGTTAAATTTTCTAAGGATAATCCACAGATTGGATAATGGCATGTAGGCAGTATCAAAAATCTCCAAGCTTTCTCTTTAATAGACTGCCACAAGTTATTTTTATTTTAATCAAGATAAGTAATGCATTATTTTTATAGAAAAAGTGAAACAAGACGAATAAGCAATCATCATCATTATCACCATCACTTAAAGTCCTTCTAGGCACATCCTTCCCTCATTTAAAATTTCTAAATAGTTATTTAACCAATAACTTTTGGACGTTTAGATGATCCCTCCTTTCTTTTTGCTACCAGTAACTCTGCAGGTATCATCTTTAAACAAACATCTTCATATACTTATTCTTCTCTTCCCTTAGAATAAAATCCTATAAAAGGAATTGCCAAGTAAATTGAAATTTTTTTTTTAGGATTTTTGTTCCATATTGCTAAATTACTTTCAAGAAAGAAGGCAATTAACACTCCACAAACAATAAATGAAAATGTCAGTTTTGTCACATTAACACCAACTAGATTTTAGTACCTTCTTTAGTCTTCCAGTTCAGTACCATGTAAACATCCTATAGCCATTGGAGCTGGATCATTAAACAGAATAAAACACCTAAGGAAATGTATGAATCTTCTATACTAGCCTTAAACTATCTGAGGGGAATTCTCTTTTCTCCCTGTGTTTTCCAACCCTTTTCTCTTTTCACCTACCTTCTTTTCTTTCCCTCTTTCTTTCCTTACCTGTCTGCCTGCCACCTTTCTTCTTGAATCACAGCTGCACTGACATATTTTTCATTAAGGGGTAAAAAATTCAAATGGCAGTGTTGAGAATAACAGTCTGGCTCTGTGTTATAAAGTTTGCAAGCCTCTGAACCAGGCATACACGTTAGAGAATCACTTGCACAAGAGCATGACCGTGCCCAAGAGTGCATACAGTGGCCCTGTCTGGCTGAGCTAAGAAACGTCCAACAGCCCCAGTGTATACCTGCAAGACAAGGGCTGAGCAAATTGTGCTGTATTCCCAGAATGGACTGTCACGCAGCAGTGAAATGGATGGACCACAGCTAAGTGCAATCACATGGATGAAGCTTTGGACCAACACTGAATGAGAATAACAAGTTTCAGAACATTAAATAGAGTATGATACAATTTTTATAAAGCTCAAAAGCAAGCAAGCTTTAAAAAGCTTATTGCTTAGGGGTACATACATATGTGACAAAAGCATTTTTTTCATCAGATAAATTATGAACACAAAATTGAGGACTGTGGTTATCTCTCAGGGGGAGACAGGGTCAGAGGAATGAAACAGAAGGAACTCTTAGATGCCCCATCGGGAATGGTTCAGCTCCCAGAGGGGCCACACATGTTCACTTTATCGTTCTGTTTTATATGTGTTATAAGCATCTAAATGTATCAGCCGCAAAGGGGTTGGTTATGTATTGCAGAGTTGCTCCTCAGCAAATTTCATTTACTAATACGGCAAATAGTTCTCTCATGTCCCCAAAGAGCAAAGCAGTTTTTCACTGCTAAAACCAGGCCCCATACTTTGCCGGCTAGATGCCTGCCACCAGGAATACAAAACAGAGCCTCTTGGCAAGATTCCACAATTCCCCAGAGAAACGGCTGTGCCCTCACACCTCAAGTGGAGAATTCCCTTCGCTTTGGAGAATCCAGAGGGAGAAAAATGAGCCCACAGGTAAAACAGAGGCAACTTCAGGAGGAATTCCCCAAGGCCCAAGGCTGTGACCTTACCCATTCTCTTCTACTTTTCTAAAAATAGATCTCCAATTCTGGTAAATGGTTAGAGGGAAATAGCCTATTTTTAAAGGAGAGGTACTAAATAGCAAAATCATTTTGCTTAAGCAATGAGCCAAGTCACTTCTAATGAGGTTGTGGCATTACTGGAAATAGGAGAGATATTTAAATAAATAGTCCATACATTACCCCCCAATAAATCACTTGAAAAATATTCTTGAATGTACTGAATGTATTTTTAGTGGCATATGTGTGACCTTTCTGGAAAAAGAAAGATAATGCTGAAACAGTTAAGAATAAACATTTATTCAAATTAGTAGCCAAGACACTAGTGAGGATTGTAGCATGTTTTCTTAACACCTTTAACTATATCCTGTGCTTCAGAAACAACTTATTTTTTCCCTACCTTTAATAAAACACAGAATCTGTCTGTGAAGTAGCAGGAATATGAGAGATGAAACTTTTTTGATGACCCAATGAGAAATCCTATAATGGTCCTATTACTTCAAGGCCTCAGGCAGGATGGATATAGGGTATCTGCAACATTTCATAAAATGATTCCCAGTCCATAAAACGTTAGTTTTTTTTTTATGACTGTGTCTCCAAGTGTTTTATAAGCAGTGTCTTATTCTTTTTTAATAATATTCACAATAAAAATGTAAATAAGACCCATTTATTCATTCAACAAACACCTTACCTTCTAAGAACCTGCTCTCTACCTGCTGCTCTGCTAGGAACACAAACCTCTTCTCTCAAAGTCCTCACAGCCTGTGATGTCTTCTAAAGACCCCTGTATTAAATCTGCATCTGAACCTCTTGACATTATGTTCCACTGCCTGGAAAAAATAATATTGACCTTGTTCTCAGGAAATGCTTCAGGTTGAGGTTTGGCGGGAAGAGGTTCCGCACCTCAATCTTACTTGTCTCTGATGCTTCCTCCCCACGGCCCACCCCCTCCTCATTCTGCTTTTCCCCCTTCTCTGATCCTTAGCCAAGAATCACTGTCTTCCCTTCCTTTCCCTTTACTCTCTCTCTCCCCTCTTCCCTTTACTATAAAACTTCTAGAAAAACATTCACACCGCTCTCCTCCAGGAACTCCCCATCAACTACAGCATTCATTTCAGCCCCTGTTCTACCAACAGTGCTCGCAAGGTCATCGATGGCCTCCTTATCTCTAAAACAATGGCCAGGTTCTCCTCATCCTACTTGGACTTATCTCTCTGCCTTCCCGTTGGAAAGGTCCTTCTGCTAGTTCTCCTTCTGTAGGCTCCTCCTCAGCCCTTCCCACCGGTTCCCCTTTCTCTTCCCATCCCTCTAAGATTGGCACCCACACCCCAGCCACATCCCCTCTTATCCTGTTAGTGACCACGGGGGTTCTCCTTGAATGCCATATGTGGTCACCCATCACTAACCCTGGATAAGTTTGTCCCTTTGCCTGGAAGGCTAAGCCTGAAATTCTCATCTCACCCATTCTCTCTTTTTTAAAAAATAAGTAAGTTCAATGTACCAGAACATAGAAGCAACCTCAGTGTCTATTAATATCAACAAAGAAACAGATAAAGAAGGTGTGGCACTTATATACAATGGAATATTATTCAGCCATGAAAAGGAATGGAATTGTGCCGTTTGCAGAGATGTGGATGGATCTAGAGTCTGTCATACAGAGTGAAGTAAGTCAAAAAGAGAAAACAGATACCACCCATTCCTCTTTTCTCCTTCTGCTCAATCCCACTTGTCTTCCAGGACCACAGCATGTGGTAGCTAGGGACTTTGAAACCAGATGATGGGAGTTCAAATCCTAATTCTGCACTGACAAGCTGTGTGACCCTGTTACTCAACCTTAACCTCTCTGTGCCTTTATTTCCCCAACTATAGAATGAAGGCAATGATCGTACCTGCCTCCAAAGATTGCTATGAGAATTAATGAGTTAATATTTGTAAAGTTCTTAGAGTGGGTGTCATTGTAAGTCCCATGGATGCTTAAGAAGGCAAAAAGTCAACTCTAAAAGTATTTTGCAAATGTCCATGCTTTTAATCATCTCTTATTAGTTCAATTATAACCATATATTATGTTTTTAGATAAGTATTTCCCCAGTATACTCTGTGCTCCCTTGGTCAGGGACTTTGTCCCTGTCCTTGCTATATTCCAACCTGGCATGTGGCAATTCTCTGGAAGCATTTGTTAAGTGAGAGGAAGTTCAGAAGAGATAGGGTTACCATGGCTACTCCACCTTAACAGCAAATCAGAGAGCATGAGCCTAGAATTTCCATGGGAGGTATTTTGGAAAGAAATGAGGTTGGGGTACTGTTAGGCACCAGCACTTTCCATTCCTGCAATTTCTTCAGTCCAGTAAACTGATCAGGTGACAGGAGTCATGATGATGCCAAGCCCAATTAATCTAAACCAGAATAGCACACACTGTACCTTTCTGAATCACATCAGTTGAGTTTTATTTTCCATTCTTCATACCTGTTTCCTTCTCTGTATATAGCTAATGAGCTTTACATTTAAAACATGAAAGGCGCATGAAACGTAAAAATCACAAATCAACAGTGCTTTGTTCAAGAATATCCTATTTAAGCAAGAAACTTTCCCAAGCAGTGCAGTCAATTCAGCCACCAGGTGCCAGGTGGCAATGGGTGCTATAAGGGGAGGGCTGGGAAGAATATAAGAGAAAGCTGTATCCCCTTCCCTTGGGTGTGGGGGCTCACAAAGCCATAAACCCTCCCCCTCCTAGGCAAGCATCTTAAGAAATCAAAGCTATCCCTGTATCTTACTAATGCATCTGTACCTTTAATTAGCCCAATCGAGCATATAACTCAGTAGAAATCGCTCACCTTTTTTGCTCCTTTCAACTAATTTCTGAACATTTGATTTTCTAGTAAGCTTTCACAGCATAACAAGCAGTAATGAAATGACCAATATTAACCCATTGTTAGATTAAGCACAGTACCTCATTGTCAGATAGCATTCCATACTATTGAGTCTTGAAATGGGTCCTATCCTATGATGAAAACATTTGGTATTTGTCTAATGAGACCATTCTTGTACCTACAAAGGAAAAAAAAAAAGACATTGTATGAAAACATTTCGTGTTAACAACAGCCTGTTCAGCACTTTCTGCTCCCAGCCACATCTAAGGGTGAAGCAGGTTTCTCAATATTAAATGCTGCAGTTGGGCCCATATTCTTAGCGAGCTGTCTGATTGGCTAGTCCCCAAATATAACTTAAATTGGCTTAAAATAGAACAATCACATGCTAACCCGGTAGCATTAGCAACTCTATTAACAGCCAATTTCACATCCACACCAGAGGGAGTAAAAGGTAATTTGCTCATTATCAACACCCTCTGGCAGTGGAAGGAAATGACTGTTCATCAAAAAGTATTTTCCTATATAACAATAGCGGCGCCCATATGTAACCACCTCACTCTCCCTTCCCTCCAAGACTCCATCACTAGAGAACAGCTACAGAAAAAGGACTTTGAAATGTAAATGAGTTTGAAATAAGTAGTCTACTGTCCCCACCCGATTCCAAAACCAGCCCCACCTCATCTCACCCCAACAACCCTTTAGGGCTACAACTGAGATGTTGGACACATAATTCTATGGGGCACAGGGCAGATCCAACTGCAGCAGCAATTGTTTAGATTGGAAAGGTTTCCAAGTCCCCACAACCTGACTAGTACCTAAGACTTCTTTGAGCAAACCGTTGAATGTGGACTGATCTTGGAGCCCATTGTAACCAGATCTAACCTGTAGACTCATCTAGTAATTGAAGCAAATGAACCATTCAGAAATAGGTATCATCCCTTTGGGGTGATTTTAAATCTCACCCACCACCTATCTTTCTTTGGTAAGTATTTCTTCAGAATGGAGTTCTTTTGTTTGCTTGCTTTTAATTACTGTTCAGGAAACTTCGGCCCGATGTGTTTGTGTATTTGGATATAATATTGTACTAGTATAGTGAAAAACTAAAGACACAGATTTCTTACCTGTTACTCTGCTCAGCTGGTTAACTTTATTTGAAAATCATCATCTCCTAATTCCTGTCTAGCTCTCTAGGCCTTCTCCTCTTCTTCCTACATCTGTCTACCCTGTCTCCTTACACACAGAGGCCAGGCTAAACTGCCTGGAGCAACTCTTGCAGTGTCACTTCCCAGCTCAGAAACCTTCAATGGCTCCCTATTGCCTCTAGATAAATCCCAGACTCTACATCCTAGCATCTAAAGCTTGTCTCAAACCTGCCTCTCCTTACTTTTCTGGCTCTCATTGGAAATTCTCATTACTCCCCAATACCTTAGAATACAACTCATCTTTCCTTATCAGAATCAAAGGCAAGATCAAATGCAATCATCTCCATCGTTCCAGTGAAAAGTGAACCACTGTACGTCTGAACTGCTATAAAATTTTTGGACACTTTACCACTTCATAGTGAATTATGGGGGGTTACCCCAGAACTTGAAAATGAGAAAAAGATATATTATGAATCTAGAGGCACCTTAGAGAGACAGAATAGCTTCCATATCTGCAAAACCAGACTGTACCAGAATAGACTATTTAAAGAAAGCGATTATCAGTCTTGTGATGCATAAAGGGAGGAGGGAGCATTGTCACAGAGGGAATGATGCCTGGACCCTCCTAGTGATGTCCAGGAGACAGAAGGCCTCGGCCAATAGACGCTAATACTAGCTCCACTGGTAACACCTTTGCTATCTGAGATGGTTTTATGATGCCACCCTTGCCAGCTGCCATTCAACCCTGGACTCTTTAGATACCCCTTAGTCCTGATTCTGTCAACCAAAATCCTTCTGGGTTTTTCATGTTGATCTTCCTATATATAGAAAGTCCATGTGCTGGTCACATGGACTGAGAATATTCTAGTTCCTGTGACAGTGATTTCTCACTGTATATCAGTTAGTTGGCTAATCATTTTTCTGATTAATGTTACTGAGCATCTACTAGAAGAAGGAAATGGCAACCCACTCCAGTATTCTTGCCTAGAGAATTCCATGGACAGAGGAGCCTGCTAGGCTACAGTTCATGAAGTTGCAGAGTCGGACATGACTGAGCGAATAACACACACAATGTGTCAGGTATTTATCTACTCGTTTGAGATAAGATGGTGAATAAGGCCACACAGTCCTTCAGTCTAATGCATTTGCATTCTAGAGCAGGGGTCCCCCCAGGGCCACAGACCAGTACCAGTCGGTCAGTGGTCTATTAGAAACTGGGCCACACAACAGGAGATGAGCAAGTGGGAATAACCAGAATCATCCCCACCCCACTCCCAGTCCATAGAGAAATTTTCTTCCACAAAACAGCTCCCTGGTGCCTAAAAGGTTGGGGACTGCTGGTCTTGAGGGAGATACAGACAAGTATGCCCACAATCCTAACAAGGTGCGGTGACTTATTAGAAATGTTCAGGAGACCAGGTGGGAGCACATGCTTGGAGAAAGAATCCAGGCTCCAGGAGCCAGATAAGCCTTTGTTGAGAAAATGATATTTACCTGAATCCTGAGGCATCAGCTGGAGTTAGCTCAAAGATGATAGGAGGAGGAAATGGAATGATGCACATAAGCACAGGCATCATGAAAAAGATTCAGGGTATGTCGGAGAAACTGAACATAGTTCAGTGGAGCTAGAGTGGGGAATGTGAATAAGGGCAGGGCGGAGGGTCAGGAGAGCAGCACACAGATCAAAGAGGGCCCATAAACCATTTTAAGAGTCTGTTCTCTATCATGAGAGCAATGCAGAATTATTGAAAGGTTTTAAGCAAGTAAATGCCATGATCATATCGCTGGTTGCTGGAGGAACGGGCAGTGTCATTGGAGATGAAGAGAAGAGGACTGATAGAAGATTTATTTAGAAGATACAATAGGCAGGACTTGGTGAGTAATGAGATAAAGGGACTAGGAGTGGAAGTGAGGAAGAGAGAGAGGAAGACAGAAGAATTAAGACGGTGCTCGCATTTCTGAGCTTGAACAAATAGAGTGGGTGGTTGTGCCTTTCAATAAGGCAGCATGTGACAGTGATTAAGAGCACAAACTCAGAGCTAGGCTACCTGGGTTTGAATCCTGGCTTTACCACTGTTTCATTTGGGGCCAGTTATTTTTCTCATCTATGATGAAGATAACCAGAGTACCTGGACCATAGAGTTGTTATTTGGATTACGTGGGTTAATACTGACATGCTCAGCACAATGCCTTGCAGGTAATAAATGTTATATGTGTTCGTTATATAACCAAAATAGATGACAAAGGAGAAATAGCAGGTTTGGAATAAAGGATTATGAATTTCGTTTTGGAGATCCTGAACTGCATAAATCTGTGGAGCAAAGGCAATTGCATACATAGATCTGGAGCTGCAAATGGGATCTGTGCTGGGGATTTTGTTCTGGAACAATCTTCACACAAATAGTAACTGAAAACAGTTACCTTCAAGTCTTGGCTTTTCTTCCAAGCATGTGTTCTCCCCACCTCCATCCCCTGAACATCCCTGACAAGAAGAGAAAAGGGGAGAAAGTAATGGACAAAGAGAAACCTGGCCCAATGCCTTTCCACGTTTTGGAATCAGTTGGCTGCATTATGTATTCAAATGTTTAAACGTTTAACTTGCTGATAAGAAGAATCATAGAGAAGGAGAAGCAGCAGAACAAGGCTGCACACTGTGTGAGGCCCCTGGCAGGAAAAAAGTGGACTGTTCTATGGAGCCACTATCCTGGTAGTTATATGTGTCTTTGTTCATTTCTGCTTCACCTGATGCATACTGGATTCTTGGCACTTTTTAATTACTGAATACATTAATATTTGTATTTTTCTATTTCTCTTTTTTTCATCCACTGAGAGGGACTTTTTCTGCTATTACCTAACCTCTTGAATATTTAAAGTGACTGAAGTATATCTCTTTTCCCCTAGGAGATCTTTCAGATATGCCGATGACTGTACGAAGAACAGGTCTGGTTTAAAGAATGGGCATATAAGAGGCAGGAAGGGACTCCAGGAAAAGCTTCTGTTTATAGCATAATCAGTAAGAATCATTTCTTTTATCTATGGCTATAAACATTTGCATAACTAAACTTACCACAAAAATTATATTATCTAAAGCTAATATATGTTGACATGCTATCATTTTTCTATGCTTCTATATTAGATTTAGCCAGTGCTTTATTTCAAATAAAATTTTAATTCATTACAGAATTTAGCATGATAATCATCGATAATCATTGATAAGAATAACAAGTCTTTTATAATAAAAGCCAGCATTCACATGTTCATAACAGTTCATCTTTGCAGTCTGAATAACTTTCCATCCCACAAACAGGCACCAGCTATGTGATAGTCTTTTGAGCCCTTGGGTTGGCTTTTCCAAGTGAAGTTAAGGAACTGGATTGTCAGAAGTCTTCAGCTTCTCATACCATAATTAAGGCTTCAGTCCATCAGTTCACTCTCTCTCTTGAAACAGAAAGACCATATTTGGAAGTCAGTCTAATGACTAGAACATCCATGTGAATATCTGCACACTGTATTATTTACCTATGGCAGAAAAGAAAAGATGCAACACAGAAATTTTTATAATGGGAGGTAAAGGTTGCTCCTGGGTAAATCATTTGAGGAAAATCAGAATTGAACTTCAATTCAATGTCTCCCTCATATGAATAATGGGATTAAGGGAAGGAGAGAGAACAGACTTCAGAGAACATCAGTGATGGCAAATGAGGAATCCGGGTGAGTCAGAGGCATGCCCATGGGGGGCTAAACCAGCATTCAGAATCTTTCTAGGGGAAAAGAGGTTTGAGAGCTGGACAGCATTGTAGAAAATGAAATTTGTGAAGTAGTGAGGAAAAGCAATAGATAGCCAAAAACTTTAATCTAAAAATATAGACAAAAAAGAAAATTTAAAAAGCAGTGAAAAAATGGAGAAGTGCAGTGCACCTCACAACCCAAGCTATCTTCAAATAAAATTCATTTCCATAAAGTGTCCTGACCATTCCTAATTTTTTTAAAAGTCACACCCACATGCTGTAATGCACAGTAATCTTTTAATTTTTCCCTTCATTTGGGGGACAAAAATTCCCTTTGAAGCCCCCTTGTGATGGAACTGAGGGAGTGCCAGCATTCACCCGGGGCCTGGTGGCCTTCCCGCCTCATTGCCACCCGCACAGTTGATGTGCTCTTAGTTACACAGCGGCGGACTGCTACTGCCTCCCGTCAATCCGTTTAGCCGAAGGCCTCTGATTTGTTCACATTTACTACAACACATACAGAGGGCTGGAGGTTTTTTTTTTTTTTTTTTTTTTTTTTACTATTGATCTGGTGCTTTAAGAGGGGAAAAAATCTCCTTGGCTGTCTAAACACTATTGATCCCTGCTTGGGAGTCGCAGCAGAAGTGTAGAAAGGGCGTGGATGAATTGAAATTTCATTTCCGACAACTTGTTCCTGTTATTTTTACCCTTTTGGACGGGGAGAAACACGTTGCTGCGGCTTCAGTCAATGTGGTCGATAGCTCCACTGAGAAACTCAACACGGCTTCTGCCAGAGGTTTGGCAATGAGACATGATGTTGGATTTAGAGTGTATGAAGCTAAAGGATGCTGGCAAAAAGCACGAGGTCTTAACGGCAACTGGAGGCAGATCAACTAGCTTTGGGCTCGCAGTGACCTAACAGGCCTATGGCTTTGGGAAAAAAAAGAAGGATTATGGGCACTTATGACACTGCCATTTGGGAAAGGCCCTGAATAGCCACACCAGAAGCTTCACCAGGTTAGAGTCCTCACTTCTGACTCTTGGGTGGCTGTATGTTACAAACAGAGAACACTCTCTAGCTGAAGCTAAATCTCGGGCTTCAAAGAAAAGCATTGGGTTGAGCTCTTCCAGGAGGTTGTCCGTGAACTGTCCAGGAAAGGACAATGTGAAAACCACAGCTGCAGACCCACAAGGAACTCGTGGATGACACCGGGCTCCCTAGGGCAGGCATCTACAGCCAGCAGCCTCAGGACGCACACCCAGCCTGGAACACACTGAGTAGAGGTGGTTTGGTGCCAACAGTACCATCTTTGTTCTTTTATTAGATGTTCAAAGAATTCAGGAGAAAACCAGGCTCCTTCTTTCTAATGGCAACATCTGGTGTTTATGCAGCCATGTACCTTTGATCGTTAAGGATCCCGAAACCCTTAACAACTTGCTGTAGTGCTAATGTGGCCAGAGCAACGATCTTACCGCAAACGAGCCAAGTTCTTCCCACACCCGTTCGCTTCTCTCCGTTTTGCAGTGTACAGAACCATTCTCCATTCTGGGAGGAGAGTCGGTTTGGATCCCAACCAAGCACCTCTTTCATTTGTCACTTTTTTGCAAAGTTTGTCCAGTACTGCCTCCTGCCCGTTTTCATCTAGAAGTACTTTATCGCTGTTCTTATTATCAACAGTACTTTATTTACATTTCTAATTATTTTACAGGCCCATTTCTGCCTCTATCTCCATCCCTCCCATTCCAGAGAAAGACGAAAATTTTCTCCTCCCCAGGGAGCCAAGAATCTGCATTGCCGATGAGGTTGCAAATTCAGACACAATAAACAGAATTAAGAAAAACTGAGCTGGCATTTGACAGAAATTGTAAAATGACACTCAGAAATGTTGCTCTTGTGGAAATTACTGATATTAAAATATAAATCAGTGTCTTGTGTTTCCCGAAGCACCAGGGGCTCTATTAGGTTATGCAGTTTGATTGCTGAGCTGAACCTAAGAGACTTGGCAGTTCAGTGCTGAAGTTATACCAAAGAATTTAACCCCTCTCCTGCTGGAGAACAGGCACCCAGGCAAATGCTCGTGAATCATAGCATCTCCAAGAGGCCTGGGCTTTTCCACTGAATCTTTTGAAACCTGCAAGAAGGTGGAGGGGGTTAACATGAGAAGAGAAGGTAAAGGAATTGTGGAAAATCCTTTCTTGAGATAAGAATCTTATTGTATGGTATCAGGAAGAAAGCAGCAAAGGGCAACTCAAGAAGCAGATTCTATGAAATTTTTTATTAGTTATAATGGGGAAAATAGTAACTCAGGAGACACCAACATAACCAAATGACCAAGGTCAATATCATTGGTAATAAGATACACTGATGGTGTATAAGAGGCTAACAACTGGGGAAGCTGAGGAAAGGGTATATAGCAACTCTCTGTACTATGTTTGCAATTTTTCTGAAAATCTAGCTTTATTTCAAAGAGGTCTGTATGTTCCTGTTTTTTCACCAGAGTTGACCACTGCTACCTTTGTGGATTTCCCTGGTGGTTTAGAGGGTAAATCATCTGCCTGGAATGCAGGAGACCCAGGTTCGATCCCTGGAGAAGGAAATGGCAACCCACTCCAGTATTCTTGCCTAGAAAATCCCATGGACAGAGGAGCCTGATAGGCTACAGTCCATGGGGCCGCAAAGAGTCGGACACGACAGAGCGACTTCATTTCACTTCACTTCACCTTGGTGGAGAGACAAAGTAAATCACAAATAGCCTAATAAAGGCAGATTTTGTTGCCTTTAAAAAGTGAATAGTTAAGGACTTCCTTGGTGGCCCAGTGGCTATTAATCTGCTTTCCAGTGCAAAGGACACAGATTCAATCTCTGGTTGGGGAACTAAGATCCCTCATGCCAGGGGGCAAGTGCCAAGCCCGAGCTCTCTAGAACCTGTGCACCGCAACTAAGACCTAATGCAGGCAGATAAATAAATATTTTTTAAGTGAACAGATTAAGTGCCACAGGAGTCTGAGGGGTTACCTACTTGGCAAGGCTGCTATGAGAATTGTTGTTCTTTATGTTTGGTACAGTGCCTCACATATAGTAGCTGTCACACAAGTGTTGATTAGTGCATGTGGTTGGAAAGAAAATGACAGAAATGGCTACTGAGTTGGGTCTTGAAAGTGTGTGCTTTTTGGACAGACAGATAGAAGATGCTTCATATTCAAAAACGAAAGATACTGAGAAATCAGGTGGGAGAGTTTTCAGTATGTCAGTTTATCCTAAGGGTAACCAAGATTAGATGGAGTGTGTGCTTCAAAAGAGGATATTTTACTAAATGGCACAGGAATAATGATGGCGGCAGTAGGAGGACTAAGTATGTTGCTCCCTTCCCCACCCTGGATCTTTGTACTCCACACATCAAGTGGAAAAAGAGAAAGAGTGAAACAAAGAGACTGTATCAAGAGAAAACCAAGTCAAAGAAGAGAAAGGAACATTTGAGAAAAATGTTCATGGGGGTCAAGGAGTTGGTCCACAATGAAACAGAGGTTCCAAAATGTAGAAGCAGCTAGTGGAGGTGCTATAAATGGAGAATGAGTTGTACAGGTCTCTTGAAGAGGACTGTAATTAAGGGTACTTTATCCATTTGCATTAGATTTAACTGCTTAAAAATAGAAAAAATCCAAAACAACTGTGACTTAAGGTAGAAGTCACTTATGATAGAAATTTTTCCAGTGGTTAGGGCTCCATGATTCCACTGCAGTAGGAGCAGTTTCGATCTCTGGTTGAGACACTAAGATCCCACATACCGCAAGGTGTGGCAATAAACAAATGCATAAATAAATTTAAAATTGCTCTTTCTCCGTCTCCAGGGCTGGCATGGTGGTTCCATACCATCAGAGACCTAGGTTCTACGTCTGTGAGCATCATGTCATATTCCAGATGGTTGCTGGAGCACCAGCCCCTAAGTCACCATTCCAAACAACCAGAGAAGAAGAAGGAACAAAGAGCTGTACACTACTCTTTCAGATTTCCAGGAAGTCCCAACAGTATTTCATCTTACATCTGATTTGGCCATAACTTAGACATATAGCAATGCTTGGGTACCAGAGAGGCTGGGACAGGTAGTCTTTTGGATGAATACATAGACACCCTGATAAAGGTTCTGTTTCTATGAAAGATTTATAGTATGGATATTGGAACAGACAACTGACAGCCTCTATGAGAAGAGCTAGCTGTAGGGAGAGATTTTCACCTGTAGCAACAAGTCTGATAAATCCTGGGACCCCTTTTCTTGTTTCTTCAAGACCCTTGTTTCTTCAGCCATTCCAAAGTCTCCTTTAGGAAGACCCAGCTGGCCCTTCTTCCTCTCCAGAATAGCCTCAGTCATCGGGTTGGACTAGTCAGTAACCTTGGTGTCAGGTTCCTATCACTAAGTCATGGCACAGAATCCCCAACCTAGGCAAAACCATCCCCTTCTCCCACCTCTGCTTCTCAGATATGCACTACATGACCAGGGATTATTTTTTTTTTGAACTGGATTTGGATCCAAAGAAGTAGATCACTCATGCCAGGCCTCCACACAGTATGGCTATGTCCATGAGCTCTTGGCAGAAGCAATTTATTGTACAAGGAGCATCCTGTCAATTCATGGTGTTCACGTATTTGTAAACTGGAAGAAATATTGAACATCCTTTCATCATTCCAATACTTAAGACCCCTAGGAGTCATCACCCTTTTATATTGGTGTGTGTGTGCATGCTAAGTCACTTCAGTCGTGTCTGACTCTTTATGACCCTATGGACCATAGCCCACCAGGTTCCTCTGTCCATGGGATTCTCCTGGCAAGAATACTGAAGTGTGAGCCATTCCCTTATCCAAGGGATTTCCCCGACCCAGGGATCAAACCCATGTCTCTTATGTCTCCTGCATTGGTAGATGGGTTCTTTACCACTAGTTTTTATTGGTAGGAGGTGGAAAGACTCATGGCTAAGTGTAGGTAAACCTGTTAAGTTTTGATTAACCCCCAAGGATAGCTTTAACTTTAAACTAAATAGTATCTCTTTCTGTGAAAACCCAGAAATGTGTTTTAGATTAATTAAAAAAAAATAGATTCTTGATATTCTTCCATCTAGGTCATGAAGGAAAAGTAACAGATAGTGTTGCTTTAAGGCCAGTGGTTCATCCATATGCCCAAGCTGTGAGCAGTTTCATGGGGAGTCAGCACCAGTAATCTGTGTTGATGGCATGTGTGTAACCTCACAAAGATACTGATAGATGGTGTAAGAAGTACTAACGTGTGTTTCCCATCCTGCCCCCACTCAACCTGTGTTTCATTGAACTTGTTCACTTATACCTTTTTCCTTCCTCTCCCCACAAGTAAACAAAGACTCTCTGAATTAATAAAGAGGAAAGAGAGGAGAATATGAACATAAGTTAGAGAATTTGACCCTGGTAAGATCATTACCGGAGAGGGCAATGGCAACCCACTCCAGTACTCTTGCCTGGAGGGTCCCATGGATGGAGGAGCCTGGTGGGCTGCAGTCCATGGGGTCTCTGGGAGTCGACACAACTGAGCGACTTCACTTTCACTTTTCACTTTCATGCATTGAAGAGGGAAATGGCAGCCCATGGAGAAAACAATAGAACCCAAGATAGATTTAGCAGTCCAGGGGCAGAAATGTTGATGCATACCAGGAACGGGGAACAGGGAAGTGAGTGAACACGATCTTAAAATCCTATCCCTTTCCTCTCAACTGAGCTTTCTAGAGAATGGTGGAAATGATGATGGTATATTGATGGTAGAGCAGGTCCAAGAGAAGAGAGCCTGAGACCAATCTCGTGTGTGTGTGTGTGTGTGTGTGTGTGTGTGTGTGTCTTTCTGCATTAGCAGCTTCCTCAGAGGATGAAAAAGGCCCAGAAGAGCTACAGTAAGAAGAAGATGCAATCTCTGCAGCCTGATGACCAGCACATAGACATCTCAGCACACTCCAGCTGCGAGAGACACCCTTGACCAGGGACCAGAGCAACCAGGACCCCAGAACTGAGGCACACTCTGGAGAGACCTAAATCGTTGGAAGGAATCATGAACTGCTTCATTTTTTAACTGAAAAATGATGGCTATTTCTCAGAAATAACTAAGATTCCATTTTTTGCCATTTGGTATAAATGGAATTTAACAAAGAGATTGAGTAATACAAAAATTGTTATTTTTTCTTTGCACACTTGAGTTCATATTGCTACCCTAGTCACTGATGTGATGACTAGGTGTAATATTCAGTGTTTCTTGAGAATCTGTAAAGTGCTCTGTGTGGGGGCTGAGGCCAACCTCAGAGGCACAAAACATCACTAGATCCCCTGACCAAGTTTTTGTCTTTTGTTTTTTGTGGTTACAACTGTCACCAAGAAAAAGCCTGCTAGAAAAGCAGATGGCAGAACTTTTGAATACAAAAAGAATAGTTCCCTGAGGCAACACAACAGAATTGGAGATGCCAGTAGAGGAGATGAAGCACAAGGATGTGAAGGTCTCAAAGGTGATGCAGGAGACAATAGCACAGAAGGTATAGAATCAAGAGTTTGAGAAAAGAGGGGACATTCAAGTCCTGTGCCCAGAGATCAGTATCCATGGGTCAGGTGGGGAGCCCCTCCCTCTGTGATGAATTCTCTCCTCTACAAAATATTTGTCCAGCCACACTGGACACACACTCCTCAGAAGGCATTGTGAAGTTTCCTGTGATCATTTTATGAAGCAGCTGAGGCTGCCCCAAAGCACTCTTCCTTACCCATCTGGCACACATTACTGTCAAATTCTTCCAAAATTTATCGTATAACCCGTCCCTTTTTTTTTTTTTTCATCATAAACACTTCCAAATTGCCCACTTCTATTGTTAATGACTCACAGGATTCCCATATTTCCTTCATGGAACACAGTTCAGCTCTCTATTTTTCCTCTAATTTATTTTACTTAGTAAATATATTTCCATGCAAATGTGAGAGCCTGTGCCTGCCACTTTTCCTTCCAAATGTTCTTGGCCCTTGCAATGGTAGCTGTGTAACTCCATAGTAGATGAAACAATCATAAATTAGACAATCATTTTTCTGTCTCTGGGACAAGATTTCCTTTTATTTAAGAATCATCTCCTGATGATCCAGTAAGTCAGCTTCTGTTGTTAGTCCTCAGTCGTCAGCCTCTAGAAGAATATTATTCTCAAGGATATTTTTACTCCACTACAACCTTTGTGTGATGCTTGGTCTGCGTTGATTCCTGTTAAAGAAGAATGTCCATCAAGGTGGAACCAAAACAGTAAACTTTAGAGCTAGGAAAGAAAGCCATCGTTCAGTACAACTCCTCAGTTTAGAGAGGGAGAATGAAGGCTTGGAGAGATGAGTGCTTTTCCATGGGCTGCTCCTTGACTTAGGTGCTAAACCAGGTTTAGCAGCTTCCTGGCATAGACACCTGTTCAGTGTTCTTTTAGGCCATGCTATATTTAATCTTCTTGGCTGTCTAACACTGTAGAGTAAATGTTTATGTCCCTTCAAAACTCATGTGTTGAAATCCTAACCATCAAGGTGGTAATATTAGGAGGTGGGAGCCTTTGGGAGGTGATTACATCATGAAGATGGAGCTGTCATGAATGGGATTAGTGCCCTTATAAAAGAGACCCCAGAAGTCTCCTTTGTCCCTTCTGCCATGCAAATTTACAGCAAAAAAAAAGAAAAAGAAACAGCCTTCTCTGAAGTGGGTTCTCACCTAATCTCCTAGCACCTTGATCATGAACTTCTCAACCTCCAGAACTGTGAGAAAAAAAGTTGTTCTCTTCTTTATAAGATATGCAGTCTGTGATATTTTGTTACAGCAGCCCAGTCAACTAAGATATCTTCCACTGAAGTGATTTGTAACAGTCACCAATATTTCCTCTTGAGGGTAAAGGAAGAAAGTGGGCATAGCCATAGGACCTGTTTTGGCCAATGAAATGTGAGCAGAAGTGAAGTGTATCACTTCCACTTTAAGAACCTGTGTGTGATTCACCTAATTCCCTTTCTGCTGCCATGGCAACAGGCAGCATGCTAGATGATAGAGGTTCTACTAGCTGAGGACAATAAAGAGCAGAGCCCCAGCTGACTCATAAAGGACATGTAGCACAAGTGAAAAATAAACCTTCATGGTTTTATATCACTGAGATTTGTGGATTATTTGTTACTGCGGAATCACCTAGCCCCTCCCTACTGGGTAAACCAGTTTGACATCACCGTTCCCATGATGCATCTCTCTGCATGAAGCCGTAAGAGGGTAAACAAGGCAGCACATCAGAATACAACCCCATAAAACATTCCAAATTCTCACCAACATTCTTTCTTCCTCTTGGCTTATATTAGGGTTGGGGTATGTGGTTCATTACAAAGAATGAGTATTTTGATAGCTTCTCATTCTTGGAACTTTTCTGCAGGTAAGTGCCTGATGGAAATTTCCTCTAGTCTTAGTGTTTAAAACATAATGAATTAGATTATTTTAATAAATGCAGTGCATTATGACCTCACATGCATCATCCTATACTTACACACACATAAGTGCAAATAACTGTGGTTTTCCTTGAGGCTTTTTATTTGGATAATTCTCAGCACTTTCCAAGTTTCCTAGCTTTACAACCACCAGTATAACAGTAACTTGATGCTGCAAAAAAAATCACATCATCATTTGGGTGGGAGGTGGGAGGGGGGTTCATGTTTGGGAGTTCGTGTAAAAAAATAAATAAATACAAAAAAAAATCACATCATCAGATATTTCCAAATTAATAAGTAGAAATTAATGGAAGGGAAGATCCCCATGGAATAGTAAGACAGCCTGTCTGACCTTGGGTAAGTCACTTAGCCTCTCTGGGCTTAAATTTCCTCCTCTGTAAAGTGAAGACAGAAATAGTGTCCACTTCCAGGGTTATTATGAGAATGAAGCTGATGTGCACATCCCAACTGGTTCATAATTAGTACCTAATATTAACTATATTTGAGCCATAGAATATTTAGAAACCTAGAAAGTAAAATCATTTCAGACCTTTCACTTTCCAAGAAGGAGGAGTTCAGAAACTAGCCTTACCAACTGGTGATTTTTGGGGAAAGATGTAAAACCACGGTCCTGTCTTCCTAGAAAGGCTTTAACACACTTTTGAAAACACAAACAGATGGATAGGCAAGTAGGTATTACCAACAGTTCAGAAATTTTTCCAGACTCCCTGCTGAGAGCACATATCCAGGTGGGAAAATCTTTAAAGGGCCAGACTAATTTATGCTTTTTCCATCTTAAATTCTTGGACTTTTTCAGGTTTATAACAAAGCTCAGAAAATGCTAAAGCTTAAAGGAGAATCGAGAGGTGCCAAGGAAATGAAAGATGAGGTAAGTCTTCTTACTCCTCTGTATAAAAGAATAGAGTTGATCGAACCTTTGTTACAAGGGATATCTTTTCAAATTTCATAATTCAAAATTTCTATAATAAGCATCCTCAAATCTCAGACAGAGGTGGGCAGCTGAGCATACATAACATATAAGAGCCCAGACTTGAGCTAGGTGGGTCTGGGTCCATATCTAATAGCAGTGTGATATTGGGCATTTTACTTAACCTCTCTGAGCTTCCTTTGCCTTACCTAGAAAATATGAATAATGAGCACTTATTTCCAAGGTTCACTGTGAGGATTAAGTAAGATACCACATGTAACAAAACCAGTGCTTGGGACTTAAGCACTTATTAAATATTATTGCCAACATTTTCTCTTTATCTGGACTGATATGGAAACAGAGTGCTCTGCTGAGTTTAATGTTTCCGTCAACTGTGTTTATGTTTTCCCTGACTTGTTCCAGAAAGGACTTAAGGGGGATGTTTTTGTTAGTGTAGGGCTGTCCCACATGACTTATGCTTTCTAACAGACCTCCTACCAAGAGGTAAGCAGTTTCCAAGAGAGGTGTTTCAACTCCTTTCCTGCTAATTACTAGTGGAAGCCCTTCAGGATTCACTGAAAGTTCTGCAGGAAGAAAAAGGGTCTGATATGGCTTTTCTAGAAGGGCATTTCTTCATTCACCTGATATCTTTGGGGCACTTCACTGTGCCAGGCATTGCTCTAGGGCCTGGGGATGAAGCAGTGAACAAAACAGACAAAGATTCCTATTCTTGTGGAGCTTACTCTCTAGAGAAATAATTTCTCCAAGGGTATATTGGAGGAAATTATGTGCCAATGAGAATTGGCCTATATTCCATAGGTGGTGGATCTCTGACATAGGCCATGTGTATCCTAAGCCATATACTTATACAGGGTGCCAGTTTTTAAAGAGTTTAAGACACAATAAAATATACTCAGTCTTCACTATATGAACATAATTGGCTCCAAAATTTTTACTCACAGGCTAAACCTTGGGTAAGTGCCCATTAATTCCCATCGTAAGTAAACAAAAAGTGTAATGTTTTTACAGATGGAAAAGTAAACTCAGGAATCAAGTTAGTAATATCAATAGCAATGTTTGGAATTACTGCAGATAACTTTAAACTCTTTTACTGTAGAAGTAAACTGTAAAAATTCCTGTAGCAATGTTAACTTTTAAGATTTCATGCTTTTGAAAACGTAACTCTGACTATAAACTGATATGTTTTGAATGGTAGTGAGGGCTAAGGGTGGTTTTCCATTGTTTATTGAAGACCTTTCTTTATCCTCACAAAAATAATTTCCCAGATAATAACTTTATGGTATTGTTGGTGGACTCCAGAATTACTCTGGAAACTGCCACCCAAGCTTTATTGTTCAAGTTCCAAATCCTGGGGAATGCTGCCATCTTGAATCTTTGTAATGCTCCTGGGGCCTGAGTGTGCTACTGAATCACAAGCTTCAGTTTAACATCAGCTCCCCTGGAAAAGAAGCTTTAAGACTCTCTGTCAATACTTAAAAAAAAATCTTTTATTTATTTCTGTTTTTTGGTGGTGCCTAGTCTTTGTTGCTGCACAGGCTTTTCTCTAGTTGCAGCAAGCGGAGTTGGGGGCTTCTCTCTAGCTGTGGTGCCCAAGTTTTTCACTGTGGTGGCTTCTCTTCTTTCAGAGCACAAGCGCTGGGGCACTCAGGCTTCAGCAGTTGCTGCATGTGGGCTCAGTAGTTGCCACGTGCGGGCTCAGTAGTTGAGGTGCACAGGCTTAAGTTGCCCTAGGGCATAGGAATCTTTCCAGACCAGGTGTCAAACTTGTGTCCCCTGCATTGGCAGGCACATTCTTAACCACTGGACCACCAGGGAAGTCCTGTCAATACTTTTGAAGCCTAGAACAAAATTTCTTCCCATCTTTTGAAATATAGTTCAAGAAGGCATGCTCTTAGAAAAAAGACTCACTTAATCAATACAGAAAATTTGCTTCAGCAAGTAACCTATTTTCTAATAACTATCATGAGTATAGGAGCAACTGCAGCATCAGCACTCACCACTTTGCCTGTGGTTGGTAGCTGCTGCTGCTATCACAGGCCTTCAAACAAAGTGACCAGCTTCCAACCCCTTATAACCAAAACTGGGTACAGGCAGACTTCATTTTATTGAGCTTCACTTGATTGCACTCTGTAGATATTATATTTTTTACAGATTGGAGATTTGTGGCAACCCTATATCAAGCAAGTCTATCAACGCCATTTTTTTTCAATAGCATTTGCTCACTTTGTGTCCCTGTGTCCCATTTTGGCATTTGGGGCAATATTTCAAACTGCTCATTGTTATATTTGTTATGATCTTTGTTATCTTTATATTTGTTATGATCTTTGTGATCAGTGATCTTTGTTACTTTTGCAAAAAGATTGCAACTCACTAAAGGTTCAGATGATGGTTAGCATTTTTTAGCGATAAATTATTTTTAAATTAAGGTATTGCAGCCATGAAATTAAAAGACGCTTACTCCTTGGAAGGAAAGTTATGACCAACCTAGATAGTATATTGAAAAGCAGAGATATTACTTTGCCAACAAAGGTCCATCTAGTCAAGGCTATGGTTTTTCCAGTGGTCAGGTATGGATGTGAGACTTGGACTTTGAAGAAAGCTGAGCACTGAAGAATTGATGCTTTTGAACTGTGGTGTTGAAGAAGACTCTTGAGAGTCCCCTGGACTGCAAGGAGATCCAACCAGTCTATCCTAAAGGAGATCAGTCCTGGGTGTTCATTGGAAGGACTGATGCTGAAGCTGAAACTCCAATACTTTGGCCACCTCATGCAAAGAGTTGACTCATTGGAAAAGACTCTGATGCTGGGAGGGATTGGGGGCAGGAGGAGAAGGGGACGACAGAGGATGAGATGGCTGGATGGCATCACCGACTCGATGGACGTGAGTTTGAGTGAACTCCAGGAGATGGTGATGGACAGGGAGGCCTGGCGTGCTGCAATTCATGGGGTCAAAAGGAGTCGGACATGACTGAGCGACTGAACTGAACTGAACTGAACTGATATACTTTTTAAAATACAATGTTTTTACAGACTTAATAGACTACAGAATATTGTAAACATAACTTCTATATGCACTGAGAAACCAAAAAATTTGTGTGACTTGATTTACTGTGATATTTGGTTTATCTCTGTGGTCTGGAACCATGCCCACAATATCTTCGAGGTTTGTCTGTATCTAAGTACGTGGTTTATGTACATGAAACCCATCAAGCAGTGGAGGCTTGTAATTTTGGATTGTTCATGACTTCATATTTAGAGCAGGATCAGATGGCACCTAAGGGTCAGCATTCTCAGTTCATCTTGTGTCCCAGTACTGGTTACAGAGCTCTGATTGATGAAATGTCAGATTAAATCAATTTCTACCGCATATTGATACTCAAAAGGCATCTGCCTGGAATTTAGCGTTCATAAAGTAGATAGGATTAGAAATAGTGTACAGTGACCTCTGTGCATGATATTAGCAAGAAATTAAGTTTACTGGAACCTCAGAAACACTGGCCTTTATGGAGTTCTGAAGTGAGCACAGCCCCTTCTTACAACTACCTACAGTAAAAAATAATACATGGTTCATGGAAATCACCTTAGTGCTCTCCTAGCATTTTCACTCTTATTCTGGTGAATCAAAACCCTTGTGTAATTTGGCCTTTAGGAGTGAATGGTTAGGTTCTGATTTCCAAAGCAAATTTCATTTAACATTCAGCAAAATACCTTTGTTATTCAACTGGTTTAGGGCATCCTCAAAGAAGGGATTATTTATTCCAAACTTCTTGTTTTATGAACAAAGAAATTGCCTCAGAGACTCTGAGTCAGTGCTAATGTCCAAATTAGATGAGATCGTGTACATTAGAGATCCAATTCTGAAGCCCTGGTGGTGCAACAGAATTGGGCGAGCCGGCCTTCTTCTCAGAGGACATCTAAAACTAGAAGGAGTGGGGGTTTTTTAACTGGCCTGAGAGGGTATTGAGCTTTAACATGGAGAAGCTCAAGTTGTATATCACTGGTACTTTGTTAGTGAGTCCTCGGTGTACCCAGCTTCATACACAACAATCTGGTGAAGTGGTCCTCACCTTAGGATGTATATATTCAGCATCCAGGCAAGAGTACAGGGCACATGGCACTTTCATAGAGCAAGCATTGTATTGTCACCTAATCTGCTCATAGATGCCAAAGAGAGAGTCCTGTAGCAATAGGGAATTCCTAGGCTCCCCTGCAACTCCCCAGTGAGTCTGCATACTCTATTCCCAGTAAGGCAGCCATGAGAAAAGGGCTTTTAAAAGCACTAGAATCAAACTTCTGCTCCTTGTCAGATCAAGGATTTTGTTTTCCAGTTAGAGAACAGTGTCTGTACACCTTTTTTTTTTTTTTTTAGCTGCTCTACACATATTCTCTTAAGAGAGTCCCTGGTAATTGTCTTAATGGTAATTACATGCTTGGGGCAGTTGACATCCACTGTTATTTTTCTAAAAGTGGGGAACAAGGGACAGGAGCTGGAGAGGAAGAAGGGTAGTTTTGAGATAATGAAATCCTTCTAATGACAGAGCCACGCCGTTAACCTAATTAAACTGTAAAGTGGTAAAAAAAAAAAAAAAAAAAAGTCCAGGTACTAAATGGAAATGATGGAATAAATCAGCTGAGACAGCAGCACTTCTGGGAAGCCTTCTGAATTCCGAATACTCTGACATTGAGGTGTCCGACTCTCGTGGTTATTTCTGCCCCCTCCCACCCCACCCCCAGCCC
>SJYX01022948.1:347924-367775 GCA_006410675.1 Oreotragus oreotragus
TAAAGTGGTAAAAAAAAAAAAAAAAAAAAAAAGTCCAGGTACTAAATGGAAATGATGGAATAAATCAGCTGAGACAGCAGCACTTCTGGGAAGCCTTCTGAATTCCGAATACTCTGACATTGAGGTGTCCGACTCTCGTGGTTATTTCTGCCCCCTCCCACCCCACCCCCAGCCTTGTGCAGAGGTCTCTTAAACTGACCTGTCCAGCAAGGCGTGATTTATGATGCCCATATCAGGTCTCCAGCTCCCCCTGGGAGTATGCCTTATAAAGCTCATATATTTAAGAAGTCGGCGCAGTCAGTGGGACGTGGTGGTGGAGGGTCAGGAGAGCTGAACTCTCCTCTGCTAACCACCTATGGGACCTTGGACACTCTCACTTGGACCACTTTGCCATTGCTGGGCATTCATGGCTTCTGTGTGCTTTTGCACCTACAACTCTCTTAGAAGAATTGCCCTTGGGCATTTGGGGTCACTTTACTCACAAGAGCAGAAAGCTAGAAGTCCTTGAGAGCTTACACTCCACGAGGCAGCCCTTAACCATTGACTGGCCGATGCTGAGGCTGACGGCCCAGCTTTCACTGCATCTAGTCAGGACAGGCTCTAAGGTGTAACTTAGACTCTGGAGTTCCCTGTGGAATTAGGCTGAAGCCATTCCCACAAAACTTTGTCTGAAACTGTGCCCTTCCTTAGTTTCTTTCTCTTCCCTGTCCTGCTTCCCCCACCTACTGGCTGATTTCTCTTGGGATTGTTTTCTTTTACAGATGCCATGAGTCCTCACCTAAGAGCTTGCTCTGAGTAATTTACACAGCAGGCATCTACTATAAAAGCACCAGCCTCAGTTCCAAGATCTAAAACTCAGCGGTAGAGGTGCCTGTCCTCAGGAGTATCACAAAAAGTTTGCACAGTGATAGGACTAAAGCACTGGGCAGGTTCACAGAGGGTTGCTTGCTAATTTGTTTTCATACCATTGTCACCCACAACACTGGGAGTGGAAGGTGGCATCCTATATGACAGAGTCCCCACCCCCTTCCCATGGCTGTATGCCCCAACCCCACCCAAGCTACTATTCCCCACATTCTCTATTTTGATCTTGATCAGTAATTTCCATCTGACCTAGCAGTAATTAACAAATCTTCTTCACTTATAATCAAAGACAGGGATCTTATGCAATCAATCCAGGGATTTTACTTTCATTCCCATTGGTATATGTCTCCAAAGAAAAGCACAAGGTTTATAGGTGTAAAAAGTGTAAAGTGTGAGTCGCTCAGTTGTGTCCAACTCTTTGCAACTCCATGACTGCAGCCTGCCAGGCTCCTTTGTCCATGGACTTGTCCAGGCAAGAATACTGGAGTGGGTTGCCATTTCCTTCTCCAGGAGATCTTCCTGATCCAGGGATCAAACCCTGGTCTCCTGTTTTGCAGACAGATTCTTTACTATCTGAGCTACCAGAGAAACCCAGATTTGTAGGTAAGGGAAGACTAGAGTTTAGTGGGTAGAAGGGAAAGTGAAGAGACTTTTCAGAAGCCACATCAACTCCAGCACTGATTCACTAGAGCCTTGACAAGTCCATTTGACATCTCACTAGTTCATCTCATCAGTGGCAGAGCCATTAATATTATAGACAGCTCACCAGGTGCCTGGAATTGTTCTAGGCACTGACTTTCTCTTGAATGCAAGGGAAATGTCTATGATGCACCCACAGCAGTGGGTGAAGATTAATTAATATAAATAAGTAATTGTCTGAATAATGCAGAGCACTCAGACACCTCGCAAATGGATACTGTGTAAATGTTACACAGGATGAGTAATAACAGCGAAGGGTTGATGGACAAATTTCCAGCAAATTTAAAGTCTCTGTCAACCAGTGAACGAAAGTAAGCATTCTCTTGATAGTTCATAATTGATGCTTTTGTTTTTCTGACTGCCGAGGTCGGGGAGAGAGACAGAGATGTAAGCAGTCTGAACAGCAAGCTCTTGAGCCTGCAAGCTGACATCAAGAATCTACACAATGTCTGCAAGAGGCAAGGGAAGACGTTGCAGGAGAATCAGCTCTGTGTGGAGGAGGTCATGATGAACAGCAGCCACGTAAGGGACTCACCATCCACTTCCCACCTCTGCTCCCTCTGTTTCCACGTCTGCCTCCTTGGGTAGGAGAAATAATAGAAGGTTTTCCCACTGGTCATTCAAGAGTGCTTCCTGAGCAAACAATGAGACAGAACTAAACACACATACACACACACACACACACACACACACACACAAATGCCATCCCTGCCCTGAGGACTTTTCAGTCTAGCTATCTTATCTCCAAGGTCATTTACATCTGAGCTCTTTTCTTTACCTGGTCTTTCACACTGAATTAGCAGCACCTGAGGTCCATTGCCCTTAAAAAAATAATAATAATAAAAGCCAGATCATAATTATGTAGTTATGTAAAGAGAATAGCATCTCTTAATGGATTTTACTTTATTTATTTATTTATTTATTTATTTGGCCAAGTCTTGCGGCATGTGGAATCTTCATTTCCCAACCAGAGATTAAACCTGTACCCCCTGCCTTGGGAGTACGGAGTCTTAACCATTGGACTGCCAGGGAAGTCTCTTAATGGATTTTGGACAAACCTCTACATCATGCATAAAAATAGCAGCCATTCCACCTGCTCTGAGGTGTCACTTCCTGTCAGTGCAGCAGGAGCTCTTTATTGCCACACCTGCAGCTCTCTGCCTGTAAGCTTTACTTCTGGATACAGGATCCCAGTCATAGGACAAGCTGAAGTGCAGAAGAATTAATGCCCCTAGAAGCAACCCTAAACCAGTGACTGATGGGGAGAGGGCTGATTAGCAACCCTTCTCCCTTACTCTATCTCACTGGAAATAACTCCAGGCATGTTCTTTGCTCTCTCCTGGAGTTCCTCAACAGGGCCCAGTACCAGGTGCCCACAGTGGCAACTAGGTTGGCCTCCTTTCACAATTTCCTTCCCTCCCTTGTTCATTTCCCCACTCCCGTACCTGTGTTTCCTAAAATTACCTTCCACACAAGCTACTTACTCGATGCCTGGTTCCTTGTCCTAGAACTTGCTTCCAGAGATGCCCAAGCCACGATACTCAGTAACGCTTGTCCTGAACCTGTGTAAGCAGGAAGATCTCCTGGCATGATCACCTTTCTTGAGACTCTGATTTTGAACTAACCTCCTAGGCAACTCATCAGCTGAGGCAACTTCACTTCATCCTGAGGTTTTCTCTTTTTGGAAACTCCAGCTCTAAGCTCTTTAAACCAGTCTCTAAATTTATGCACACAATCTGGGGAGCCAGCTGGGAGATGTTTTCCCAGAGTTTTCTAAACACTTTGGGTTTCCAAGACTTCCTAACCTGCAGTCGTCATTTCTACTTGGGGACTTGAGTTATTGGTGAACATGAGGCAGGTACTGGTTTCACAGATCTGTTGCCAGGCCTCCAAGTTAGCCTCCTAGGTGCAGTCAAGGATCTGGCCTCTCCTAATTGAGAGAGTTAGAATTAGAGTTAATTAGAACTCTGTTAAGAGTTCTCCCAGGACTTACCACTTCCCTATAGAAACCACAAATTGTTCTTCTGTGATGCCCTAAAAATTTTAGAAGCAAAGCAATTCTTTTTTTTCAATTCTACCTTTTCTTACTGAGAACTACTGTCCTTTGGAGAAGGGCATGGAAACCCACTCCAGTATTCTTGCTTGGAAAATCCCATGGACAGAGGAGCCTGGTGGGCTATAGTCAACAGGGTCGCACAGAGTTGTACATGACTGAAACAACTTAGCACACAGTACTGGCCTTTCTGCAGTAAGTCACAAATATAGAAAAATTCACTGGTTTCCCTAAATGGATCCCAGGAAGGATATTACTGTAATTTTTTTCTAAATATTAACATTTTAGGATATTTTCACCATTACTGTTGCAAGTTTACTCCCCCAGTCAGGGAAAGTCATGTGGCTTATAAATGTACCTGGCAACTTGGAGAAAGAAAGGTATTAAGTCACATTTCATTATTCTAATTGCCCAAAAGAAGGTCTAACAGCTTGAAACAAGCTTTAAAACAGGCTCTTTTTTTTCCCTAGCACTTAGCACCAAATTTAAATTGCAGACTACACATACAAATACACAATTAGATGTAGACTTACACTCATCCACTCAGAAAACCCCTGTAACAAGGAAATATAATATGGGAACAAAGGAGGAACCCAAGGCTTTCTGAAATTTTGACTAATATCTGACAAGGAGCTGGAGAAATAAGCAAGACATTTAGAACACAGTTATGCAAAAAATTAAAATATGACATCAGATGTTGTGTGTGTAAAAGAGGGACAGGCAAGGTGACCTCGTAAATCAAGAATACATTGTGCCCCGAGTCCCAGGAACAGAGAGAGCTGGCCTGAGGTAAAGCAAGTCAGATGCCTGGGGTGCAAAACGTCGGGGGCGCTCATTATTTTTTTTTAACTTTTGTTTATTTGTTTTTGGCTGCACTGGTTCTTCGTTGCTGCCCATGGGCTTCCTCTAGTTGCAGCGAGTGAGGGCTACTATTCTCGAGGTGCACAGGCTTCTCACTGTGATATCTTCTCTTGTTTCAGAGCCTCGGCTCTAGGGCTCACGGGCTCAGTAATTGTAGCACATGGGGCTCAGTTGCCCTGAGACATGTGGAATCTTCCCAGACCAGGAATCAAACCCGTGTCCCCTGCATTGACAGGTGGATTCTCAACCACTGGATCACCAGGGAAGTCCAAGGGCACTTTAGGTGCCAATCCTGTACTTGCTCAGTCCTAAGTTTGAATGCCTCCTTAAGATGTGCCCATCACTTACCTCACCCTAGTCCCAACCCCAGGACAAACCTCTCTACTGATATAAGACTAAATCAGGCTTACAGGGGAAATATCTCACATCCCACCTCAAAGATACGGAAAGAAGTTCTAACAACAACTGGGAAAAGATGGGGCTTTTTCTCTTAAATGAAGAAGAATCATCAAGGATTCAGTTTTCAGAGCAGTGCCAACCTGAGACAGAAACTAGAAGAGAGAATAAAATGGTTAAAAAGTATTTTGAAAAGCTGGCTTTAGGCAAACCAGCGGGGCCTGATGATATACTTCGAAGAGTACTTAAGGAATTGGCAGGTGTTATTACATAGCTGCTAGTGATTATTTTTGAGAACTCAAGAGAATAAAGAAAGTCCCTGCAGACTGAAAAAGGGTAAATGAAGTGCTCATCTTTTTAAAAAGGGAAAAAGGACAATCTCGGTAATTATAGACCTGTCAGCTTAACTTCAATATCAGGGAAAATATAGAACTTAACATCAATCAATTAGCATCAACTTGAAAACCACCAAGTATTGGGTGGAAACCAACACGACTTTTCAAAAGGTGAAATCATGCCAGGCCAATTAATTTCCTTCTGTGATCAAGTGGCCACATAGGCAAGGAGGGAGCAATAGCTATAATCTCTTTGACCACAAGGAGGGCTGAAAAGTAGTCTAAATATGAGAACAGGTTCCTACAGGTGGCCAAGTCCTCTATCTTTTAAGATAGCTGAATCCTGGACAGAAATCAATCTGAGAAACATTGGTAGACCAGATGGCCTCTGGTATCATGTCCAATTCTGAATGGTCATCTTAAGAACTAGTCTTACTTCCATAAGATTATTTCTAACTTGCTCGTTTTCTCCAGATTTCGGTTTAAAGGTCAAAGCAGAATCTAATAAAATATCTGCCTTTACTTTAAAGAAATATTTTTTAAAAAAAGAAGCAGCAGGAAATGCATTATGCCTTTGTGACATGGCTTCTTGGTACAAATTTAAGTGAAATTCAGGCTTAATCCATAGCATGTCATTTTCTATTCATTTAGAATTAAGAAAAATAATCTTTTGAACACTTAAGGATAAATGAGTAGAAATTTAATAAGTCTCAAATAAGTCTAGGCATTTCTCCAAGTCTTTGAAATTTGATTCCTTTAAACCCATAAGTATCTACAGTGTGCAAATGTTTAAAATCCTCATCCAAGAAAACTCTAGTTTCTCTGCAGGTATGAGCAGTTCTTGGATCTTTATTGCCAGACAAGTTAGGTCAGGCTCTACCTTTACCCTATACTGAAAAACTTTAGTGAACTCTCATCATGTGGTCCATCTATCATATTACCTCAAACCAAAATTAAACCCAGAAGATTGAACATGACCTCTGATGAAGGGATATTATTAACAATTCACCAATATCACTGCCAGGTTGCTAAGCTTTACACTAGGAAGAGTCACTTTTTACCCACAGGAGGCTTTAAAGTCAAAAAACAATTATGAACACACCGAAGTATAAGATGATATGCTTGGAGGGGAAGCCCTGAGGAAAGAGTCTGAAATTCCAGAAAAATAAACGACCCAATCAAAAAATGGACCAAAGAACTAAATAGACAGTTCTCCAAAGAAGACATACAGATGGCTAATAAACACATGAAAAGATGCTCAACGTCACTCATTATCTGAGAAATGCAAATCAAAACCACAATGAGGTACCATTTCACGCCAGTGAGAATGGCTGCGATCCAAAAGTCTACAAGCAATAAATGCTGGAGAGGGTGTGGAGAAAAGGGAACCCTCTTACACTGTTGGTGGGAATGCAAACTAGTACAGCCACTATGGAGAACAGTGTGGAGATTCCTTAAAAAACTGGAAATAGAACTGCCTTATGACCCAGCAATCCCACTGCTGGGCATACACACTGAGGAAACCAGAATTGAAAGAGACACATGTACCCCAATGTTCATTGTAGCACTGTTTATAATAGCCAGGACATGGAAGCAACCTAGATGTCCATCAGCAGATGAATGGATAAGAAAGCTGTGGTATATATACACAATGGAGTATTACTCGGCCGTTAAAAAGATACATTTGAATCAGTTCTAATAAGGTGGATGAAACGAGCCGATTATACAGAGTGAAGTAAGCCAGAAAGAAAAACACCAATACAGTATACTAATGCATATATATGGAATTTAGAAAGATGGTAATAAGGACCCTGTATGTGAGACAGCAAAAGAGACACAGAAGTATAGAACAGTCTTTTGGACTCTGTGGGAGAAGGAGAGGGTGGGATGATTTGGGAGAATGGCATTGAAACATGTATAATATCATATAAGAAACGAATCGCCAGTCTAGGTTCAGTGCATGATACTGGATGCTTGGGGCTGGTGCACTTGGATGACCCAAAGGGATGGTATGGGGAGGAAGGAGGGAGTGGGGTTCAGGATGGGGAACACATGTACACCCGTGGCAGATTCATGATGTATGGCAAAACCAATACAATATTGTAAAGTAATTAACCTCCAATTAAAATAAATATAAATTTTAAAAATAATAATAAATGAAATGAAGCTATATTATCAAAAAACATAATTAGAAAATAAGCTCTAATACCATTTATGATTATCAATTAAAAATAAATGAGATTTAGCAAACAAAATCCAAAGGCATTTTAAAATAATAAATGTATCGTATATATCATAGCCAACCTTACTTATTTTAAAACTGTAGTTGTGACTCAACCATTAATATAACCCATTATTAATAAAGCTAAGAAAAATGTAAAAAAATTTAAAAATAACAAAAAAATTAAAAGAAGAGCATTTCTTTTATTCTTTTGGGTAATGAAAAGAAAATGGGGACATGGAAATAAGGGGAGGCAGAGAAAGAATATATAATAAGGAGACTGGTCAGTTTTCAACTGGAGCATACATATCTGGCAGTAGAGTGGCAGGTCCAAATCACCAATTGCACACAAGTACTAGAAGGACCAGAACTCCAGTCTGTTAATTTTTAGAGATCAAGCCACCTTCAACAAAGCTAAGAAAAACAGAATTGGAGCAAAATAGGTTATAGCTAGGTGCTTTACTAAAACAAGCCCTTCTGCAATAACCACACCCCAGGTGTCCACGCCTTTGCTTTAGTTCTACCCACATTAAGTGTATTTATCCATGGCCATGTCTTTCTCCAAGTAGTTCCCCACTCCACAGTTTCACCTATATAGACTGAGGACTTGGGCTTTTGAGAACCGCCCCCAAGCATGTTTGTGTTCATGCAAACATGCAAGCATGAGCACACACACACACACACACACATCACTCCCAAGCCCCTTCCCTCTGAACCTCATTCATAGATGAGTTTTAAGAATAGCACCATTCTTATCTTGAAAAGATTGAAAACACTTAATTTAAAACATTTATTGTAAATGTTGGCAATTGTAGCAGAGTAAATAAAAAATTCAACTTTGTTTGGCCTAGGAAAGAAGTCTCATCCACTTCCCTCTGGCCACATACACCAAATGTTCAGGTCAAGGGTTCAGCTTGTCTTTGTCTGGAAATTCTTTTGCCTACTGACCATCATGGTCCATTTTCTGTCTTCTTTTTCAGATTGAACTGACACATCAGCTGTTGTCTTTCTGGTTCTGAACTGGGTTGAGCCTCCCTGACCTTATCTGTGCTGCCCCTACCCACTCTCATTAGAGAAGATTTTTTCCTTTTGGTGCCAACTCTTACTGAAGTAATCTCTTTAAATCTCCATCTCTCCAGGACTTCCCTGGTGGTTCAGCAGTTAAGATCTGTGCTTCCAGTGCAGGGTACACAAGTTCGGTCCCTGGTCAGGGAACTAAGATCCCACATGCCATATGACACAGCCAAAAATAAAATAAAGATAAATAAAACTCCATCTCTCCAGTTAATCAGACCAAAACCATGGAATCATTCTGCCTTGGATGACCATTATCTCCCCTCATTCCACATCTAATATAGAAGCAAATCCTATGGAGTCTGCTTTCAAATATGCATCTAAAATCCAGTCACTTCTCCCAGCTTTTACCTTGGTCCATGCTGCTGTCCCTTCTCTCCTGGATTCTTGCAGCAGCCTCCTTGCTGGTCTCCCCACTTCTGTCTTTGGCTCCCTACAGTTTGTTTTCAATATAACAGCCAGTGTGTCTTTTCTGACATCTACAGGAGATCACTCTGCTGTGATCTACAGGTCATTCCTCTGCTCATTACCCTCCAATGGCCTTTCATCTCCCTAAAAGGAAAAGTTAAGGATTTAAGGATGGCCTGCTAAGTCACTTCAGTCGTGTCCGACTCTGTGTAACCCCACAGACGGCAGCCCACCAGGCTCCCCCGTCCCTGGGATTCTCCAGGCAAGAACACTGGAGTGGGTTGCCATTTCCTTCTCCAATGCATGAAAGAGAAAAGTGAAAGTGAAGTCGCTCAGTCTGTCCGACTGTTAGCGACCCCATGGACTGCAGCCCACCAGGCTACTCCGTCCACTGGATTTTCCAGGCAAGAGTACTGGGGTGGGGTGCCATTGTGGTCCTAAAAGACCTCTCCTACCTTTCCTTTCTCACCTCATCTGGTACCACTCTCCCCTTACTCTCTCTGCTCCAACCTGCACAAAGTGGCTCCTCAAACACCATTAGGTGCCTCCTACCTCCAGGTCCTAGCACTTGCTATTACTTCTGTCTGGAGAGTTCCTGTTGTACGTTCCCACCAGGCTTCTTCCTTGACTATCTTAACTCAGATGTCACCTTTTCGGTGTGGTCCTCCATGAGAACACTTAATTCAAAATTACAACTGCGTCCATCTTGGCATTCCTCATCTCCCTCCTCTGCTTTGTTCTCCTCCATAGCACTTTTTCCTGTTAATAAACTACACAATTTACTTCTTTAATTTGCTACCTCTCTCTCTCTCTCATTCCCTCTCTCTGACTCTCTCTCCCTCCACACATCTCCCCCACCAGTAGATGCAGACCTCATGAAGGCAGAAATTCTGTTTTATAAAATTCTGTATCCCCATTAACTAGTAGAGTGCTCGGCACATAGGAGGTGTACCATAATATTTGCTGAACAAATTAATTAAATGAAAATATGACATTCACATGACAGCTGTTAATGTTCATAGCAGTATTATTCATAATAGCCAAAACCTGAAACAATCCAAATATCCATTAACTGGTGAACAGATAAACAAAATATGGTTTAGTCACACTATTCAGCAGTAAAAATGAACAGAATACTGATTCTTGCTACAGCCTGGATGAGCCTCAAAAACATTACGCTAAGTGAAAGAAGCCAGACACAAAAGATGACATATTATACAATTCCACTTATATGAAATGTCTGAAAAGGGCAAATCCATAGAGACAGAAAGCAGATTAGTGGTTGCCTGGAGCTGGGGTAGGAATGGGAGTGACAAATGGGCATGAGGGAATTTTTGAGGTGATAGAAATATTCTAAAACTGGATTGTAATAATGGTTGTACAACTCTGTAAATTTGCTACAAATCATTGAATTGTATACTTAACAGTAGTTGAATTTTATGACATATAGAGAAGATACTGATAAAACTGTAAAAAAAACAACCTAATTTTAGAAAAGTTTGAAAGCACTCTGTTAACTGGGCCAAGGCCACAAGCTCAAATTTTGGAGAGCCAATTTTCATGTCTTTCTTTCCTTCAATACCTGGCTCTCTATGAATCTCTAATCTAGGCCCTATACGGGTAGACATGACCCCTGACCTTCAGAAATTTATGGTCTAATTAAAAGATAAGATGCACAGAGATCATTAAAATGCAAGGCAGAATGTGAAATGCCACATTGAGGACATGCCCAGAAAGTCTATGGTATTGGTGCAAATACAGCTTTGCAGGGAAAACAAGAAAGAAAGCAGTATTTGGACAGGGTTTTAAACAATGAATAGGAATACAAGCCATCTTCTTCATCCACCTCTCCTTCACAAGTCACCATGTTACCAAAAGTGGGACCTGGCTGCTCACCACTCTAAAACCAATACTTGAGAGGCAAGGTTGGTGAAAGAAAAGTTTGCTGTATGTGAGAGGCCAGCAACTGGGGAGAAGGGTGGGCAGACTCATGTCCAAAGGCTGACTCCCGCCACTGACAATCAGTGGCCAAGAGCTTTTAAAGGGGAGTTTCAGGAGTATATAGATGGAGGAAAGGGGCTACATAGAGAAACAGCACCATCAGCTCTGACAATCATCTTGAAGTCGGTCATGCAGTGGTCTGATCAAGCGTCATCTTGATTGTTTTAAGTATACTTGATCTTCAGTTCCAGGGCTGGTTTGTTCCCATTTCTTTGAGGCCAGTTCTCGGAATTGTGGCAGCTTATGTCATGGCTCCCGGAGAAGGCAATGACAACCCACTCCAGTACTCTTGCCTGGAAAATCCCATGGGCGGAGGAGCCTGGTAGGCTGCAGTCCATGGGGTCACAAGGAGTCAGACACGACTGAAGTGACTCAGCAGGAGCAGCAGCAGCATGTCATGGCTACAGTCTGGTCATCAGGTAGTTAACTTCTTCCCCCTGGTGGGGGTTTCGGTATCTACAAGACAGCTCACAGGGTATGGCTCAGAATATTATCTGTAACCCTTGAGAAGGAGCTAAAGTTCCTTGACTTTGTTTAATGACTAAGCTATTACAGTTTGGTCTTGGACTACTTTCCTTTGCTTCTGCATTTTCTCACTTCTCTGATTAAACTTACGCTTTGGCTAAAGTTTTTCTACAGACAAAAGACAGGTGGAGGACATGCAGGAGAAGGACCATAGGGTTCTGCTTTTGTTTCAACTGGGAATGTTGGGCAAGAAAATATAGAAGCATCCGTGCGAAGACCTCAGTTGTACCAGAATAAACAACTCAGGGATGTGTCCTATGAGCAGAATACCTGATACAATGTAGGTGCTTAGCATATGCTTATGGAATGAATGAATGAAAATTTAAGTGGGGTCTAGTAGCATTTCAGGTTGACTGTGGACTGGCAGGGAGAGATCTCTCTCTCTCTCTCTCTCTCTCTCTCACACACACACACACACACACACGTACAGACACACCCACATACAGACACACACACACTCAGCAACTGCAAGCTCATTTGTGCCTTCAAGAGGAGAGAGAGTCAGTGCTCAGATGTGCCTTAGCAATATCTCTGCCTCCTGTTTCCCAGCATTCCAGAAAGCTGTTTCCCCAAGAGTTTGTCTTTTTATTTGGACATTTTTAATAATCAAGTTTAGTCCAAGAACCACAACCAGAAATCCATTCGCTTCCAGGTCAATTGTGTTTTCTTTTCACATGAAGACAAAACATAAGCATATTATCAAGTGTATCTTTATAGTGCTCTCTAGGTCCCTTTCGTGTGTGTGTTTTCTTCTGACCTACATAATAGGAATGGTAGATCTAAACAGTAGGAAGGAACTATGGTTTTTTCCTTCTTTTAAATTCTTCATACAGAGTGAAAGTACAAAGTAATGCTTTATTGTGAACAGAGTGAAATATTTAATAAGTGCTCTAGAGATGAAAAGACAAAGGGTGGATAGATGGATGTGAATGGTTGAGCAAAAAAAAAAAGAAAGAAAGAAAATCAAAGAGTGAATGCCTGCTTGGTGACAATCTAAAGCCTTTCTCAATTGCAGAATAAGAAGCCAGCGTTAGCATTTGAGGAGTCACACATGAATTTTGAGCCTAATAAGCAGTGTCATCTAAGGCAACTCCAACAACTCAAGAAAAAGCTGCTGGCCCTTCAGCAAGAACTGGAGTTTCGCACCGAGGAGCTGCAGACTTCTTACTGTTCCCTCTTGCAGTATCAGTCAGTCCTGGAGAAGCAGACTTCCGACCTGGTTATTCTCCACCATCACTGCAAGATGAAAGAAGATGAGGTATAGATAAAGTAACTATGGAAGTGTCCTATATGACCATGTATCTACAGAAATCAGATCAAAACTACTAGAAAGTGAGCAGTGGACTTAGAGGAGAGCTTCACATTTTGAGCAGATTTTATCAACTTTCCCTCTTTAACTCTTGATTTCCTTGAAACTGAACAGAGGGAACTAAACAGAATGGCATAACTGGGTGAGACAGTATTAACACATGTGGGGTATATGTGTACGTGTGTGGGGTGTATGTGTGCACATGCATATATATGTGTGTGGTGTGCATGGAGGCTTATCATCTCCATTCTATTACCATGGCAATTTAAATGCAAAAGACTCTAGGTCTCTAAGAGTTATGAAAGAGGTATGCTGCTACTGCCGCTAAGTCACTTCAGTCGTGTCCGACTCTGTGTGACCCCATAGACGGCAGCCCACCAGGCTCCCCCATCCCTGGGATTCTCCAGGCAAGAATACTGGAGTGGGTTGCCATTCCCTTCTCCAATGCATGAAAGAGAAAAGTGAAAGTGAAGTAGTTCAGTCTGTCCGACTGTTAGCGACCCCATGGACTGCAGCCCACCAGGCTACTCTGTCCATTGGATTTCCAGGCAAGAGTACTGGGGTGGGGTGCCATTGCCTTCCCCGATGAAAAAGGTATAAAGTCCACTAAATCAATCTTTTTTTTTTTTAGAAAAATCAGATTTCAATCATAAATAAATTCCTGGCACTGGCACAGTGGATAAGATAACCAGATGTTGAGTCTAGTTAATCACTGAGAGTACCTCGTCAGTCATTTTTGCAGACTGGAGTTTTAGATCAAGTAGACTTGACTTAAGCACGTTTCTGTATATTCATTTCTATTCATGTCCCAGGGTGATATTTTTTTTTAACCAGAGTATATCATCCTTATAGAATCCCAAGTAAATTACAAAGGCAAAAGCCTTACTAAAATCAGCTGGGCATTGGTAGCACTAGCAGTAGTAAAACCATGGGTTTGAAGTAATGGAACAGGCAGCCTCCTCTGGCATTTTCCTCCTCTGCCTTTAGAGATAAAATTCCAAGGACTGTCTTGAATGGTTCTATTACTTAATGACTAACTCCAGGGAATTTATGAAGGGACTTGAAGAAACAGGGAATTTTTTTAAAAGGAAATATTATGACCAATGAGAATTTGCTGTAAAGGATTGGGAGGGAAAGAAACAAAGAAAGGTTATTCTACAAAATATAATCTGGGACAAAGCCTGTGAGCATAAACCATGGTTTAATAAAGCTAATGCAAAGCTGTATTAAAACTGGTTGGTTCATCCTAACTTAAACAAGAGTCCAGCCTGAATAAAGTGACTCTGAATTTTGGCTTCATATAACAGAAAACCCCAAAGCAATAGTGTCTTAAAATAGTTAGACACTGTTGTTTTTAAAGACACTGGACACCAGACAATAAAGACAGTAGTCTTGAGAAATGGGAAACAAATGAGATGAGCACTACTATTGTCCTTGGCTTGTTGTTTCGAGTTTCTAGTCCACGACACAAAAATGGGAATCTGGGAGAGTCTGGTAGACTCCCTTACTTGAAGGGAATTGTCTAAGGATCCCAGAAGGCTAAGTTCTTAGAGTTTGTAAGACAGAGTAACAGAGAAGATCGAGTTGCACAGAAAGAGAACTCTGGGGATCAACAGATCTTTCTTCAGTAATCAGAAAATACAAAAAAAAAGAAAATGTATCAAGCTAGACTTGTATATCTGGTGGAAGGATATTTCAAAAACAAAAATAAAATAAAGACTCTTTGTTTTTAAAAATAAAGAAATAAAATAGTTAATTTCTATGACATAAAATAAGAGAGAGGTAGTCTAGGACTGCTACCTGTGTCCTGTCTTTTGGCTCCACCATCATCCCCTGAAAGCTTCCATTTTCCACGTCACCTAAGATGGCTGCTGGAGCACCAACCTTTACATCTTTGTTCCAAATAATCCGGATGAGGGTAGGAAATGGGGTGGAGAGAGAAAGGCACACTCCTCCCTTTTAAAGGACACTTTCCAGAAACCCCACACAATACTTTGATTTATATACCACTGGCAACAATTAGTCACATGGCTGTAACAATTTCTTAGGAAGGCAAAGAAATGCAGTGTTTTAGTGAGGCACACTTTTGTCCCAAACAAAGTCAAGGTTCTGTTACAAGGAGGAGAGGAGGAATTGTTGTGGGATCTGGCAAGCAACAGTCACTGACACAGAGCCCAATATGGGAAAGTCCTGGAAAAGTTACTTTCAGCACTCTGCCAAGTTCCCCCAATACTTTGTTCACAGAAGTATCAAATTTCTAAATTTGGGTTTCTCAACAGCAGATCCTAAAACAAGGAGATGGATACAAGTATGTGTTAGTCACTCGGTCATGTCTGACTCTATAAGTACTAGTTAATTCAGGAGGGAGGTGATCCCACCAGCACAGTGAAAGAGTAGAGAAGTGTGTCAAACAAGGGCAAGAAGCCCATAAAGAAAATTACTATTAAGATCATTGCTGAACCTACTGGATAGATCAGGGAACTCTACTCAGTGCTCTGTGGTGACCTAAATGGGAAGGAAAGCTGCAAAAAGAGGGGATATATGTACACATAGAGCTGATTCACTTTGCTGTGCTGCAGAAACTAACACAGCATTGTAAAGCAACTATACTCCAATAAAAATTCATTAAAAAAAAAAAAAAAGAATATCACTGCTGTGGGAAACCAGGGTTCAGTCCCTCTGGAGAACTCCGGTAGAAAATGTAGGACACACTGATAATTGATCCCAGCCAATCGTTCCAGTCATTGGTTGAGGGTTGCACCTGATATCGTTAACTCCTCGTACTTGTCACCTATCTTGTCTTGCTTCTCTGCTAGAGTGGGCTCCTGGGGCCAGTGCATCCCTCAGGCAAAAAAACTAAAGATGCTTGCAGTTGGAAGGGAGTTAACATACAGAGGAATGATGAGTGTCAAGGGGGTATAGGCAGGCCTCCTGACAGCTTCTGTTATAAACATATGAATATAAAATATTCATTTTCTCTTTTTCTTCCCTAATAAACACCTCAAAGTAAATGATCCTTTCCTAAGATGACTCTCAAATGGCAGGCAGCAAATATATCAGCTTAAATCAGTAGAATGTGGTCTATCTGAATTCTGAACTACTTGAACCCAAATAAAGCCTTCCTTGGTGACCCTCCTGCTCTTAACTCCTTCAATACATATAATGCGAGTCATATAATTTAGCACACTCAAGAGTTGTTTGCTAATTTTAAATTGTATCTCCCCCAATAGAAGTTTGTAAATGCTGTGAGGGAGGAGCCTGTGCTGTGTAAGTATAAATAACCCTAAGCACCAATGACATTGTTCTTGAGCATTCAATAAAAATCTGTTCAATTGGTTGACTAACTGCTTAGGAAGAAAAAGAACCTAAATAAGGAGGATGCAAATTCCCCAGGGACTTCAGGTCCTATTCCCCCACTGTCTGTAGGGAACTTTGCTGAAGCAGACCTGTGTGCACCAGGGACTCCACATTTTCTAAATTTGACCTCTAGAGAATACCTAGTAAAGAAATAATACTGCCATCTCAAGCCCTTTAAAAATGGACCTATACATGCATTCCTGTTAATCAACTAACATATCTTTATTGAATTAACTACATACCAGGAAGAATGGGAAACAGAAATGGTCCCTGCCTTTAAGAAGCTTACCATCCAAACAGGACAATCTTTTTAAAAATTTTCCTAATCATTACCATTCTGATTTTATGTACTGTAGCTTGTAAATCTGTGCTGGGCCTATTCTTTGCATCCGCATTTCTAGTTAAGATGAAAGACTCCTCTGCATGTGATCTTATAGCCATATCCTTTCGTCATTAGATGCTTCCATGGGTTCAGTGTGGTTTCTTTCCTATACCAACAGGTGATTCTCTATGAGGAGGAACTGGGAAATCATAATGAGAACACAGGGGATAAGCTCCATTTGGCCCAGGAGCAACTCGCCTTGGCTGGGGACAAAATCGTCTCCCTCGAAAGGAGCTTAAACCTCTACAGGGATAAATACCAGACTTCCCTGAGCAACATCGAGTTACTTGAGTGCCAAGTGAAGATGTTGGAGGGGGAGCTCAGCGGGATCGTTGGTCAGGTAGGACTTCAACCAGACCGCGCGCACCAGGAGCTCTTAGTGGTCCCGGTAGTGGTTCTACCCTCTCTGTCAGAAACCCAAACTCTCAACTAGTTGTCATTCCTTCCCTTGACTTTTGTGGCCCTCAGCTTTGAACTTCAAGCTTTCACATCTTTTGTAAGAGTGCTCCTTAGGAATGGTAAGCCTCCTTAATTAACATAAGGAGAAGAAAAGAAGGTGTATTCAACTCTTTGGGACTGTATGGACGGTAGCCCACCAGGCTCCTCTGTCCATGGAATTCTCCAGGCAGAAACACTGGAGTGGGTAGCCATTCCCTTCTCCAGGGGATCCTCTCCACCTAGGGATCGAACCCAGGTCTCCCACATTGCAGACAGATTATTTACCATCTGAGTCACAAGGAAATATAGTATAAGGAACCACCACTTTAAACAAGGCAGAAAGTAAATTACCGAATGAGCTTCCAAATCTTCCATGTTGCCTCTTCTAGGTCACAAGACTCATGCAAACCATAGCTTCAGAATCAAATAGGAGGAGAAAGTCACGAAACATAGCAAAGAAGAGCCAGAGTGCCTGAACTTGTCTCTTTTTTCTTTTAATTGTTTTTTTTAATTATACAACTAATACAACAATATAGGCTTTCTAGACAGAATTATGGAGATTAAATGTAAAAGTCCACATTTGCCCTTCTCCATCCCACTCTCCTCCCCCTAGGCAGTCACTCAAAATGTGCTGGCAATCTTCCTCAGCCTATTGCTATACACTTACATATATAAAATGTTAAGGTTTTCTTTTTTCATAAATGAGTCACTTTAAAAATGTGGTTCTGCACTTTGCTTTTTAAATGTATACCTTGATGATTTTTTCTTTTCTTTCTTAATTTATGATTTCTTTTAGTTACTACCTTGTATTCTGTAGTATGACTGTACCCTGTGCCATCTACTGACCTGTTTTTCTACCACATACAGGGGTTAATTCCTGAAGTGAGATTTTGCTGGGTCAAAGGAAATGCTTATTTTTAATGTTTAAAGATAATTCTACATTGAATACTAAAAAAGGTTCTACCAGTTTACACTTTGACCAACAATAATTCCCCCACACTCACAGGGCATGTTTTCAGTCTCTTTAAGTTGTGTTAAATTGATGGATGGGGGGGAAATAAAACAGATTTTCTCATTAAAATTTTTATTTATTTTAGTTCTAATAATTGTGGGTTGAGCTCCCCAAGAATCAGACTCTGAGACAGACTGGCATGTCAGACATTTTTAGAGAAAGGTCTTGGCATCAGCTCCTATGAAGGGGGCAGAAGGGGACATTGGGCTATCCCAGCAAATGCCTAAGTCAACCTGATGGTGAGCTTTGAGACTGGAAAGACCTCTGCTGCTGCTGCTGCTAAGTCACATCAGTCGTGTCTGACTCTGTGTGACCCCATAGATGGCAGCCCACCAGGCTCCCCCATCCCTGGGATTCTCCAGACAAGAATACTGGAGTGGGTTGCCATTTCCTTCTCCAACGCATGAAAGAGAAAAGTGAAAGTGAAGTCGCTCAGTCTGTCCAACTGTTAGCGACCCCATGGACTGCAGCCCACCAGGCTACACCATCCATTGGATTTTCCAGGCAAGAGTAATGGGGTGGGGTGCCATTGCCTTCCCCCGGAAAGACCTCTAGAGCAATTATAAACTGGGGAGAAGGGAGCTGGCCTTTATACCTCCATGGTGGTCAGTGATTGGATGTGAGCTGTCTTCCTAGGGAAAGACATGACCTTGGGCAAATGTTTCCTTCAACCCAGGCAATCCCCAAGAAGGGCAGCACCCTGCAGCTAGAGGAGTAAGTCTTTCACTGCCGAAGGAGATTGGGGAGGCAGGTCACAGTGCCCACCTCATGAACAAAATATTGAGCCCTGTTCATAAGTGTATAACCATTTTTTTATTGGATTGTTAGCCTTCTTTGTGTTGACTTATAGGAGGTTCTTTGGAGAAGGAAATGACAACTCACTCCAGTATTCTTGCCTGGGAAATCTCATGGACAGAGGAGTCTGGCAGGCTACAGTCCATGGGGTCCAAAGAGTCAGACACAACTGAGCAACTAGACAGCAACAGCATAGACGGTTCTACACCTTCTATGATATAGATTTAGAAGGTTCTTCTATATCTATATTGTAGGTAATAATGTTTCATTATATAAGTTACAAATATTTTCTCCCAGTTTGTAACTTTTATTTTTTCTTGTTAATGGTGTTTTTCAACATACAAAAGTTTTTAATTTTATGAAACTAAATCTCTTAGCCCTTCTTTAAATAGATCCTAGGTTTTATGTCTTATTTAGAAAGGCCTTCACTACCCTCCAGATTGTAAAAGTTTATCTTATACTGTCTTTTAGCAGTTTTATAATTTTGTAGTTTTAAGTTTTTAGCTTTAGTACACCTGTAAAATATATGTATTATATATTTCATTTATAAATAATGAGCTGTTGTGGCTGTTTTGTTGTCCAGTCATGTCCGACTCTTTGAGACCCCGTAAACTGTAGCCTGGAGTAACAGCCAAATTTGGCCTTGGAATGCGGAAGGAAGCAGGGCAAAGACTAATAGAGTTTTGCCAAGAAACTGCACTGGTCATAGCAAACACCCTCTTCCAACAACACAAGAGAAAACTCTACACATGGACATCACCAGATGGTCAACACCGAAATCAGATTGATTATATTCTGTGCAGCCAAAGATGGAGAAGCTCTATACAGTCAACAAAAACAAGACCAGGAGCTGACTGTGGCTCAGATCATGAACTCCTTATTACCAAATTCAGACTCAAATTGAAGAAAGTAAGGAAAACTGCTAGACCATTCAGGTATGACCTAAGTCAAATCCCTTATGATTATACAGTGGAAGTGAGAAATAGATTTAAGGGCCTAGATCTGATAGATAGAGTGCCTGATGAACTATGGAATGAGGTTCATGACATTGTACAGGAGACAGGGATCAAGACCATCCCCATGGAAAAGAAATGCAAAAAAGCAAAATGGCTGTCTGGGGA
>SJYX01022949.1:11117-26995 GCA_006410675.1 Oreotragus oreotragus
ATTCATGGGGTCGCAAAGAGTCAGACATGACTGAGCAACTGAACTGAACTGAACTGAGAGCATATTGAGGAGAAAGCAATGGCACCCCACTCCAGTACTCTTGCCTGGAGAATCCCAGGGACAGAGGAGCCTGGTGGGCTGCAGTCCATGGGGTCACTAAGAGTCAGACACGACTGAGCGACTTCACTTTCACTTTTCACTTTCATGCATTGGAGAAGGAAATGGCTACCCACTTCAGTGTTCTTGCGTGGAGAATCCCAGGGACACGGTAGCCTGATGGGCTGCCGTCTATGTGGTCGCACAGAGTCGGACACGACTGAAGTGAGCAGCAGCAGAGCATATTGAAAGGCAAGGGAAAGGGCAAATGGAGGAGAAAACAAAGACATAAGAGCAGAGAATGTTTAGTCATACTGAGAGCTAGCACTGGGGAGGCTTCTATTATTACCAGTCTTACTTTAGCATGAGGACCTTGAGATTCGAATAATTTAAGTGACTCTGAACAGCAAATGAACCATATCATTTGATCTACAGTTAGATTCTTTGAGAGAATTCTATGTATTTATCTTGAAACATTTGTTAGTCACTCAATAAAATAAAATTAAAAAACTATCTCTCATGACTTGGTTCTGAGACGAGCATAGAGGTGGCATGTGTCTCACCCATGTAGATCTCTGAGCATCCCTAAGCCAGAGATACATCAGCACAACACCTGGGAAGCCTCTGAAACGTGAATGCCCTGGGGAATATTCCCCACAGATAGTAAGAAAGTATCCAGAGTTCCCCCTAATTACCAAAGGGTCCTGCATCAACCCTTGTGGAAGAACAGGCCTGAAAGATCAGTTGGGTTAGAAAACATCAAGCTTGATGAATATATATGGGGGTCTCTCTGTGACTCAAGGGTAACATTCCATCTAGTACATTCTGTCTTAGAAAGCGCTTTATATTCCTAGTCCCCAAATAGACAGTGACAATTGACACATTTGCTTATTGAAATTGGAGGTCACAATATATTTCCTGCCCAGCACCCTGTTCATATCATATGAAAACTAAATATATTCCTTAGAAATTGAGAAGCATTTAGAACATAGGGAGTTGACGTGGAAACACCTCCAACAGGACTGTGAGTGTGCAGTCCACCGAGGATGTCAGACAAAACCATTAAGATAGGAGGGGAGAGAAAATAATATGAGAACATTTTTTTCTATCACATTTTCTCTACAGTATCCAAAATGACTCTGTCTAGAGAATGGAAGAGAAAAAAACCTCAGTCATGCTCCCCAGCCTTCTGCCAGTCTTCCACCTAAACCTGACTTGCTCACAGAACAGAGTCAATCTGCCAAGGTCATTGGTCTCTCTGGTCCGTTAACCTAAACACTGTTCTGTGCTAGTACAGAAAGAGCCTGGAGTAGTATCCTCAAAAAATTTCAAAGGTCATGAGGAGGATGCCAGCACCCCCTAGAAAAATTCTCATATAATGCAAAAAGGTGGATGAATTAACCTGACAGAGAGAGATTGCTTCTGTCTTGCTTACTCTGTGGTTCGCAAAGACTCCCTGAGTTATGGGGAGTTGAGTTCCTGGTTAGTAGCAGGGTTTCTGATGATCATCTTTTGTTGTTGTTTTTTATAGTTGTAAGGTTACATTCAGTGGTACCTGCTATTGTAGTTAACTGTGATCTTCATGCAATTAATATCTCACTCCATGCAATTAATATCTAATCCTATAAGTACAATATGGTAGAGCAATGGAGGAGGTAATTCAGCAAACACATGGAAAAGGACTGAAGAAACAGTGGGTCAAGCACTCCACATAAAATGCATATCAAATATAAGAATTTGCAAAGGGTAAATTAATTTGCATGCTCTGAAAATTCCATTTTGCAGCGAGGCATTAATTTTTGACCTCAGGAGAAAGGTTTCTCAGAAAATGGAACTTAAAAAACTACTCGTTGTCTCTCTCTTTTTTTCTCTGCCTTTTTCTTCTCTTCTTTTCACTCTTCATTCCTCAACGAAACAAGAAAAAAAAATAATCATATGGGCTTCTGGCACAGCGAGAGAAATGTGAGATTGGCTCTTCAGGGAATTTTTATTCTCAAGTGGATGTAAATGTATTCATCAATTCAAAGAAATGCATAGTGTGTTATATACACAATACATTAATAAATAGCCATGCATTAAAAAATAATGAGGTTTCCATAAAACAACATCCTGGGGTGCGTAGGGTCATAAAAAAGATACTAAAAGATGGAGGAAAGATTATGTGTAAAATCTGATTAAAATACAGAACCACTATCATATATGTAAGATGTAATAAATATTTTATTAGTTAACTATAAACAAAAGAACAAATGCAGTAGAATGTAATTAAAAATGTAAAAGTGAAGGATGTGATTTATTTCACTACAATCATATTAATATTACAAATGGTATGTAAATGGGGATCAAGCCTATATTGTAGAAAGAGTGGGAAGCAGCCATTCATTCTTATAATGAGATTTCATGTCTCTTTTTTTTTGATTTACATTTGTTTAAATATTTCAAATAGTGAATGAATAATGTTGCTCTTAAACCTTACACAGCTTAGCACATTCTCAAATTTCCATCAGCCCTTGGACGATATTTGCATTTTGGCAGGCAGTTTCCAGGCAGAACAACTAATTGTGAAAATACAAGAAAATTGACTGGCAGAAACCAAGAGTATTTTTAGTGCTGTTGGCTGAATGAGTTTGGCTTTGAGTAGTAACCCTGACTAGTGAGTGTGCTGGAACTAAAACCAGCATTTTACAGAAGTTTCCTCAATTAAAACAGGTGAAAAGACCAAAAGGTAACATTCATCAACTCCTATTGGCTTAAAAACCATCAGGAGGTCTAAACTGCTAAGATTATGGGAACTGAATTTTCCTACCATGGCCTCCGAAACTGAGCAGAAAACATTGTTGAAACTCAAGCACACAAAACTACAAAAGATGCTGAGGCTTGAGGTACACCTTGTATTAAAAACCATCCCTTTCTCTGGTTGGCCCTCAAAGGAAGATTATATCTTCAGGAATTCTCTTCCACATCCATGTAAAATCCATGCCATGTAAAATCACCCTCAGGTTGGACTATAGTTTATTATCAATAAATGTTATTTGTTTACAACTTTCCAATGCTCCCTATTTGAGTAATTATTCCATCTCTTTCTTGAGGTACATACCTCACAAAAGGTAATAAAACATCTCTTACTAGATAGACAGGAGACTGAGCTTCAGAAAAGACATGATTCACCAGCTTGTTCAGCTAGTATGTAGCACCGTGAGTTTTGAATTCCAGAAGGTTTTAATTCCAACTTTCTGAACTTGTAGGCTCTGAGCTCTTACTGTACCCCACTGCCCCAAATTTCATAACATCCCCAATGGTTTTGGCAGGTTTCCCCTTTCTTTCTTAAGATGTCCCTGCTTCTGATCTGCCTGCCGCATTATCTTTACCTAATTGCCATGTTTCTCTGTCTTGTTATGAGTTGGACCTTCCTGTGGCCAGCTGTCCAAGCTTTACATTGGCATGGGTCACTGTCCTCATCTCTGACATCCCATAGCCCCTCCACCGGCAGATCCCAGAAATAAGCTCCTCTTATATTGCTTATTTTATCCCCATCTCCAGACAGCATCTGAAGCAAAACTGCATATGGGAATTTCTTCTAATTCAAATATTCCAGGTCAGTTCTCCAACTCAAAAATGATCATGAAACACCCACTTCTCAGAGAAGCATTTTTTAATAAATCAAAGAACAGTATTTGCTTCTCTGATCTATCAGAGTCTAAGTCAAGAATATTTCATCTGAACAGGTAGAAGGATGTCCAGATATAATGGTTTACACCAATTTGTATTTGTTTTCTTATATAGCAAGATGCTCAAAAGTAAATAGTTCTTGGTTTTGCTTCTTCAGTTTAAACTGTAAAGATCAATAGCAGTGTTTTTCTCTTATCTAGCCTTCATGTTATTAAAATGGCTGCTGCAGCCCAGCCATCACCTCTACATCCGAGGCAAAGAGCTGGAAGAAAGCACAAATTCAGTGGCTACAGGAAAAAAAAAAAACAAAATTTTCTCAGAACTGCATATTAGACTTCCCCTTCTCTTTCATTAGCTAGAACTATGTCATATGCCCGACACTAACTGGAAGTTGGCTAGAAAAAAGTTGGAAATGGTGACTTGGTTAGCCATCCAAGAGTGTCTGCCACTGTCATTGAACCAAAGTAACTGTTTCCTCACTGTGCAAACATTGTACCAGATGTTTATCTGTTCACTCAGTCAATAAACAAAGCCTAATTGAGAGCTTTTTATGTGCATGGCATTATGTTCATATTATGGCAGGTAGAGAAATAAATCAAACACAGATGCTACATTCAGAGGACAGTCCTAGTAAAAAATATATAGAAAATGACATATGTAACATTTAAGAGGTAAACTTTGAATACCTTAAAATCTAGATAAATATGCTGGGCACTGAAGCATGGTAATAAATGAAGGTGCTTTTATTAATAAAACTAGCAAATATGGGGAGAAGGCAATGGCACCCCACTCCAGTACTCTTGCCTGGAAAATCCCATGGACAGAGGAGCTTGGTAGGCTGCAGTCCATGGGGTCGCTAAGAGTCGGACACGACCGAGAGACTTCACTTTCACTTTTCACTTTCATTCAATGGAGAAGGAAATGGCAACCTGCTCCAGTGTTCTTGCCAGGAGAATCCCAGGGACGGGGGAGCCTAGTGAGCTGCCATCTATGGGGTCACACAAAGTCGGACACAACTGAAGCGACTTAGCAGCAGCAGCAAATACAGGACTCCCCTAACGATCCAGTGGTGAGGACTCCACATTTTCATTGCTGAGAGCCCAGGTTCAATCCCTGGTTGGGGAACAAGATCCCATAAGCTGCATGGTGTGGCAAAACAAAAATATTAATGATCAAATAAAATATTTGAAAAAACCTAGCAAACAGATGAAGCAGTCTGTTTCAGATACATGTAGGTCCAAAAGAGTATAAAATGTAGATAAGGGGAAATTATAATTGCAAAGAATCAGAAATCAAAATTTTCTTGTAAGAAACAATGGGGAGATATCCTGTTAAGCCTAAGGAAGGAAAGGAAATAGAACAGTGGTTTCTGAAACAAATTTTATCAGAATCCCCTATTGATCAAAAAAAAATTGGGCATTTGAGCACTATGTGTATAGATAAGTTGCTCATAAGTTATATACATTCATCATTTTGCTAATATAGTATACATACAATAAAACACAAAATTGAAAATTTAGAGAGGTGAGATTTCAAGGTATCTCTGTATAAGATACTTGTCAATTACAGAGTAACCTGTCAGATGTCATCTTAAATAAATGACAAAAGTGAACATTACCACTAGTAACTGGCAGTGCTGTTGAGTCACTAAGTCATGTCTGACTCTTTTCTGACCCCATGGGCCATAGCCTGCCAGGCTCCTCTGTCCATGGGATTCTCCAGGCAAGAATACTGGAGTGGTTGTCCTGCCCTCCTCTAGGGAAACTTCCTGACTCAGGGATAGAACCCGCATCTCCTGCATTGGCAAGCAGATTCTTTACCTCTGAGCCACCTGGGAAGCCCAGTAATTGGTAGGGGCATAGTAATATGATCTACCTTCTAAAGGACAATATAATTTATATGCTATTCTTGCTAAAAATGCACACCCTGATTTTAATCACAAGGAAACATCACTCAACCTCAAATTAGGGAACATGCTGCAAAATATTGCTGCTGCTGCTGCTGCTTCTACTAAGTTGCTTCAGTCGTGTCTGACTCTGTGTGGCCCCATAGATGGCAGCCCATCAGGCTCCACCATCCCTGGGATTCTCCAGGCAAGAACACTGGAGCGGGTTGCCATTTCCTTCTCCAATGAGTGAAAGTGAAGTCGCTCAGTTGTGTCTGACTCTTAGCGACCCCAAGGACTGAGCCTACCAGGCTCCTCCATCCATGGGGTTTTCCAGGCAAGAGTACTGGAGTGGGGTGCCATTGCCTTCTCCATGCAAAATACTAGGCCAGTGTAATTAAAACTAAGTCAAGACCACAATAAACAAAGGCAGCACCCTAATCTTTCCCATATCAGAGACAAATTAGGAGAAATGGGCACATGTTAATCTCTTTGAATCTTGAAATTAAGCCTTTTGTTGAAGAAGATAGGGCATACAATATAGATGCTTGTACAAGGGTAGGAGCAGTCCAGCAGGCAAATATTTTATAGAGTCCCATTACTTTAGTATCATACTCATAATTTTTATTTTTGTAATCATGTCCAACTTCTCCATGGTGATTGCAACAAAAACCTAAGAGCTCACATGGCTGGGGTGCCTATTTTCAGCACCAGGAAGGAAGCAGTGAGCTGAGGGGACTGTCCTTTCCCACCAGCAGGCTACGGGAGAACACACACATCCAAGTGCGAGAGGCGCCTTGACGGAGGAAGCAAAGGACAGCAGAGTCCCTGGGTCATGCCACCGGAGGAGGCTTAGAGCACAGGGCCACCCAAACCGTGAGCAGGAATCCTGTGTGTGTGCTCAGGCATGTCTGACTGCTTGGGACCCCATGGACTGTAGCCTGCCAAGCTCCTCTGTTCATGGAATTTCCCAGGCAGGAATACTGGGGTGGATTGCCACATCCTTCTGCAGGGGATTTTCCCAACTCAGGGGTGGAACTCGGGTTTCCTGCGTCTCCTTCGTTGGCCGGCAGATTCTTTACCACCTGTGCCACCTGGGAAGCCCACGGGAATCCTGGGACCTAGCAAAACTGCAAGGGCTACAGGACAATAAGAAATGTAAGATGGTCAGAGAGAAAACTGATTCTGCACCAATAAAAGCTCTCTTCCCAGCCCACCCCAATGAATCATTAGCCTGTTTATATTATCACCATTGACAGACGTGTATTGAGTGCCAGCTGTTAGTTCCCCTAAGAATTCAAAAGCACCAACTGTGGGGAGAAGACTTAAGGGAATTGTTTTTGAATGGATCAAGGTAGCCATTAATATGGATCTCCCCATAGCTTTGTTGACCTGTGTCTGAACCCTGTCTGCTGTTAAGTCACAGCAACCTTCATGGACGCACCTGCTGTCCTTGACCTTTCAAGTATGACACTTACAGCATCTCTTTACCCCTGGTCTTTACTAGTGGTCCATTTGACCATTCTCATCAACTCTCATATAACCCAAGATATAATTCTCAGATCTGACCACCCAAAATGTCACTCCAGGAATGGAAGAAGAAAGACAAGAAAGGGGAAAGGAGGAGGATAATTATGACTTTAATAATTAGTAAAGTTCCAAAGCCTAAATCCTGGGGAAGGGAGAAGAGAGACAAAGTTCTGGGGTGGCTCCACTTTGTTTCTGAAACCGTGGCAACACCATCATTGCTTTTCCCTTTATACTTTACTATAAAACATCAGTAACAAAAACAGTTACTGTGAAAACTGTAACAAACTTGTGCTTGCTTCTGCAGCATATATACTAAAATTGGAACAATACAGAGAAGATTAGCATGGCCCCTGTGCAAGGATGACACGCAAATTTGTGAAGCATTCCATATTTTTGGAAAAGATGCTCAACATTGCTCATTATTAGAGCAATGCAAATCAAAACTACAATGAGATATCACCTCATATCAGTCAGAATGGCCATCATCAAAAAGTCTACAAACAATAAATGCTGGAAAGGGTGTGGAAGCACTCCTGCACTGTTGGTGGGAATGTAATTGATACAACCACTATGGAAGATGGTATGGAGGTTCCTTAAAAAACTAGGAATAAAACCACCATATGATCCAGCAATCCCACTCCTAGGCATATATCCCCTGAGGAAATTAAAATTGAAAAAGACACATATATCCAATTGTTCATTGCAGCACTATTTACAATAGCTAGAACATGGAAGCAACCCAGATGTCCATCAACAGATAAAGAAGTTGTGGTACAATGGAATATTACTCAGCTATAAAAAGGAACTATGCATATCAAATATAAGAATTTGCAAAGGGTAAATTAATTTGCATGCTCTGAAAATTCCATTTTGCAGCGAGGCATTAATTTTTGACCTCAGGAGAAAGGTTTCTCAGAAAATGGAACTTAAAAAACTACTCGTTGTCTCTCTCTTTTTTTCTCTGCCTTTTTCTTCTCTTCTTTTCACTCTTCATTCCTCAACGAAACAAGAAAAAAAAATAATCATATGGGCTTCTGGCACAGCGAGAGAAATGTGAGATTGGCTCTTCAGGGAATTTTTATTCTCAAGTGGATGTAAATGTATTCATCAATTCAAAGAAATGCATAGTGTGTTATATACACAATACATTAATAAATAGCCATGCATTAAAAAATAATGAGGTTTCCATAAAACAACATCCTGGGGTGCGTAGGGTCATAAAAAAGATACTAAAAGATGGAGGAAAGATTATGTGTAAAATCTGATTAAAATACAGAACCACTATCATATATGTAAGATGTAATAAATATTTTATTAGTTAACTATAAACAAAAGAACAAATGCAGTAGAATGTAATTAAAAATGTAAAAGTGAAGGATGTGATTTATTTCACTACAATCATATTAATATTACAAATGGTATGTAAATGGGGATCAAGCCTATATTGTAGAAAGAGTGGGAAGCAGCCATTCATTCTTATAATGAGATTTCATGTCTCTTTTTTTTTGATTTACATTTGTTTAAATATTTCAAATAGTGAATGAATAATGTTGCTCTTAAACCTTACACAGCTTAGCACATTCTCAAATTTCCATCAGCCCTTGGACGATATTTGCATTTTGGCAGGCAGTTTCCAGGCAGAACAACTAATTGTGAAAATACAAGAAAATTGACTGGCAGAAACCAAGAGTATTTTTAGTGCTGTTGGCTGAATGAGTTTGGCTTTGAGTAGTAACCCTGACTAGTGAGTGTGCTGGAACTAAAACCAGCATTTTACAGAAGTTTCCTCAATTAAAACAGGTGAAAAGACCAAAAGGTAACATTCATCAACTCCTATTGGCTTAAAAACCATCAGGAGGTCTAAACTGCTAAGATTATGGGAACTGAATTTTCCTACCATGGCCTCCGAAACTGAGCAGAAAACATTGTTGAAACTCAAGCACACAAAACTACAAAAGATGCTGAGGCTTGAGGTACACCTTGTATTAAAAACCATCCCTTTCTCTGGTTGGCCCTCAAAGGAAGATTATATCTTCAGGAATTCTCTTCCACATCCATGTAAAATCCATGCCATGTAAAATCACCCTCAGGTTGGACTATAGTTTATTATCAATAAATGTTATTTGTTTACAACTTTCCAATGCTCCCTATTTGAGTAATTATTCCATCTCTTTCTTGAGGTACATACCTCACAAAAGGTAATAAAACATCTCTTACTAGATAGACAGGAGACTGAGCTTCAGAAAAGACATGATTCACCAGCTTGTTCAGCTAGTATGTAGCACCGTGAGTTTTGAATTCCAGAAGGTTTTAATTCCAACTTTCTGAACTTGTAGGCTCTGAGCTCTTACTGTACCCCACTGCCCCAAATTTCATAACATCCCCAATGGTTTTGGCAGGTTTCCCCTTTCTTTCTTAAGATGTCCCTGCTTCTGATCTGCCTGCCGCATTATCTTTACCTAATTGCCATGTTTCTCTGTCTTGTTATGAGTTGGACCTTCCTGTGGCCAGCTGTCCAAGCTTTACATTGGCATGGGTCACTGTCCTCATCTCTGACATCCCATAGCCCCTCCACCGGCAGATCCCAGAAATAAGCTCCTCTTATATTGCTTATTTTATCCCCATCTCCAGACAGCATCTGAAGCAAAACTGCATATGGGAATTTCTTCTAATTCAAATATTCCAGGTCAGTTCTCCAACTCAAAAATGATCATGAAACACCCACTTCTCAGAGAAGCATTTTTTAATAAATCAAAGAACAGTATTTGCTTCTCTGATCTATCAGAGTCTAAGTCAAGAATATTTCATCTGAACAGGTAGAAGGATGTCCAGATATAATGGTTTACACCAATTTGTATTTGTTTTCTTATATAGCAAGATGCTCAAAAGTAAATAGTTCTTGGTTTTGCTTCTTCAGTTTAAACTGTAAAGATCAATAGCAGTGTTTTTCTCTTATCTAGCCTTCATGTTATTAAAATGGCTGCTGCAGCCCAGCCATCACCTCTACATCCGAGGCAAAGAGCTGGAAGAAAGCACAAATTCAGTGGCTACAGGAAAAAAAAAAAACAAAATTTTCTCAGAACTGCATATTAGACTTCCCCTTCTCTTTCATTAGCTAGAACTATGTCATATGCCCGACACTAACTGGAAGTTGGCTAGAAAAAAGTTGGAAATGGTGACTTGGTTAGCCATCCAAGAGTGTCTGCCACTGTCATTGAACCAAAGTAACTGTTTCCTCACTGTGCAAACATTGTACCAGATGTTTATCTGTTCACTCAGTCAATAAACAAAGCCTAATTGAGAGCTTTTTATGTGCATGGCATTATGTTCATATTATGGCAGGTAGAGAAATAAATCAAACACAGATGCTACATTCAGAGGACAGTCCTAGTAAAAAATATATAGAAAATGACATATGTAACATTTAAGAGGTAAACTTTGAATACCTTAAAATCTAGATAAATATGCTGGGCACTGAAGCATGGTAATAAATGAAGGTGCTTTTATTAATAAAACTAGCAAATATGGGGAGAAGGCAATGGCACCCCACTCCAGTACTCTTGCCTGGAAAATCCCATGGACAGAGGAGCTTGGTAGGCTGCAGTCCATGGGGTCGCTAAGAGTCGGACACGACCGAGAGACTTCACTTTCACTTTTCACTTTCATTCAATGGAGAAGGAAATGGCAACCTGCTCCAGTGTTCTTGCCAGGAGAATCCCAGGGACGGGGGAGCCTAGTGAGCTGCCATCTATGGGGTCACACAAAGTCGGACACAACTGAAGCGACTTAGCAGCAGCAGCAAATACAGGACTCCCCTAACGATCCAGTGGTGAGGACTCCACATTTTCATTGCTGAGAGCCCAGGTTCAATCCCTGGTTGGGGAACAAGATCCCATAAGCTGCATGGTGTGGCAAAACAAAAATATTAATGATCAAATAAAATATTTGAAAAAACCTAGCAAACAGATGAAGCAGTCTGTTTCAGATACATGTAGGTCCAAAAGAGTATAAAATGTAGATAAGGGGAAATTATAATTGCAAAGAGTCAGAAATCAAAATTTTCTTGTAAGAAACAATGGGGAGATATCCTGTTAAGCCTAAGGAAGGAAAGGAAATAGAACAGTGGTTTCTGAAACAAATTTTATCAGAATCCCCTATTGATCAAAAAAAAATTGGGCATTTGAGCACTATGTGTATAGATAAGTTGCTCATAAGTTATATACATTCATCATTTTGCTAATATAGTATACATACAATAAAACACAAAATTGAAAATTTAGAGAGGTGAGATTTCAAGGTATCTCTGTATAAGATACTTGTCAATTACAGAGTAACCTGTCAGATGTCATCTTAAATAAATGACAAAAGTGAACATTACCACTAGTAACTGGCAGTGCTGTTGAGTCACTAAGTCATGTCTGACTCTTTTCTGACCCCATGGGCCATAGCCTGCCAGGCTCCTCTGTCCATGGGATTCTCCAGGCAAGAATACTGGAGTGGTTGTCCTGCCCTCCTCTAGGGAAACTTCCTGACTCAGGGATAGAACCCGCATCTCCTGCATTGGCAAGCAGATTCTTTACCTCTGAGCCACCTGGGAAGCCCAGTAATTGGTAGGGGCATAGTAATATGATCTACCTTCTAAAGGACAATATAATTTATATGCTATTCTTGCTAAAAATGCACACCCTGATTTTAATCACAAGGAAACATCACTCAACCTCAAATTAGGGAACATGCTGCAAAATATTGCTGCTGCTGCTGCTGCTTCTACTAAGTTGCTTCAGTCGTGTCTGACTCTGTGTGGCCCCATAGATGGCAGCCCATCAGGCTCCACCATCCCTGGGATTCTCCAGGCAAGAACACTGGAGCGGGTTGCCATTTCCTTCTCCAATGAGTGAAAGTGAAGTCGCTCAGTTGTGTCTGACTCTTAGCGACCCCAAGGACTGAGCCTACCAGGCTCCTCCATCCATGGGGTTTTCCAGGCAAGAGTACTGGAGTGGGGTGCCATTGCCTTCTCCATGCAAAATACTAGGCCAGTGTAATTAAAACTAAGTCAAGACCACAATAAACAAAGGCAGCACCCTAATCTTTCCCATATCAGAGACAAATTAGGAGAAATGGGCACATGTTAATCTCTTTGAATCTTGAAATTAAGCCTTTTGTTGAAGAAGATAGGGCATACAATATAGACGCTTGTACAAGGGTAGGAGCAGTCCAGCAGGCAAATATTTTATAGAGTCCCATTACTTTAGTATCATACTCATAATTTTTATTTTTGTAATCATGTCCAACTTCTCCATGGTGATTGCAACAAAAACCTAAGAGCTCACATGGCTGGGGTGCCTATTTTCAGCACCAGGAAGGAAGCAGTGAGCTGAGGGGACTGTCCTTTCCCACCAGCAGGCTACGGGAGAACACACACATCCAAGTGCGAGAGGCGCCTTGACGGAGGAAGCAAAGGACAGCAGAGTCCCTGGGTCATGCCACCGGAGGAGGCTTAGAGCACAGGGCCACCCAAACCGTGAGCAGGAATCCTGTGTGTGTGCTCAGGCATGTCTGACTGCTTGGGACCCCATGGACTGTAGCCTGCCAGGCTCCTCTGTTCATGGAATTTCCCAGGCAGGAATACTGGGGTGGATTGCCACATCCTTCTGCAGGGGATTTTCCCAACTCAGGGGTGGAACTCGGGTTTCCTGCGTCTCCTTCGTTGGCCGGCAGATTCTTTACCACCTGTGCCACCTGGGAAGCCCACGGGAATCCTGGGACCTAGCAAAACTGCAAGGGCTACAGGACAATAAGAAATGTAAGATGGTCAGAGAGAAAACTGATTCTGCACCAATAAAAGCTCTCTTCCCAGCCCACCCCAATGAATCATTAGCCTGTTTATATTATCACCATTGACAGACGTGTATTGAGTGCCAGCTGTTAGTTCCCCTAAGAATTCAAAAGCACCAACTGTGGGGAGAAGACTTAAGGGAATTGTTTTTGAATGGATCAAGGTAGCCATTAATATGGATCTCCCCATAGCTTTGTTGACCTGTGTCTGAACCCTGTCTGCTGTTAAGTCACAGCAACCTTCATGGACGCACCTGCTGTCCTTGACCTTTCAAGTATGACACTTACAGCATCTCTTTACCCCTGGTCTTTACTAGTGGTCCATTTGACCATTCTCATCAACTCTCATATAACCCAAGATATAATTCTCAGATCTGACCACCCAAAATGTCACTCCAGGAATGGAAGAAGAAAGACAAGAAAGGGGAAAGGAGGAGGATAATTATGACTTTAATAATTAGTAAAGTTCCAAAGCCTAAATCCTGGGGAAGGGAGAAGAGAGACAAAGTTCTGGGGTGGCTCCACTTTGTTTCTGAAACCGTGGCAACACCATCATTGCTTTTCCCTTTATACTTTACTATAAAACATCAGTAACAAAAACAGTTACTGTGAAAACTGTTACAAACTCGTGCTTGCTTCTGCAGCATATATACTAAAATTGGAACAATACAGAGAAGATTAGCATGGCCCCTGTGCAAGGATGACACGCAAATTTGTGAAGCATTCCATATTTTTGGAAAAGATGCTCAACATTGCTCATTATTAGAGCAATGCAAATCAAAACTACAATGAGATATCACCTCATATCAGTCAGAATGGCCATCATCAAAAAGTCTACAAACAATAAATGCTGGAAAGGGTGTGGAAGCACTCCTGCACTGTTGGTGGGAATGTAATTGATACAACCACTATGGAAGATGCTATGGAGGTTCCTTAAAAAACTAGGAATAAAACCACCATATGATCCAGCAATCCCACTCCTAGGCATATATCCCCTGAGGAAATTAAAATTGAAAAAGACACATATATCCAATTGTTCATTGCAGCACTATTTACAATAGCTAGAACATGGAAGCAACCCAGATGTCCATCAACAGATAAAGAAGTTGTGGTACAATGGAATATTACTCAACTATAAAAAGGAACACATTTGAGTCAGTTCTAATGAGGTGGATGAACCTAGAACCTTTTATACAGCATGAAGTAAGTCAGAAAAAGAAAGGTAAATATTGTATTCTAACACATATATAGGGAATCTAACATAATGGTACTGAAGAAATTAATTTACAGGGCAACAACGGAGAAACAAACATAGAGAATAGACTTATGGACATGGGGAGAAGGGAGGGGAGGGTGAGATGTATGGAAAGAGTAACATGGAAACTTACACTGTCATATGTAAAATAGATAGCCAACAGGAATTTGCTGTATGGCTCAGGAAACTCAAACAGAGGCTTTGTATCAATCTGGAGGAGTAGGATGGGGAGGGAGATGGGATGGAGGTTGAAAAGGGAGGGGATATATGTATATCTATGGCTGATTCATGTTGAGGTTTGACAGAAAACAACAAATTTCTGTAAAGCAGTTATCCTTCAGTAAAAAATAAATTAATTTAAAAAATAAAATCTAATTGCTAATCCCCCCCCCCGAAAAAAAACCCCTCAAAACTGTAACCAACTTAGATGATGAAAATTTAGGGAGTGAAAGACAGACTTAGATATTGCAGGCAGACCAGAACAATGACAGATTATGACTAATTTTGGAATTGAAGTAGATTAAAAGATGTAATTTAAATGTTCCCATATTTCAGTATAAGTTAAAAAACTCCTCTGCCTCCCAAACTAACTTCATAATCACTAAGAAAATAATTCTGTCTTAGTCCTCTGTGAAAGCAGATAATCAAATCATTTCACAGAAATTCTCAACATTCTGTAGTCAAAGCTATGGTTCTTCCTATAGTCATGTATGGATGTGAGAGTTGAACTATAAAGAAAGCTGAGTGCTTAAGAAATGGTGCTTTTGAACTGTGGGGTTAGAGAAGACTCTTGAGAGTCCTTTGGACTGCAAGGAGATCAAACCAGTCAATCCTAAAGGAAATCAGTCCTAAATATTCATTGGAAGGACTGATGCTGAGGCTGAAGCTCCAGTACTTTGGCCACCTGATGCAAAGAGCCAACTCACTGGAAAAGATCCTGATGCTGGGAAAGATAGAAGCCAGGAGGAGAAGGGAACGGCAGAGGACAAGGTGGTTAAATGGCAACACCGACTCAATGAACATGTTACACAAGCTCCAGGAGATGGTAAAGGGCAGGGAGGCCTGGGCTGCTGCAGTCCACGGGGTCACAAAGAGTCGGACACAGCTGAGAGACTGAACAACAAAATGTGGGGGTGAGGAAAAGCTATGATATGTCAATCATAATTCGGTGGCCTGTTGGAAGGTTCTGACAAGTGAGTGACACTATAGGAATTTGAAGGACATGTGTCTGCAACATTGGAGAAGAGAATTCACATTTCAGAACACCAGTTACTGGTCAGACATTCTACATCTCAGCCCCATTGAGTCCTCATTAATACTTTTAAAATAGAGACACATTTATTATGTCGTTACCTATTGTAGTGTTATTACACTATTATTTTAATATTTCTGTTACCACTAATTCAGTTAAGTGCATTTCACTTTTCATTTTTTAAGACAATGTGTAAGAATGAAATTAAGCCAAAATTACTCCCATAAAGCCACTTAAATTACATTTATAATTTCTAGGAGTAGACACTTAACCAGCCATTATTAACTTCCTCTCTCTCTTTGCTTTCAGTCTAAGCTTTTCTCTCCCTCCTCCCCATGCCCCCTCTCCCTACCCCC